>WOVY01015112.1:0-66681 GCA_013436015.1 Rhipicephalus annulatus
GGAAATATTATTTCTTCGAACGCTGTGCTCTCACGTGCGAAATGCCGCTATGGACGCTACGGAATGCATTCGAATTCCCTTGCGATTCTCTTTGGGGAGGGGGGGCGTTTTGTACTTACGTCTCTCTTGGCTGCTTTAGCAAGAGCCTCCTTCTTCGGACACTTCTATTCGCCTCTCGCAACTCGTACCTCTCACTGGTTTGCCGGTGTATTCCTGGACAGCTTGCGCCGTATAGATCACCAAGTTGAGCTAGTTGGTTAATGTTCATTCTTTAAAAGTTTAACTGCGCCAACAGAAAACAGAGGCAATAAGAAAGTAATAATAAGAAAGCTTATGCATTCTCGAGCAGCTAACCCTCGTTTGGATTGCTCCACCCCTCCCAGCCATTGACGGTGCACTGCGACGTTCTCTGCGCTAAGCGCGCGTGCGCTTTTCGCTTATCGGCACCAGGCGGCGGAGGCACCACTCTTGGGGGGTTTAAGCGTGAAACCAAGCGTGTAGTTTGGGGGCTAGACTTCCTCTTCGGGACCGCTGTCGAGAGTGCGCCGCTCTTTCCGTTTCACGGGGTAGGAAAAAAAAAAGAGAGAGAGAGAGGAGGGCCGTGACAACTTTTCCGCGCCGTCGGCCCCTTTAAAATGGCGTGCTGCAGTTATGTGCCGGCGAAACCAAGACGCAGCCGTCGTGCGCTATAGCATCGGCAGCTCCGGGTTCTCTGTCGACCGTCCTCCCGGCGCCGCTCCACTTGCCGCTAACAAAGGAACCCCCTCGCCCTTGACGCCCTTGTTTCACGGCCCAGCCGCCACACGACTGCCTCTGCCGACGGCTAGGTTTCAATTTGGGCACGCGCCGGACTCGGCTGTGGGTTTGCCTTAGTCTCTTCCTCGCTCTCGTGCTCTCTGTCAGCGGCGAACTTCATTTTGTTTCGCCTTCTTAAGTCGTCCCAACGCTCGTGCTAATGTGGACTCTCGTGAGCTGCTGAGTGGCGGTGTCCCAGAGGGGCGTTTTTGTCTCCATCGAAAAGACTTTGCTTTCGTGCCGGGACTTCGCTCTGACGACGCAAAAGAGGCGGCAAGCTTGTCAGTGCTTGTCCCGTGAACTTCGTTCTTTTGTTGACGTTATTCAAATAGTGCCTTTTTTCATTATCTGTTGTCATAGAAACAAGAGCGTATGTATGCATGCTGTGGAAATACACTGCTCTACAAGCTGGCAGGGAGTCTGGACGAACGCGCGAGCTGATTTGTGGGACCTTGCGGAATACGATCCGAGCTGCTGACGACACTGTCCTGTTTGTCTTCCGCTGCACACGTCTCGCTGTGTTCACTTGCCGAGTTTCCGTCTCGCCCAGCTCTTCTTCTCGTAAAATATCCCGGACGCATTTCCTTCAAAAGTACGTGGCATGTCAGTAGCAATGAATTTTATTTTTAACGCGAAAACATTATGCCGGGATCCAGCGGCAATTTAGTGACGTCATTTCCGTCACGGAAATACAGTCCCTCCGAAACAGTCTCAGAACAGACGTAACAGGGCAATTGGAAAAGGCAGGCCCGCCTCCCTATGTAGTACTTCTGTGCGATTCAATATAGAAACGGCAGTGCGTTCACTAGTTTTCGTCTTATGTACTATCCCTATGGCATCGAACGCGAACAGCGGAAAGCGTGGCTTTCGGCTCATAGTCAAAACTCCGTAGTGCCAAGCATCTGCCAGTCAACCCTGAAACTTGGAACACGTGCCGTGGTGCTCGATATGGTGACGCCTGATGAAAAGGACACATTTGCGTACGGCAGTGAAAGCATGTAGATGATTGGCCTAGAAGCCCCGTTTTCGGTAATACGCGTTTTTTTTTCATTGTGACAGCATGCTTACGCAATGTCGACTTGCCTTCATGGCGCGTATATTTAATACGTGTATCAAATATTACCTTTTATCTTGTTTTGGGGCAGACTTATTAAATGGTGCTAAGTCTGGCTGTCTTATGTCTTCCCGCTCCCGCTTTTGTCCGCCAGGGATGAAATAAAGTTTGCTTTTGTTATGTGCCTGAGTGTTGCTCTTTTGTAGTTAGCCTTTGTTTTTATCTGTATTGCATTGGTTCTAACGATTAGGTCACATACTGGTAGCAATATTGAATTGTTATATGCTGGTCACTGTGGCTCGAATCCACCAGAACGCTTTTTTTTGTTTTTTTTTGACGCGAACAAACTTCCGCTCAGCTTCACAGTGCTCGGCTCGTGCGGACCCAAAGTGCCAGAGGAGGGAGAATGGAACGCTGAAAGAACAGAGGGAGTGGGGTGGGAGTGGTCGAGAGGGGTAGAGGTAGAAGGAAAGGAGAAGCATGACGTATGATGCTGTTGTCGTTTCTTGGCAAAAACTGGGCTGCGCGACTCGGACGACAGCTCACCGAAACTTCTCGAAAAAAAAAAACAGCCTCTCATATTGAGATGCAGACACGGCCGGATTGAAGCACGGAAACGGAGAGTATGTCTCTCTGACACTTTTCTCCTCCTTCCCGCCTCTCTCTCTGGAAAGCTGGCGTGTGAATGTAGCGCCCACTTCTATGGTACGGGCGCAACTTTTCACGCCGTCCGCCGCTGCTTCTGCGCCCCGCTGTAAGTGCGTCCCCGCCCTTCGCGACCCTTTATCCCTCCCCGGTCCCCGCTTGCCCGTCTTCGTTTCCCTAAACGCCAGTTCGAGTAAGACAAGTCGTGCGTGAAAACTGTTGTCGCGCTCCGTCGAGAGAAATCGCTGCCCTCTCCCTCCGGCTTCTATACTTCCCCACGATCTTCCCTACTCTCTTCCCTACTTCCCTAACTCTGCTTCCGCGCTCACTGCGTCGCGCGCTTTCAGTCAATCCTCCGTGCCTCTCCCGGACACTGATATATGTGCAGTAGCCCTTTTCAGCGTCTTACACGCCGTTACTTCCTTGAATCGGAGTGTTCGCGTCGCGTGTTGCTGTGACGTTTGCTCTGGACCGGGACATGGAGAGACAGGGCAGAGCGGGGTAGCACGAAAAGTAAAACAATAGCGAGAAATAGACAGATAGGGGAGAGGGGTGTATCACGAGAAGTAGAGCGTTTGCGAGAGGGTGCTGGCGTCGATGCGCGATGAGTAAGTGGCGGCGCCATCTGGCGCCGAGCGGAACAAAAGTCGACGCGCGTTAAGTGGGGGAGAGCTTCGCCGAATCGCAGTGGCGCCCCCTCTCCCCCACCACCTCTATAAGCCTCCTTCCGCCCGCCTTACCCAACGTTCCTCGCAACCAGTTGCAGTCTCCCGAACCATTTTCACTATCGCGTGTTCGCCTTGCACGAAGCTTTTCTCTGCACTTTGTCATCTTGACTTTCGTGCTGTGCTTTAGAGCTGCGCCGCCGCTTGTTTGTCAGGAGCCCTTTGGCTGCCGTGAACCGACCCGGCTACAGTCTAGTGTATGAACTTTCCCGCGTCTCAACAAACTCTTTTGATTTTTTTTCCCCTCTAGCTGTGTTCCACGCCAAACTAGTCTTCTTTTCTTGCGCTCGCATCCCGGAAGGGAATGAGGTTGTGACTCAAAACGCGAATAAGCGTTTGGAGTGCTGTGATGTTTTTTTTTTCATCAGCGGATAGCATGTCTTGTCAGCGATTTCTGAAATCCTACGTCTCAGAATTTCGTACCAAAACTTATAATGTGTAGCGGGAGATATAGCGAAATCGCATCTGGGCGTTGCAACGCCCGTTATCTTTTAAGTGGTACATAATTTTGTGGCACTTGGTGGCTCTTTTGAAAGTAGAAATTGCCCAGTACCAGTTCAAATGAAGCGTCGTGTCTGACAGTGCGATACTGGTGATGATCCGCACGCGATGTTTAAATTCGAGGCCCGCTTCGAATACATTACTCTGCGTGCAAGGAACGTTAAGTGATTTAACAAATTAGGAAAGCAACCTAACATCGCTGCAGTGTTGGGTAAAATGTCCCCTAGTGCTTCTTGGGCAAGATATTGCTTATTTTTTACTGCAGGTACTTACTTGTTTTCGGCACGAAATTAGTACAGTAAAAGCTTGTTAATTCTAACTCGAAGTGGACGGGCCTATAAAATTTTTCGAATCAAGCGGACTTCAATTATCGGGTGGGTGCTAGAATGAACGGACGTTGTGCCACACTGCGTGGGCAGAAACCCAAAGGAGCCACCTCTGGGCTCGTTTTCGTCAACTTGGCGCTGTTGGCGGTTCGTGGCGGGTGATTTCGCGAATGAGTACATGGAGCTCGAACGGTGGACATAATTAACTGATCACTCAGTGATGCGCTAGAAACAAGCACCGAAGTGCTCTAATTGGAGCAGTGAAGGAAGGAAGGAAATAGGAGGAAAAGAACGGCAGGGAGGTTAAACCAGCTTATAGGCAGCTGGTTTGATACCTTGCGCATGGGAGGGGGATGGGGGACATGAAAGATAGAGAGGAGAGAGGGAAGAGAGGTAAACACAGCACATACGGCAGCACATGCGCGCACACTCATAGTCCAGTCTTGCCTTTCGTGGTGTGTGACATTGCTGTTACAGCCGCTTGTTCAAGTCCGTGTCGCGTAGGAATTGAACCTTACTGTCAAAGCATATGACGCAATTGAAGCTCCGAAACGCGTTTGTTAACGTGAAAGTTAACGCAGTCAAGATGAAAAGTAATCCGTAATTTACATTTGCTTGCGTTTTGCAGTTGTCGCGACTTATTCAGTATCCCTCGCGGCTTGCACGCCTAGCGCAGCCTACGAATTACCTTCCGAGAAATGCCGCTGTTTCGTTGTGTTGCGTGATTAGTTTGTTTGGTTTGCTTTTTTCCAGCACATCGCGATCACTCGGGCCTACATCGGTGAGGAGCTATGAAAACCAGGGGCTCCTAGTTTGAAATACTCGTTGCGGATACTGAGGGCTTCGAGTTGCGCAACGTTTACCCCAAATACACGAGGCTGTGCCGGGACGGAATAGCGGGTGACCTCAACGCGAACGCCATCTTGCCTCACGCTCTCCTAAACCGGCCCATGGATTCAGTTTGGAAAGATCCGGGGCGGGGGTCGAGGTTGTCACCGCATAACATTCTGTGGTGTCTCCATTTCGGTGTTCCTGTTCGGAATCGGTCTGTTAGTGCAGGCTCACCTTTTGTTTCGCAACCGTGACAACGTCATGCTAACTCTTGAGGCATGACCCCATGTACGCGTTGCAGCGCGTCAGCGCGTGGCTTTTTCACCCTCTCCTTATGGGGGAGGGAGGGCCCGCAGCTTCGCGTAGCCGCTCGTTCTCTCTCTCCCTCCGTGGGACAAAGTGCGAACCCGCGTCAGGAAGCCACGCTCTGACGCGCTGCAGCGCGCACGTGTGGTTGTGCCTTTATTTCTATAAATCGCGTTGGCGGGGAGAGTGTAACGTTACGAGCGACGGAGAAATCCCTTGTTTCGTGCACTCCGCAGAGTCCCACGGTGTTGTTCTTTTGAATGGCTTTTCTTTCACTTTCTCTTTCTCTCTCTCGCTCGCTCTTTCATTCTTTCCTCAACGACATCCTAATCCGTCGCTAATGCTGTACCTCGCGGTCTCAACGACGAGTCGTCTCTGGGATTAATGAAGGGCGGAACTGCCGTATCTCCTCGCTCCGTTTTTTGTGTGTTTGTGTGCAGCGTGCAAATCCCCCCTTCTTCATTCATCTTAGCCATAAATAAAGCCTTTTCTCTTCCTTTCTCTCCTCTCCGCACGAGCGTGACCCGTTTTTTTTCTTATCACTCGCCTTCTCTCCCTTCTTTTCTTTTTGTCTTTCGGGTCGCCTTGAGGTATCGTCACGCGCCGGAAGTTAATTTGTCCTGATAGCCGGATTTCGCGAACCTGAGGGCAGTGCAAGAGCCGTCATTTGACGTACTTAGTGTTAAGCCGGCCGGGATTAGCAGGAGCGTCGGCTCCCTCCTTGCCCGGAACTTGTTGAAGACCGTATCTGTAGTGGCGGTTCGGAAGGGGGAAGGGGGGAGGCGGGCAGTGTGAGACGAAACAGGATAGGTAGGAAAAAGGCGGAGGCGGTGGCTGCTAACTACAGGCCTGGGTTGAGCCTCGCCAAAAGCATGGATGGATTGTTTTTCTTGTTGTTTGGGGGGGGGGGGTTGGCTTGTTCCGCATTTCGTTGTTTTTTATGAGTTCGAGGTTGAAAGGAAGGAAGTTAGGGAAAAAGAGAGAAGAGGATGACCGGAAGTAAATCTTGACTCGTGGAGGATACTCTCGGGTAAAGGATACGATGTGCGGGAGGTGCCGCCGTTGTTACTGGCAAAATAAGATTAACTTGCCAGATCAGGGGGGGGGGGGAGGATAAAGTTTGGAGCCTTGATACCTGTAAAAGGAGCGATGGATTAAAAACGGAGGGGGAAAGCTAAAGTGAACCAAGCCCTGTGGAGACCCAGTTGTTTCGAGTGGCGAAGTAATATAGTTGTTCGAGGTTATCGTTTACTTTGTATATTCTTTTGCTAGCTCAAGGAGCTATTCGAGCGCACGTGGTTCGGATGCAGGTCGGCGGGTTATTAGTACCCCCCCCCCCTTTTTTTTTTCGCAGTCGCTGTACTCGCCGAGGTGATGTGCTTGTCTGAAGGAAGGGAAAAGAGAAAGAGAGGTGGATGGGAGGGGATGTTTGGTGGCTTAAGCCCGTACATTATTTTCCGGTCGCCCGGCTCAGACGAGATGAAGGGACCTGTTTGCTTTCCTTCGCGCTGATTTTATCCGTCGACTTGCGCTGACGAGATTCGGTCCGCAAGCATTGTTTCTGGTGGCGTTTTCTCGCCGTAATACTTTTCTTACAATATATTTTTTTAATAAAGTTATCTTCAGAGTGGAAAGTGGATTGTTAGCCTGAATCGAGCTTTTTTTTTTGGGTGTTTCGTGTTATTTTGCGGAAGTTCAACGCTGACCTCTCCTCGAGATTCTTGTCTCCGGCGAGGCTGGCTGAATTGATTTGTCCGCTTCTTATCGTCTGACCTTCCGGCTTATGGTGGCAGACAATGTCCTTGTAAGGCTCTTATTTCGGTTCGGTGCGTTTGTTGCTTGCGTTGAAGATGAAAAAGTGAATCAGAACGGTGGCCCCGCTCATGACACGGGGCCAGGATCAGTTGTTGATATCTCGGTTTTTTTATTGTTGCATTGCGTCTTCGTCTATTAATTCCTGTGGCTGTATGGATGGCACTAGGCGGTATACGCTTGGGGCGTTTCTCCCTTTTTTTTTGTGAACAATAGAGTGGCCACAGCTTCAAAATATCGCGCCAGTGGTAGAATGTTTGCTTTCTGTAATGCTGTGCAGTGTTTGCGTTGAGTTGCACTTACAGGGGAAAAATGTCGAGGTTTGTTATACGTTTGTTTAAAACAAATTGGAGGGATATATTTTTTTCCTCGGACGATTTTAATGACCCCCTACCCTTCCCCCTCCCCTTTTCCCCTCTTTTCGAGAGCCCTCTGTACTCAATGTTGTTTTGCAATGTCTCCGGGATCGGAGTCATTGGGAGCCTTCTGCAGGTCCTGACGGATCGGCTCTTTCTAAATTTGACGAAGCGCCGATGTCATCTGACGTCACTTTATACTACGCCATGGTGGCGTCACTGAATTGGGTGACCTGTGCCATCCTGATGACTTAATAGGCTGATGTCGTCACGTGGTAGCGATTTTTTTTTGTTTCGCATCTGTCTGGCTGACGCCGACGGTCTCTCTACGTGTTTCACGAGTGATCTGAGGCTTTCGTGTAGAAAAGTTGCAGAGTGGAGGCGCATTTAATTCAATGGACCTCTCTCCCGTCAATCGAATACACCTATAAACCAATAGCCAAGATATATTCATCGGCTTCTGCTACCCTCTTTTTTTTAATGGAATATGATGTCTGATAATAAAGGTAATTTCTGACCGAATTTTACTGTGGTATGCATTTGTACTCGTGAATCGCCGTGTAATATCAACTTGCACAGCAGCCTTGTCTATTAGTGTTAGGAAGTTTAAGGCCTGACCACATGTACGCGTTGCGGCGCGTGGGGTGTAGACCCGGTCGCCGCGCCCTCCCCCTACGAAGGGAGAGGTTGAGCAGCTGCGTGAAGCCGTGTGCCCTCTCCCTCCAAATGGAGAGGGTGCGGCGCCGAGTGTACACCCCACGCGCTGCAACGCGTACATATGGTCAGGCCCTTATGGTCGGCATTTCGAAAGTTCCAAAACGTGCCCGTAGCTTGTACCGGCCCTCTTATCTCGCCTAACTCTCGAAGAAGTTGAGGTGATAGATGCCTGTCAAGTTGGGCCACCTGGCGTTACGTCACTGATGTTACCACCTAATGTTGGTTCATGTGGTTACGTCATGGCAGTGCGTGAGAATTACGGAAATATTTTTTGCTCATTTTATTGTACTTGTTCCTGAATTAACGGTAGGATTATTTCGATTCGATAGGGTTGCTTATTTAAATAATCGCGTGAAAATATATTACCCAAGGGGGGAGGGGGTGTTCACTGCATGTCCTATAAAATGAAAAGTAAAGGGAATAAAATGAAAGCTGAGACACATATAGCCCAATATGAAAGGGTGCAGCCATCTGGCGTCGACAAACACAAGTACGACGAGTATAGTGTTCACTGCTCCTATGCGTGACCAATTTTTATATATAACGACTGTAATCGTCGTTGGTCACTTTTTGTTACAAAATCTCGTACAACTACACTGCTCAACGGTAGTGATAGGGTTAAGGCCAACTACGGAAGCGATTTTGTTAAACAGCAGCAACTATATAAAAAGGAAGAGGAAATGCGTAATACTTGCAATGGAATTCTGACCGCCAACTTCATGTTGGCTCCCGACGTACAGGTGTTTGACACGACATTACGTCGGCATGACGCAAACTGTAGACGTTAGAAACGAAAGGCGCTTTGCCTTACGCAGCTTGAAGTTTTTCGCGTTTCAACGCGACCAACTCTCTCTAACGAGATGTAGAGCCAACCGAAATCGTCGGTCCGGTCTGGCGCAAAAACTAAGCAACGAAAAAGTGACCGGTCAGCAAAGCGACGACTCTTATTACGGCGGCTCTTAATTACTACGTCGTCAGGTACGGCGTTCTCGACAGCACTCTTTGACGTCGCCCTCGAGAAGTGAGGCTCTTGGGGAAGGGGTTATTAAAAGCGCAGCGCATCTCGTGTGCAACTTTTTGAGAGGGGGAGGGAATGGGGACTTGCGGGTGCGCGCTATTACGACGAGATGAAACGAGCACGCGCGCAGCAACGCTGCGTGCGGCGTCGTTCCTTTTCCTCCTCACCGTCGTTCCTTTTCCTCCTCACCGTCGTCCCGTTTCCTCCTCACCGTCGTCTCTTTTCCTCCTCACCGTCTTCCCTTTTCCTCCTCACCGTCCTCCCTTTCCTCCACAGCGACTTGCTCCGCCGAGGTGTTCGCGACGAACGAGCACGCTAATTAACGCGGTGGCGCGATGTAAGCGGGGAAGTTGGGAGAAAGGGAAGTGGATGAGGAGGGAACGCACTCCGGATGCGTGGTGGGGGAGTGGTCAAAAAGACGGGGCGTCAGCCGGGGTGCGCCGGCCGCAGATTAATTGCGTCCCTTTTTTTTTTGCCTCCTCGCGTCTTTTCCCCCCCGGATAACTCGACTGCCCGCTTGATGCGACCGCTGGGGTGCTGGGCGAAGCGCAGTCTTAATATGGCGCCTGTGTGTGTGTGCGTGTGTTTTGTACTTGTGCGTGCGCGTGCTTCTGCGTTTGTTGCGAATGCTTGCTTAGGATGTGAGGGAAGGAAAGTGGCGCTGTGAGCTCGGCCACGCCCTTACTCGAGAAAGAGAGCGAGAGAGATGGCAAATGCTTACGTAGGAGTAGGGGGAGTGGTGCCAAAGCTTGCAGCCGGTGTTTTAGTGGGTATATTTTATTACTTTTAATGGCGGGGATGAGAACTGGGGAATGAAACTTCTAAAAATTGGTTTTGCCGCCTCGTGTGGGCCTTAAGGCTGCGAAAGTTTTGAAAACTCGTTGGTTTCCTCGTGTTTTCTGGAACCGCGCTCTTTTTCTTTTGCTATAACGTGCCCTTTTTCTCTCTTACTCCGCCCTGTTTGAAACACCAAAACATCCATAACATGAGTGTTGTGGGTTGTCAAAACACCCTTATCGTAGAGTGTTATAGACAGTCAAAGCACCTTCAATAAATTTACCCTCCTTTGCTTATATTGGCTGAAAAAAATGCAATAAGTCGGAAAAAACGCGACAAGCGCATGGGAAAATTCTACAAGTGATTCCACAAAAAAAAAAAAAAAAACGCCCGAGTCCGCTTATTACGAGTGGAGCTGGCAACCCAGGTTGGCACATATTTTACGCGTAACGGCCATGACTTTTAAAGGCAACTTGAAACATTCAGCTTGCGCTTGTCCTAAAAAAATAAAAACTTGACTTGAAAGGTAACGCTATAGTTATTTTTATCTGTCAGATTTCGCCTGTCGTGTCGCCGTGGCGATTCCTGTGCATCTTTTGGCATTTCCATTCACACTGCTCGCACCAATTCTTCGACGTCGCACGTTCACGTCCTTTGCTCTCTCTTGCCTTTTTTTCTCGTCCTTTATATCGCCTCGTTCTTGCAATAAAGCTTCACTGGATATTCTGCGCGTGTTTGTGTTTTTCTCTCCTTTCCCGATTTGTGTGTGTGTGTGTATGTGTGTGTGTGCATGTGCGCGCAGTTACAATAATGGATCATTACCAACTCGCTTAGTTTACCATTCTTCTGAAATTCACGTGTTCGCGCAGCTGTGATGTCCTAAGTTCTCAAGTTGCGCATCTGTGTATGACCAGTGCTGCTTAAAGGTGGGGGCCTAACCTAATTAGGCACCGTTGTTTAGGTTTCCGTATACTGAATTGCGAGGGTTCGGTTAGCAAACTATACGTCGCCCCATTTCCTGAACCTGCGTCCGTGGGTATGGACTGATTAAGATCTTTCACAATTCATTTTAGGGAACCGGGAGAAACTTTCCTGCGAATTACCCGATGCATCTTTTTTTTTGTTCGCCTTGTATTATGCAATAGTGTCGTGTTGCCATACACACACAGAGAGAGAAAATAGAGATTCGGCTGCTTGGTATAGTATGTATTAATTTCGTTAACATTTTTAGGGAACTGGGGAGAACCTCTCCGCGAACTAATTATTCATTCATACGTTTGTTTGTTAGCCTTTGTTAGTCTGGCAACAATAGCGTGGTGATCCTATTCAGAGAGAGAAATAGATGGGAAGAGGGTCCCCATAGAAATAGAAAGAGAGAGAGGGAAGAGGGTGTTTGTCAGGGGGGCTATTAGGCGCTCTCTAATAGCCTTTCTCAGCCCTCACCTTCGCCGCTGGCGGACTCATTTTCTCTCCCGGCTTTGTTTTCGGGAGCGCGTGGACGCTAACTGCTTCCGCGCGCATTTTCTGCGTGTGCAGCCTCCTCGCTCTCGGCCTCTTCGTTGCGTGAACGCACACGCTGTCTTGGGCTTCATTATGAAGAAAGGGGGGGTGACAGCCGGCGTCAAACTCGCTGCGTTGGCGCCCGCGTAATTAAAGTGAGCCTTGGTCTCTGAAACGGTCCAGCCCGTGGGACGGAGTGTAGTTTGGGGCTCTTGCGGAGGGCGGTGGGTGCGGGAAGGTGTTTCTGAGCGCGTCAGTATTGGTTTTCGGGGTGGCTTGGGCACACATGGTGCCCCCTTTGCTGTTTTTTCAGTTTTTTAGTGGGCTAGCTATCAGCGATAATGCTTTGGAGACCGCTGTGGCCTGCGCTGGCTTCGATGTGCAGTGTACCGTGGTCATTTAATAAAGGCCGTGGTTGGACCGAACCGCGCTGGGCTTTCTTAAGGGTGAAGAGGGGTTAACATCGGCTTTGTAAAAAAAAGTGCGAAGGTTGCACTTTTGGCGCCTGTGTTATTAAATAGGCGCATTAGTTAATAAATGGTTTCAGCTTGGCCGTGCCCGTTCGCCTATTTTAACCGGAACACTGAAATGCCTGTTACGTAGGCGTGAGCTCTGGAGGCGCCAACTGGTGGTGTCGAGTTCAACGAGACCGCACTTCGCTGTTCAAATGCGCCAAATGCCTAAATACGTGGATGCAGGAAAAATAAATGAGGGTGCCTTACGCCACTCGAGTTGAAGGCCCCTGTTGGCCCAACACGTGACGAACACGTCAGAGGGTGTGGTAGCTTTTAGTACTCTCACTGGCGTTCCGTTGATGAACCTCCTGCGTGAGCAGGCCGGTCTGTGCCCGAAGAAGCGCGTTCCAGATAAAAGCTACCGGGCGCCACACTTTGAAGTCTCCGCAAGTCTCGTTGCCTGCGTGATCTTTATGCAGAAGATCACGTATTGGGACGAAATTACTGGCTTCAAAACGGGTTCGCTTGCAAAGTGCGACCGCGTGACGTCATTCTCCCTGCATTTTGTTTTCTGCCTCCATACCCAAAGACCGGACCACACGTGCGCGTTAGAGCCCGACAGCGCTTGGCTTTTCGACGTGGCGCTGCTCCCTCTCCCTATGGAGGGAGGAGCGCATCTTCGCGTAGCTGTGCGGTCTGACGCTTACGTCTGGTCAGACCTTTAGAAGCCGCACGAAAACGCGAAAAAGTTACCGTCACAAGCGATGTCCGAAATCGTCATCACTGCGCGGTGATGTCACAGGTTTGCGAAAACTGTTGACGTCATCGTGGCGTCATGCGTTGACGTTGTTACATCGTCGCTCGGTCATAGGGGCTAGCTCCTGTAGGCGGGGTGAAACTTCGCTGACTTCGCGAAGATTCAAGAAAAGTGGGTAAGGGGGAGGGGGGCGTGGTCGATACAATCGATTGAGAAGAAAAAGGTGTCCATTCCTGAAAACCTGTGGAGGTGACATCAAACTTAAGAGCTCCAGCTCACATTCTTGGCAGAAATCAGCATAGTTCGACGCCGTGATGACCATACCAAGGATAGGCATACTGTGTGAGGTCATTTTATACGCGAGGCAGCAGCTGCGTATACATCAGCTTCGCAATACTCAGGTAGTGACCGAAAAGACATTGAGCACGTTTCATCCTTTTGCCTGCTCGCTTTGAAACTTCCGCCCCGCCGCGGTGGTCTAGTGGCTAAGGTACTCGGCTGCTGACCCGCAGGTCGTGGGTTTGAATCCCGGCTGCGGCGGCTGCATTTCCGATGGAGGCGGAAGTGTTGTAGGCCCGTGTGCTCAGATTTGGGTGCACGTTAAACAAGCCCAGGTGGTCGAAAATTCCGGAAGCCCTCCACTACGGCGTCTCTCATAATCATATGGTGGTTTTCGAACCTTAAACCCCACATATCAATCAAATCGCCGCTTTGAAACTTCCACCCCAAGTTAGCGTATAAAAGTGGTAAGTGCATATAACACTGCGAGAATTACCGCTCGCGTCTTCTCTCTTCAACGCTACTCAAGAACCCGACAGGATGCCGGTGTGCGTGTTATAGAGCGCTCTTCAGATATCCCCCCCCCCCCCTTCCTCCCCCCTATTGCGAGCTCGTGTGAGTTTTTTTTCTTTCTCTCGCACGCTTCCGCGCTTTTTCAAACCGAGAGTTGATCAGAAGTTTACAACCTCGTAATATGATCACCCCTCTAAACACAGCACTTTTCGCGCTCTCCTTGTCTTCCTTATTTATTTGTTTTTGTTTTTTTCCCTGTGCTCGCACGTATTTTCAGCTTCGTCGCTGTCTCTCGTATGTTCGCTTGCTTTCAGTTATTTGTTTCGCGTGCTAATCTTGTCTCGAACATGCCATCGAGCGATACGTCGAGTCATCTTTGATGTACCGAAACGGCTTATCTGCCAACTTTCTTTCTTTCTTTTCTTTCTTTCTTCTTTCTTTCTTTTCTTTCTTTCTTTCTTTCTTTCTTTATTTCTTTCTTTCTTTCTTTCTTTCTTTCTTCCTTTCTTTCTTTCTTTCACCTTAACTCGCTGGGGAAATTAAATCGAGCCACGTCGAACTTGCACGACGATGCGTGGCTCATTAATCAGGCGAAGATGGAAGCATATCTCCTCCCCGCGCGGGTTTATGAGCACCGTCATGAGAGAGTGAGGAGGAGGGGAGAGGCTATACCCAGAGAATAATCGGGCGTAATTTTGGTTGGAGATTTTTTTTTTTTCATAAATGAGGAAGGCAGTGAGCACTCGGGGGAAGATTAACGACGATGTATTGGCGCGAGAATGGATGCGTTCGGCGCTTGATATAATGATGATCCCAGCCCCGCGTAATGACGCTTTAATTCACGCCTAGAACAAAGCTGTACGACTTGCGCGCGATGAGGCTGCGCGTAAGAACGTATGTGTTTTTTTTTTTCTCGCGAGAACACGTTCGCTATAGAACGCCTCCCGAAGACACGGTTTCGACGGCGACGCGGCGTTAATCTGCCATTCCGTTTCGGACGAGTGGTTCGTTGTTTCGAGCCGCCGATATGTGCGTGGTTGTTTTAACGAATGCCGTTTCCACTTTCCGCCAACGACGACGATGATGAGATGACTGGGATGATGATTATCTATGTTAGTACTCTCTTTTAAGCCGTTCTACAACGATAGTACACTGGGACCTCATTATAAAAAAGTTGCACCTTACGCGAAAATAAGTGTGTTATATCCGAAAATTTGTTTTAAACGTGTATTCCTAAGACTATGCCTATTGTGAGAAATCTTCATTTTGTTATAACCGATATTTCGTTATATCCTGGTTTTATACAATGGAGGTTTGAGTGTAGCTACTTGCCCGGTTTGTGATCGTGCTCTGTTACTTTCTGGCTGCACGTTAAAGAACCCCAGGTGGTCGAAATTTCCGGAGCCCTCCACTACGGCGTCTCTCATAATCAAATGGTGGTTTTGGGACGTTAAACCCCACAAATCAATCAATGCACTCAGCCAGTTGGCTGTCTCGTTGTTTATTGGTCTTGTGGTTCTTTCGTCGTGCAAGCGTACAGACGGGGGCCCACTGTTAAAGGGGACACGTGCGTGCAGGTCGTATATGGATTTCGCTCTCCTGCAAAAGCAGAGTCGCGTAGGTTTGCATAAGACTACTGGACGTTGATAGCTATCAATCCTTCCACAGACGAGTTCTATACGTATACAATCTTTCCAATACCGCTTGCTGCCAGAAGGCCAGCAATAAAAAAAAAGTGCTCATTCGAGTGTTCCCTTTAAGAGTTGACCGCAGTGTACATTTCTGCTGTTGCCTGCGCGTTAAACGACACGGCTGCTGTGCCTGTGGTTGACTTTCGTCTCGCCTGCTGATTAAAAGATACAGAGCGATTTAACTAAATATGGACGCACGCCACTTGCGTGCATTGCTATGGCTTGTCACCTGTTCAGTACATCGCGTTGTTCGTGGAAACTACAGACCAGCTTGCGTCGGTCTATTCAAGTCAAAAAGCAGTCATAGTGAAGACAGTTCCGAAGCAAATTTGAGAGAGAGAGAGAGAGAGAGAAATAACACTTATTTATACATCCGGCGTGCAGGAAGTCCTCCAGCCTCGCAGGGTGTGGATGCTTCCCTATCTTAAGATTGCGGATATTAGAGTCCGATAATCTCAGAGCCTAGACCTCGAGGATGTTGTGCTCCGACTAGGCGACTCCGGTGCCTCCGCGCCCGTTAGTGAGCTCTGTCTCAATGGAGCAAGGTTTTCTTTCTTTGCTTTTGCTTGCTAGTGCGCGCCTTCGTCTCGACTTGCCTCTGTGTCGTGCTCATCACTGCACACACACCCGTGCCGCCATACTCGTGCTCAGCCGTCTTGACCGCCTACTCTGTCGCAGAACGATGAACTCACCGGTGGGCAAGGACCAGCCTGACCCGGACGCCATCAAGATGTTTGTCGGCCAGATTCCGCGGTCGTGGGACGAGACCGACCTGAAGAAGATGTTCGAGGACTTTGGGCCCGTCTACCAGATTAACGTGCTCCGGGACAAGGCCACCGGAACGAGCCGAGGTCTGTGTCTCTCTCTCCCTCCTTCTCGTCACGTGTCACCTTCTTTATTTCAGTCTGTCGTCTGGAACTGCGCATGCATGCTCCTCGATGCCGTCGTATGTGTGTATTATATAGGTGTTATTACTCGCGGATCAGCAAAAAAAAAAAAAAAAACTAAACGTCCGGTTTCATCTCAATGGATCGTATCTTACTATTAGACCCTAGCTGACGTCAAAGCGGTCGTGGGTATTGCAGGAAGCGGCAGGATAGCGTACGCGGAGCCTTAATAATTGCGAATTGTTAATAATTTTAATAATTAACTAAGATGATGGCGTTGATCTGCCAGGATTCGAAGTATGCTGCAGGGTAACGTAAATTAGGTTTTGTCCGTTAAGATCACGTCATGGAGGTGCCTGGATAGTTTCAGGTAGCTGCAAGATCCAGTAAGCTTAGAAAAAATAAGCTGACGTCACAGATGTGCCACAATGCCTTCTCGGTATAGCAGGCTTTAAGTATTCTCCAATGAATCAATTATTGAATCAATCAATAAAGCAAGCAAGCAAGGAAGTGAACTTTTATTGCTCCACAAAAAATGAGGGTGTGATGAGGAAAAAAAAAATGACGCAGCTTGCAGCTTGACAGTAAACGAGTGTGTCGCACAAATAAGAGCGGTATTTTTTTTATGGCAATATGATCTGTTATTCCCACGCAGTGAATTGGCCGGGTGTTATTTTCGGCCCGTTACTTGGTGGGGGGGGGTAGTAACGCACGAGAAGTGGCATCTCGTTAGGTAGGTGTCACATACGTAAGCTTCAGTGCTACAGCGTGGCGGTAATATTGAAATAAAATTATCATTGCTGTGAAGACTTCGTACCGATTTTCGTGGAAGACGACCTGAGTATTGACTGGAGCTGCCTTAAGGTAACTTTTTTTTTAGTGCATCGTGAAAATTTGATGAGGGAACAGAAGGTACAAGAACGAGCCCTGATTTGATTTCAGGACATTGCAACGGCCGTAACTACATTTTGGTTCAGCAGGGTGGTAGGAACCACTACAACGTGAATTTCAGAGCACATATGTACTGCCGTTTATAAAAACAAAAAATGCAAATGATAATTAACCTGAACTTTGATGACTGTGATCGTGCGCTTCGTTGACGCTTTCTAGGGTCTGGTTGTGGGCCTCCTGTAAGTATCTCGAAGAAAAGCTTACGTTATTCTGAAATCTTCCAGCATGCGCAGCAGCTTTATGTTTACCCTTTTTTTTTTTCAGGAGCGGAGCTTTTTTTAAACTTGTCGTTGCGCCTAGTAGTGCGAACAGGAATTATGATCATCACGAACCATGAATGCGCTCTCTTTGTCGTCTACTGCAGCTGTCTCTTCACTGCCGTAACGTGTGTGCCGATTTGTCCAGTGTGGAAATACGGTATAACTACTATGGGCGAGTCTGTTACGTGACAAAAAAAAATTCAGGTATCGTGAAGTAACGACAGTTCCCTAGACTTAAGATCGCGTAACATCACGCAACGTGTAATCACGTGAGCAAAACAGTTGCCTAATAGTTTGTCGTGTGACTGAAATCGAGCAACGTCGCGTAATAGCTAACCACAAAGACATTGCGCCGTATAACGGCTATTCATGTGATACGTTGTCGCCCCCCCCCCAAAAAAAAACAACAAAAAACGAATACTGTTCTAGTCACGTGGCTAAAATCACGACATCACACAAGTAATCACGCGGCTAGTGCAACCATTCCTAGCCATGCTTAGCAGTACACTATATAAAAGAAAAGCGTTGCCTGCCTAGCTAAAGCTTGCCATTACTAGCAACACCGCTTTTGGATCCAGCCTTGCGCCGCTGGTGCAAGCTGCGAACGTTTTCGTGTGTTCCTATTAATCGATCCATTTATTATCGATGCATTTCGCAAGGACCTTATATAACGTCTCTGAAGGAGAGACCATTGCAATCGTAAGCTGGCATTACGTCGTGGTTTCGGCGACGCTTACAAACGGACAGCTTCGGTTATTATTTTTTTTTCGAGGGTGTTCTGTTCGATTTAGCGTCGCGATGTAAGCTCTCGCAAACCGCGGAGCGCCGTTCGTTTTCTGTGGCGGTCGAGGTGAAAGAAATAACCGTCGTCCATGACAGAAAAGCAACGGCAACTAACAATAATAATAATAAAAAAAGGAAACTGCGCGAAAACAGCGTCGCGTTTGTCTCTGGTGTATACGGGGACTGTGTCATTTCGCCGGAGGAAAATTGAAACGCTATAGAGTTGTGCTTGCTTGCTTTCGAAACTGGAACTTTTCGACGAGAGAAAACGAGACGGTCGACGGAAAATATGAGATGGGCAGAACACCGGAACATCATAGAAAGAGGGCACTTGGCTGAAGAAGAGCACGGGAGAGTCGAACATTCGTTCTCTTTCTTTCTTTTTAACAGCAAAGCGTGATGATGATGATGTCTTATTATATAGTGTTTTTCTTTTATTTACTTTTTCTTCATCGCGGTAAGTGCGCTGTGGCAAAGTGGCGTTGCTTCGTCTTCGAACCGTGGCTGCTGCACTCGCGGAACGTTGTCATCGTTTCGTGGGTGACAAATTGCCCTCGGAAAGAAATTCCCCGTGGGGGCCTTGTTTCTTGGCTCTTTTTTTTTCTCCTCATTTCGCCGTTAACGTTCTCTCTTCGAATTACTTTGTAATTCTTTCTGTGTATCGTTCTTTCTTCCTTCAACTCCTCGACTCCGTGCTCACGACTACTTTGTTTTGTCACACCGTCCTCGTGCCTTCTTTCACCCTTTGCTTTTTGCCTTAGCCGCCGTTCGTTTTGCGGGCTGCCGCTAGGGGGTGCGCGGGGCTTGACTTTATTTGCGATTGGAGTAATGTCTTAGTAATATACCACCTTCACTGTCGTCACAAGGCTGATTTGTTGTTAATTATGTTATAGTCCTTCTTGGCATACTTCGATGCAGTAATTTTGCTCTGTCTGTTTGTCTGTCCGTTTATCTCTTCGAGGGAATTCAGCCACCTGGCCAAAGTTGCTCAACGCACAGCCATCTTGATCGGGTAACTGTGTTCGTACTTGTAAACATTGTCGATCAAAAAGCAAATGCAACGCATATCGGAGGCGCATCGTCAATACGTGAGTCCTTGAGGTGCGTTCCTTCACTTAATAAATGCGTAGATACGTAATTCTAAAGACCCTACAATATTTCTTACGCTGCGCTGAGAATGGGACGTTGTGCACGAAAATGCGGATGTTTCCTACGCTTCGCTAAGACTATACACTGTGCTGCCACCTTCCAGTGGCACTGCGTTTTACGGAAGCCTTCATTTACCCACATTACGATATAGCGACCATGTCTCCCGCAGTGCCTCCAGACAGACGACTATCGTCTTTCGACGACATTTGCACCGAAGTATGCTTGCAGATACGTGGCCAACTTTTTTTTTAGTTTGTTCTTTTTCTCGCTAACCCTCTCGCCGGAGAACGTCGCACCGTTGTCCGCCAGCGTTCGTGCGACGCCTACATGTGTTACTGGATATACGCTGCCTTTGAAAGTGGTATACGCAGTAACTTAAGCGCCCACCTCTTAATAGAGTTACCGTATATGCTACCTTTAGGTAGCGAATTTGCGCGTCCTGTCTTCCGACCGCCGCTAGCAGCCGCGTGTTGCAGGGAAGCTGATGGTTGAGCCATTTACTGCATTTTTTAAAGGCTGTTACTGTATTGACGCTAGTCATCGACAGGCTTGCTAATCACCTGTTTTCGACGCGCCTAACATGTCGATCGGTGGCACGGTACCCGTATCGCCTGCGAAAACGGTGTGCGGCTTGGCCGCATATCCGTGGTTCTTGACCAGACGAACCCGCAACTTTACTACCTAAAATGTACGCTAAGTCTAACCTTCTATATTTCAATTCACAGCAAGGTGTAGCCATGAGTCTACCACTGCTATGACTCTGAAACTACTTAAGATACGTCAAAATCATCATCATCATCATCATCATTGTCATCATTTAATAACCTTTAAGGACCCTAAATAGGGCGGTACGTCAGAGGCGGGGGGGGGGGTTGTTACAGAGTTGAAGTGAGCCATAGTTCAGCGAATGCTTAGAACGAACACCCAATGAGGTTGGGTTTGCCAGGGCTTGTCATTGTCGGTTTGGTTTGTCAAGAAAGAAACCCAGGCTATAGTAGAAGGTGTGAATCACTTTGAGGGGCGCTGTAGGTGGTAGTATAAACCGGACAGCAAAGCTACCGCGTAGCCAATAGTCTTCGGGTCAGAACACGACCCCTGAATAACGTGTAATCCTTTCAAACCCGAGGTCTATAGCTGAGGGATTGGTACGAACTCTTGTTATTATGAAGAGAACAAGCGTATACGCAATGAACAGATCCAAGAACCCGCCGAACTTCTGTGACTCCGCGCTCTAGAGAGAGTGGTTCTAATAATTATGCGATTCACTAATGAGTTGTCCTACTAATGGTACTAGTGCTTTAGCGACGACTAAACGACTGATTACCTTGAGCACACCGCGATCTTTTAACCGCTCTTGATTACTGTCATTAGGTGACACAAAAGTGTTTTCCGATGCCTGCCTCGCTATTTTTAGCTCTACAGTGAGGTTGCTCACGAGGCACTCGCTATTTACGATCTGTGCGCTCAGGGTGCAGTCTATAGCGCGCGTTTCTTATTTTGCCGTCCGGAAATTAAAAGATATTAGTGTCCCGGGAGTTACGAATGTACGCCTACCTCACACCCCGCCACTTTCTTCTTTTGGCTAACTGGTGCACCGAAACGTGTTATATGGAAGAGCACATGCGCTCGTTTCTGATCCCCGTTGTTGTTGTTTGCTTTCCGTCACCGCCGCCAGGCGTCGCTGCCCGCCGAGAAAAGTGCGCCATTAGGGAGAGGTAGCTCATTTGCCTCGCACTTTCTCTCCTTATTCATCTCACCCCATGTACCGTTTTTTTGCAGCTTTCCACCGCTTGCTCCCTAATTGGCAATCCCGCTGTTTGTTTTGCAGTGGCTTTCAGTTAGCGCGCCTGTTTTTTTTTGTTTTTTTGAGGCAAATGGCATGCGATTCACTTTAGGGAAAAAAAGAGGCTTCTTTTCCACTTTCTTCCCAATGACTTCCTTTCCGGTTTTCTGCAAGGATTCCCGAATGCTGGACTTGTTGCGTTTGTTTTCTTGGGTGGCTGATTCTTCGGTTCCCTAGAATTTATTCGCTTCTGTTGAAGGATCATCAAGAAAGGCGGCTTACTCGCTACTCTATAGGGATAACACTAGGTACGGCCATGTTAATCTGGAGACATCAGCCTGGACATTTCAACACCCGCGTTAATATGACATTAAAGCGAGAAAAGAGAAGTGTGACACATTCTTATCAAACATTACTGCATAAGCTTGACTGTGTGGTCACAAGTGCAAGACAAGCCGCCGTTATGTCGTTAGTTTCGAGCACCATAGGTGCTGAACAAGCCACTGTGAGGTTAGGCGTTTTAAACCGTGGTGTCGTGTTCGGGCCATTGTTTGTTAGTGAATGCTTTTGGACATCAGCGAGACTAGTATTTGAATACATATCGTTTTTACTCATGATAAATGCGAGGGATTTTATTGGAATATCAATTATATGGACAGTCTCGATTGGTTTTTGCCGTCGCCGTCATGTCCCGTATAGTTATAATTGACAAGATCCTCCAGCGCATCTTACACGTACACGTAATGGCTGGTGAGCTGCGACGATGAGCGTTGTTGAAGCAGAGATCTATCTATCTATCTATCTATCTATCTATCTATCTATCTATCTATCTATCTATCTATCTATCTATCTATCTATCTATCTATCTATCTATCTATCTATCTATCTATCTATCTATCTATCTATCTATCTATCTATCTATGTGTCTGTCTGTCTGTCTGTCTGTCTGTCTGTCTGTCTGTCTATCTATCTATCTATCTATCTATCTATCTATCTATCTATCTATCTATCTATCTATCTATCTGTCTATCTGTCTGTCTGTCTGTCTGTCTGTCTGTCTGTCTGTCTGTCTGTCTGTCTGTCTGTCTGTCTGTCATGGTCACTAGTATGATAACCGGAATATCAGTTTATCATCGCCATCGTCAGTCGGACTATCTTTTAAATATAATCTAAACTTCGCACACAGCCACCAACACAACTTTAGTATAGCCAAATTACGAAAAAAAAATGCAGCAGCCAGAATTATCTTTGTGTCCTAGTTCTAGTGCCCTTCCCTTCTCAACCCTTCACACTATCTGCCAATCCTTTATGATTCCTTTTATTGTCCGCAACTCGCTTCTAGGGCTTAGACTCGCGAGTGCAGAAACGAGAGCCAGGGGTCATAAGAGAGAGTGAAAACACGTACTGGAGGGCAAATGGGTGGTGGCGCTGCTGGCGATTGCCAGAAGCCGTTCATCTTCTTTAGCAAGCATTCTCCAGCTGGGTGGACGAAAACAATGGCAGTTACACTGTGATATATATTATATGGTGCCTTGAGTGTTCTTTTTTTCATCTAGATTTTCCTTTATTTCGTTTACTTTGTCGAGCGTCTCGCCGTTGTATACGCCCCTCCTGGTGGAGGCGGGGGCGGTATTGGACGCTTTTCGAGCGAAAAATTGCCGGACGTGGCGCGCGATCACTGGTCGTGTCGCGTCGCTATCTTATTTATCTGCTTGTTTTTTCTTTTCTCTCGGGTTTGTGTACCGTCAACTTCGTCTCCGTGTTTTTTTTTTTTAAATTCTATCTCGTCTTTTCTGTTAAATGCCGGGATAGGAACGGAAGGGAGACAAACGAAGGCGCTGATCCGATTAATCAAATGCGCTAATGCTACGTCTGTATAGAGAGACCCGCTTGGCTTGTTTTTTTTTACTTTTTTCTATTTTCGAGGTTCCCGTCGCCTCTCTGAATTAGCCCTTATTGCTTCAGACGTCAGACCTGTAATATCCGAGTGTGTTTACGCTTACCCTCCCCTCCGTCAGCCCCTTTAATTTGTTTTTTTTTAATAATTCGCGGAATCGCCCATTGTATAGAAACAGGAGTACCCGATGAACGAATGTGTGCCCTTGTGTGTGTAGGGGTGGGGGCTGGTGGCAGCCGTTCTTACGCCGCAGATTCTGGTCAACAGATTGTTTCGTTGTTTCTCTGCGACAAAAGCGGTAGTTTTTTTTTTTTTTGTCTCATTGTACGGTTGCGCCTTTCTTCAAACCAGTGGTGGTTGCGCCGCCTGTTCGAGAACATTTTCTTCTGATTTTTTAATGAATGTTCGAAATTTTAAGGGTGTTCGAAATTTTAAGAAACGGGCGTTTTAAGACACGACGACTGCACGACGCCTTAGGGAGCGTGTGCTCGAGCGTAAATAACGCTATCAGCGAATGTATCCGAGAGAGGCTCAAGTTGCGCTTCTCCGAAATGTCGCCCCATTCCCTTACGACAGTCTTCTTAAAGCTAAAACTGGTGCTTAGGCTAGTCGGTTCATAATAAATTTACCAGCGTGAAAAAAACGCAACATTTTAGGAAGGACACACACGCAAACACACACACACACACACACACACACACACACACACACACGCACGCACGCGCACACACACAGACGCAGACGCACACACACACACACACACACACACACACACACACACACACACACACACACACACACACACACACACACACACACACAGCGCGGAACTTACAACTGATTTTTAATTTCGAATGCAGGGACATTTGTAGGCACGCTTCGAAACAACAGAAATAACATGAAGAAAAGAAGCGATGAAAACCATGTGACAACTGCTTGCCAAAAACACAATCAACCGAATGTCACGCGGTTACCTTTGGTTTATTGTCTTTTTGGCAAGCAGTTGTCACGTGGTTTTCATCGCCACTTATCTTCGTGTTATCATTTTTGTTGTTTCGAAGCGTACCAACGAAAAATTCACAGCATACCCACGGAGTGAAATAAGATGAGTGGGGTGAAGCGTCCATCCGTCCGTGCATGCGTCCGTGCTTCCGAGCGCGTTCGAGAATGCAGATGGCGCGCGGGTAACACCGACGAGACGAGAGCCAAGGAAGCCGAGCGCAAGCGTCTTCGACGCGCCCGCCGCTCTGCTTCGCCCATGCCCCACCAACGATCCGCCACGTATACGGCGACTATGGAGGAGACTGAGACAGCCACTCGTTCTCCGCGCACTCAGGCAAAGCGCGCGCAGCAGCCACTCGGAAGGTAGCGGTACTTCGAAGAGTATCGGCAGAGTAACGCCATCTTGGAAATGAAGCGAGAAAGAGTCGTCCATTTCTTTTGCCTTCTTTTCTTTCTCTTCTCTTTTTCTCTCGGTTACGCGTGACCAGTAACAAGGTTAGACTAAGAGGAGCTTCGCCCCAGTCTCTTCCTCCACCTGACCGAATGCTCCTCCTCGCCTTGGGAAAAGCAAGAGCGGTGAGTGCCTGCGCGCTCACCGAAAAGCCAGACGGATCCCTTTTGTGGATGACGTCTGCAGATGCAAACGTTGACGTCACCGCCTACGCCGGGGAATAATACCGAGAGCCCTGAAGAGGACGAGCGATTGTTTCTTGAAATTAGTGGCGCGTTGGCGGTGCTACGCGCCGCCGATTGAGGTACTAATGACTGGGGGGGAGCGCTATAAACTCGGTGAGGGAACTACCTGAAACGTAAGAAGAAAAAAAAAGTCGAAGCTGGTTTAGGTGCCATTTTAACGCGTAAGCTACGCGGGGCAGGGTGCGTGTGCGTGTGACTGTAAGCTCGTGGCGTTCAGCTCCGCGCGAAGTGCATCGTTGACAGGAGTTTGGTGGCTACGCGGCCACAGCATTACCTCACACTTCTGGCCCGCGGGTTTCCGTGGTATACGCGCGTTGCGCTGCCGAGACACGCATCTGAGTGCGTGGTCCCTTCTCTCTTCCTCTCTGAGTGCCGTCGCCAAGGCTACATCGTTTAGCGCACTCTCTTCCTCTCTCCCTCTCCTCCTCCTGGTTCCGCCTGTTTCTTGATCACCTGCGGGTCGTAAGCGCCTCATAATCGATCGCGTAATTAGCGATCTTTTAACCGGGCGATATCTTCCTTTCGTTCTAACGAGCTGTATCTGTACTCGACAACGGTTTGCGAGAGCTCGCAGAAAGGGGCTCAGACAATGGGAGGAGAATAGGAGGAGCTTCTAAGGCTCAGTAGCGCGCGATTTCTCTCTCTCTCTCTTTCTTTGGCGCCCAAAGACAGCCTCATCCACGACGAACGAGGTAATCCAGGAAGTGCGGCGCGGTGATTAAGCTGCGCCGCTTTGTTCGGCCGGTCGCACTCTCCGCTCGGGCTCCGAGAGGCAGATGATGCGGGCGTTTGCGCAAGGCAGCTGCTATAGGCTGGCAAACGAGCCGCCGCTTTGTTTTACGGTGGTGCGGCTCTTCTAAAGGTGTACTCTTGATTAGGACCCAGGACTATGTCTGCGGCTGGTAGCTTTCTTGTTACCTGTTCCTAAACTGGCTTTTCTTGTTTTCTTTCCGACCGCGTTATATCGTTGATGCGGGCGAGCATATGCATTTTTCGTATCTTTCTTTCCTCATTGGAAGGTATACAAACGGAATGCGATGTTTCTCAGGCCAGAGATCGTGACCTTATTTTCTCTGCCCAATGTATGTCTGCATTTCGATATGTGGGAACGCCAATGGGATGTGCAGCGCTTTTAGTGAATCGTCACTTTTCTCACGTGGCGGTTGTGTGTGTTTTGTGAGCATGTAATCACGTGTGACGTCTATGCTGTACCCAATTTGAATTCTGTCTAGTGCCACGTGTGTGTGTGCGTGTTTGTTTTTCTTGCCAATCAGAGAAAGGCAGTGGGTTCCAGGAGAGGAAACAATATAGTAGCATTGGAAACTCGCGGACACGCTTTCTATTTCTCCCCGATGACGTAGTCTGCAAACGTTCGCCCCCCTCGCAGACGCGTGTGTGGCGCGAGCGTTTCGACAATATTGGATTTCGCGCGATACACATCAGGTCCGTGTGAGTGGGTGCTGTAAAGAGACACCTTGGGCACGAGGATGGCCCCGCCGGCCAATTCGCGACTTCAGCAATTCGCGCGCGCGGCACCAAGCGGCAATATAAGGAAGCTGCGTACTGAGGTCCAAACAGCCCAATCACCAGTCGTATACGGTAGGAGCATAGTAGGATGGTGCAACCCGTGAAACAAAAAAAAAAAAAAAACGAACGGTCAAGCAGATTTATTTTTTCCAGGTGAAGCACCAGTGTTAACTTGCTAACTCGAACCTAATAAATGACCAATGTATCAAGTGACTACATGTCGCTGGGGCGCCCGAAGTATGTAAACAAATTTCGCAGAGACGCGGTGCGCCATGTGCATTGCACACACAACGCAACCATGCATTTCAAGAACGCCGCTCGCGCTTGCGGGACCGCTGGTGCCGACTAAAGTAAGATGCTCCGCGTCAACAACCCGCTCCCTTTCTACAAAGCAGCGTGAACTGCAGTCACACTATAGAAAACTCAATGTTCGTGTTAGCGACAGCGGACCCGGTGACCTCCGTGAATCCGCCATGCTGCAACTCCGCAGTGCCATTTCATGTTCATTTGAGTCGCGAATGTCGGTCTCTTCTCCGAATGGTGCGCGCGTGGGTATATCACTATTTAGATAACGACAGCTAAGGTCATCGATGGCCCGCGATTAGGCCTGCTTCTTCACTGAACGCCCTTCTTTTTCAACTTGCCATATTTCCGGTGCTCGTGCTTGTCGTTTCCTGAGAACGTAGTACGCTTGCACAGCCTCCCATTTTTTCAACCTGAAGGCGCGAACGTCGACCGCCGAGAGCAGCGGCAAAATGAAGGAAAATACGGGCATGCCTGCAAAACTTGTGGAGCTCACTCGGGCCCACTCGTAAAATATATTTTGAGCTATGGACTCACTGGGAGTCAGACTCGCGAAAATAATCCTGAGCTGGACTATGCCGGTTTACGGTGCATATAAATAGCTTGCCGTGTGCATTTTCGACTGCGTGTGCTTTGTGGTGGAGGGCCTAGCGCTGCGTGCTGAGGATTGTGAGGTCGCTGGTTTGGCGCCCCGCGACAGAGCTTTTCGTTCTCGTTTTTTTTCCTTTACCATGTATTAGTATATATTTTACAACGTCATATGCGTGACGGAAATACGTCAGTGGAGCTGTGATGGACCCCTGCGTAAAACACTTTCGTGTTAAAAATAGACCTCGCGCTGAAAATAGCCGTAGTTGTCGATAGCGGCCATTGTCCAAATATACACTCGACATCATGACAACGAGCGGTGCGTCGATCGATGAGTCACTTGTTCGATGAGTCAAGTTGTGCTTTAACTTAGTTACACGATGGGTATAACAGGTGTGCTGAGTTCTGATGTCCGTGATTTCGTTTTCGTACACAGGGCCTTCTCAGCCCGGCCGGATTTTATGTAGCGCCATAATTACGTCCAGAATGACGACGATGGTTCCTGATTGTATTGACCTATACCATATTTACCGGGGTATCACTAGCACTGGGTATATCTTATTTTAGCCCGCTTGGAATTGTAAATACAGCTTGATTTCTTCGTAAGACAAAAGAGAGGGAAAGAAAGGAAAAGCATGGAAATAATGTACGATAATATTCTATTTGCTGCCCTACACTAATCTAAGAGACTGCGGACTCGAAACAAGAGCACGAAATCAGCAGCATGTATATTATATGTCAGGTCGTTTGTTCTAGTTTCATCCGAATCGTGGCGCTGAACTTTTCTGCGTGGATTTCTCTATTTACCTGGAATGAGAACTAACAGACAATGATGCCAAGAGAAGTACAGTGGATTCCAAGGTCGCAGGTGTGGATCTTGCTGGCGGCAAGCTTTTTCTTTTCACCCACTTTTCTTTCTCAATGTTTACATTACAATTACTCGTACTAACATCCCCTATACTTTTCTTGGCATCATTGGCGGTTAGTTTGCAATAATGTGTCTAAAAATAAATACAAAGTGGGTCCTTTAATAACTTACACTTCTTTTCTTCTAGTATACCATGTAATATTTTATTTTCCGGGCGTGATGTCATCTCAGCAGGCGCGTAGCCAGAAATGTTTTTGAGGTGGGGGGGGGGGCACCACGTTAATTTCGGGAGGAGCACTCCATTAAAATGACCATTTCTTGCTCTCTTTGCCATGGCGAAAAAATTTCGGGACGGGGGGGGGGGGGGCACGTGCCAGGTGTGCGGCTCCCTGGCTACGCCCCTGGATTTCAGTTCTCCGAAGCATCCCTCGAAGCAGACAGAGGGACGCTGTAAGGTTTTGTGTTTCTTTTTTTCATCGTTAATTCGAATAATTGATTAGTCAATCTAATCATTCTCGTGTGTAACGTTGTATTCTCGAAAATCGCTTCCCCCCGCCCCCCCCTTAGATAGTGACCTTTCTTGTCCGCTGCCTCCATTACTTTCGCGAGAGGCTACGCGCGCGCGAGGGTTGTGTAAGGCACGGCGTATATAGGTCGTATAGTGTTCAGCCTGTGTACTCTGGAACCGAACGCCCCTGCTCTTTTGTATCGAGGGACGGTCGAGATTAGATAATAAACAAGCAAAAGGAGATGAAGATCGCTGACGGGAGAAGAAGAGACGAGCGTTCCGCTTGATCTATAATTTAGGCTGCAGCGCTCTGGCTACGTTTTACGAGCCACTGGATGGGCTTCGGCTTCACTTGAACGGCTGGAGTAAAGGGAGGAGGGCGAGGGTTCGCCGTGGCCTACTTTTGGTAGCCGTGTTGTTATGTTATAGTATGAAACGGTTTTTCACTCTAGTCTGCTTTATTTATCACTTGTAGGAAGTGAGCCGTCAGCTTCTGTTTTGGTCTGTAGTTAACGGTACTATGATTCGATCTTCTCTTGATGCGTGTGAATTGAGGCTGACCCCGCCGCTCGTGCTTTGGCGCAGGGTGTTCAAGAACAAAGGTGTGTGGGCGCAAAGGGGAGCGGCTGATTAACTCTATACAGGTGTAGTCAGCCCTCGATCTCAGCGCTCGACATTAGTGGGGTATATTTCGCACGATATGATTTTAATATGTTACCATCGTTCTTGGGAGGTGGTTCCACTTTTGCTTTGGCTTTGGAAGCGTGCATTGCCCGGGCAACTTGAATCGAATTTCGTTTGTACGCCAAGTCACGTCAGCGCACCCGTAAAATTTGCAGTTCGCTGGTGGAAATTCAGCCAGTTTCACGACGTGTGAACTGTTGTTGGACGGGGAAGCTGTAAGGGACCGAGTCTATCCGACTGACTGTAGATTGACACAGCTTAGCCTTATTTCAAGAATTTTCGTTATTGTCATCGTCATGATCGTGAGCGTAGCCCATCATTGCATCATTTTTATTATTTTTATATTCATTTCCACCCTCTGGCCGTGTGGCCGGTTCGACTACTAAATACCACCACCACCTCCACCACCACCATGTCTTGCACGTGTCCTGTCAATGTCCTGCCCATGTTTAGTCCATTTCTTGCCCATGTTCTGCCCATGACAGCTGTATGCCTATTTCTTCTTAATTGTGGGTAAAATTTCCTCAACACCAGTTTGGTGTTTGGTGACCCTGCTCTCTTCTTGTCCTTTGAGGTAGCACGTATAGTTTTTTCTTTCCATTGCATGCTGCCTCGTCCACAACCAATGTTTAACCTAGTTTGCAAGCGTCCAGGTTTCTGCTCAGTAAGTTAATACGTAGCTCCGTAGTTACTGTGCTCTGTAGGCAGAGTGATAGCTTTAGCGTATAAAAAAATAAGAAAAAAAGAGAAGTCGTGTGGGTGCTTGTTGTTGTGGGTGTTTGGAGGCACGTGGGCTCGCTGGTCCCCTGACAGGTCATTTTTCTTTGCATCCCCCTTCATCTACCGTTCAGTGTCGCGAAAGTGGACGCCGGAGAATGTGTTGAGGAGTGTAGTAGAGGCAAGGGTGCGCGATCGGGAAGGTTCTCGGGCCATTTCAAAGGAGTGGCAACTACTTTCTAAAACGGAAATTTATTTTGTTGCTTTTTTTTCGAAACAGCGCTGTCGGCGCTGATATTTACTGGCACGCGCAGCATCCCCCTGGGATCACTCCACGGCTTCCGCTCTTCTATTCTACGTTGCCATTTTCTTACTCCAGAAAGAGAGTCTCGAATCACTCCAGCAAACTGTCGGCATTACAGCGCTTAGCCTGTAGTAGTGGCTGTGTCAGGCGGTGGAGTTCCCGGGGGTGTGCACTAAAGAAGAAAGCGTGTAGTTGTTCGGGTTCCCTTGGGGAGCTGACAACTGCCTAGTTATCCCTAGCGGAAAGCGTCCGCGCCACTGAGGGGCTCCTCGAGTGCTCGCTTTTGGCTTCTGTACGCGGTCTCATACGTAGGCTAGGTTATGTGCTATGGACGTACCGCGTGCGTTCTCGTCTTTAATCTTGCGGCGTCATCCCCTCGAACTTCTTGCGACCTCCCTAGCCACCCTTTCTTTTTTCTTGCCTGTTATTCATCGAACCGGGAAGTATGCCGTAGGGGGAAATGCTGTAGTCTCGGTTTATTCTGACACGCAAACTACCGGAAAAAGATAAAAAAAGAAACTCCGTGCCTTGTTTCTCTTCTTCCGTTGCTTTAGCGCGCAGCAAACACATGTGGGAATTGACGAACCACGTAGTTCTATGGCACGCGGCCCGAATGCCGAGCTTGGATAAGAGAGAGAGAGCTCCTGAAATGAAATTAAGAAAAGAAGCAATAAGAAACTCGCGGAGTGTTTCCGGTTGTCTTTTCAGGCAGGGCGCGCGAGTTCTCTTTTCCTTCTTTTTTCGGCCAGATTATCGACGCCCGCTTCTTCTAACGTGCACGTCCTCTCTGTCTGTTCCACTATTATCTCTATTCTAGCCCCACGAAACTCCCTGGGGAGTAGCGTAAGGTCCTGGTTCGAGGATGAGACTGCAGACCCGGTGAGAGAAGGCTGTTACTCTTTCCCTCTTAAACACACACACGCACGCACACACACACACACACACACATATATATTGTCACACACACTCACTCTCGCACCCACACATACACTTTCACTCACTTACACTCTCTCTCCCACATACATTCTGTCACACACACACACACACACACACCCGTTCACTCACTCACACTCTCACTCACACACTCTCTCACACATACACACGTATACACCCTCACTCACACTCTCTCTCACAAGCATACACTCTGTCACACACACACATGCACTCATTCACTCTCTCTCTCACAAACACAAACATTCTCTCCCTCTTTCTCTCGACGTCACTCGTGTTCGCTCCTGCCGATTCCCACGTGCTCCCACTGACTCCGCGCACGCAGCCGGCGTGCGTTGATCGCTGCGGCCGTGTTTGTTCCCGACGGACGACGCGCTTTACGACTGCGTTCGGCTGTTTGTCAGAGCCGCAGTCTCCTGCGAGTTTCCTCCTGTTCGTTTGGTCTTTTTGGGCGCGTTTGTGTACGCACCTGCTCGGTGTACGTTTTTGGGACCTCCGCTGGAGCGTGGGTCTGACTCCGCGCCCCGAATCTTCAACTCTCTTTTCCCCATTAGGGACTGTGCGCTGAAGCTTCGGTGCCTCCGAAGCGTCCCCGAGAGGGATAGGACTCGCGAACACCTTAGCTCAGCTTTCGCTTCGATGTTTTTCGGAACAGGGTGTGTAGAAGGAGAGCGCGGTATACCCCAAACGACGTGACTCGCACAGCGCCGATAACGACTCGAGCCCGTGAATGATTGGCCGTTGCGTTGTTTATTGTGTGTGTGGTCTTTGATACCAACAACTTGCTGGTTTGGGCGAATAGGTTAATGTAGCGAATTACTTGAAGTAGTGCGAAGAAAGAAAAAAAAGGGTGTCGTACTCGCTTTTTTTTGTTTGAGCTGCTTCAAGTTATTTAGGTTGTCTTCTTTCCAGTTGACTAAATGGTGTTGAACTGTTGCGCTGGTCCCTGTGCATATCAGATGACGTAGGTGTTCGAATGCGCTGCTATAGTATAGTATTCAACACTGTAAGGACGTGCTGCGGCTTTACAGAGCCCCCCCCCCCCCTTTTACAGAGTCAATTTCCAACTCACCTTGGAAACACCACACAAATTGTGACGCACTTTTACCATTCGTCGCTTGTGCGTATAATACCTCTACCACTTGCGACAACCTTTTATTGCACTCTCAAGACCGCGAGGTCTATCACATTCGTTGTGCAAATCAATCTACGTGCGATTCCCCTAGAGCGGCGGTGGTCATAAGAGGAGCACGATGTGATGATGCTCATGTGGGGACGATGTGTCCGATAAATGCCCGCGCTACAGGGATTTCTGCCGCTTTTGTAGGGAAGAACGCTTGCGGCCTGTGAATGCCGGAAAGGAAAGTGTGCGCGCGTCAACGACAAATGCTCGGATCAATCTGTTGCTGTGGCTACGTTACTGGCTATCGCGGTACACACCACTGGCGGCGACTTCTTGCTTCGCGAGAGATTTTTTCGCGCGAGCAGCATCGGATAGAGCCGCAAGCACCTTTCTTCCTCGCTTACGCTGCTGCGTCTTTTTGGGCGCGATTCCTGGCAACTTCAGATTTTCGTCCCACGAGGAAGATAAGGAACTGGACAGAGGAGTGGGGGGGACCGGATGTACTTTGTTTAGCCGGCGTTCTGTATAGCGCCGTCGAAGGAAACCAGGTCTTCCCGTTTTTTTACGTGGCGCAACTGTCCGCCGGGACGAGATGCTACGGCACTAAGGAAAGAAAAAAAAACGAAGTATAAACTTAGGGAGCAGGCTGGAAACGCTGGAGGGTAACGTTGCAGCTACTGGCGCTGCATTTGCAGCTTTTTTTTTTCGTTCTCCTGTTCCTCCAGTGCGCACTTTGGGGAGCAGGCGCGGTGCGTCAGCAGTGTTATGGGCGCCGCCCGCGTGTGTTCCGCGCCGATTTTTCCTCCGGAGCTGGCCCGCACCGATAAGGGAACGAACACGAAAAGTAGACGCGTTAGGGAGCGTGGGCGAAGGAGTGGGGAGAGAGAAAGGCCGCTAGGGAGTGCAGCCCCGCTCCTTGTTGCTTCCTCGCCAACCCTTGTTGCGCATCCTCACTCCTTCCCTATTTTCTGTCGTCCCGCTTTACTGCCCATTTTCTTCCTTCTTCATTGTCTGTTCTCCCTACGACGACGTCCAGCAAAGCGTTTTGCTTTTCCTCCCTTGGGCGCTTCCCTAACGCTGAGAACTACACTCCCTATTGCGATCTCGCCCTACCCGCTTCGTGCAGGCCTAGTTGTTGGTCGGTGGCCGCCGCGGGCCCGCAGTTTCTGCTGGTCTAGCCCGGGCGGTGGCGCCTTGGGTGTCGTTTTCTCTCCCGTATTTGTTTACGCGCCATTTTTGGTTGCTCATGCATCGTTCCTCCCTTGTGTGTTCGGCCGTCAAGTTACTTGGTCTCGTTACTTTTTTTATGCGCTTCCCTGTTTTGGAGGGTAGCTTCTCGAGCGCGCGGTTCCTTATTTCCCTATATACAATTCCCGAAGCAAGACCGCCAAAGGCGGAAGGCTGCGATGGCTTGTAACTTGCTTGCGATCCAAAAAAGGCTGCCCGCTTAATGCTCCCGTATATATTTGCTCTGCGTCCCTTGGAAGCTGCCGCTGCTTCCCGATCCCTCAGGGCGATTCTCGCGGACGTTGTCCCTGGCGGCTCGCGCCTTTTTTCCCCCTTCCTCACATGTAGATTGAGGAGTAAGTAGCGAAGAAGCTGGGGCTCCCGCTGATCTCGTGTTTGTTGACTGGTGTTTCTTCCTCCCGTGTAAGTACATGGCCTTTCTACGCCCCTCCTTGTTCGCTCGCCTGGTGCTACTCCCGCGCATTCTATACCTTTCTTTTGCCGCGCTTCTTGTTTCCCTACACGGGAAGCGTGGCGTGTGATTCGCGCGCTTTATTTCCCGCGCTTTGTTTCTTACTTCGCGCCTCGCGGGAAGCTGGTCGAAAGCTTTCTCCCTTTTGTTTCTTATCGGCACTGCTGCCGTCCAGGGGCCGTGGGGAGTGAGCGCTTTGTTCGTGGTGCTGGTGGTGGTGAGGTGTGTGCGTGTTCCCGAAACGCTTTGCGCGTCGTCTTCGGTTCGGCTCGCTTCGCTCCCTTATCTCCTTCTCTGTGCTGTGTTGGCGATTTCTCTCGCATCCCGCTTTTTTTGGATCTCCTTCTCGAACTTTGTTTCGTCTTTTTCGTTAATCGTGGCGCCTTTTCGCATCGAATGCTTAAGCTACCTTATTATTATTTTTTTGCTCGTAAGACTGGTGTATCGGCCCGGCATGGCGAGAATGCGTGCTTCCTCTTCTTCGCCTTTCGATGCGCTCTCGCCCGAGGTGCCAATGTACTCGCATGCGTCGCGCATCGTTTTCTCCTCTGCACGTCTAAGCGGCCCGGACATCCCTGTTATCCCCTTTGAAGTGCTTCTCCAGGGGCGTAGCCTGAATTTTTTGGGGGGTAGGGGAGGAGGGGAAGAGGATGAGAGGGTTTGTTAACCTTCTTTTCCCTAACTACTACAGCGTCTTCTACCACTCCCTATAGCGTTCTTCACCCTTTGCGTTGATTGCTGGTTCTTTTGTCCGCATTGTTTTATTGTGTCCGGGTACATTCGCAGGACTTCATTTTGAAGTCTGTTGCGATCAGGAGGCGAAGTTCGAGAAGTGGTGGGCGTGAAGAGACAATGCCAGTAACGTGTCGTGCGCACAACAACACCGTCAATAATAATAATAATAATAATAATAATAATAATAATAATAATAATAATAATAATGGACGAATATTGTGAGTGGGGGTTCATGGGGGTCAAGAACTTAGGCGTTGTCGACCTTGCATTTCGCAATTTCTGCCTCTTTCCCGACAGCTACAGACGAACTGCACCCTGTGCACCTCCACAGGAGTTCCCCACACTTATATCCTGGACAATAGATGTGAGCTATGTGTAACAGAAAAGGCGTCTTACAAACGTATATTACGGGAATGCCCCAACTTATCAACAAGTTCTCCCGAGGTCCTCCGGGAGCAGTGGTGGCTTGTGCTGCTATGCTCGGAGGCTCAAGGCCAAAAATGGTCTTGAAATAGTATCCAGCAGGCCAGGGAAGCTGTACAGAGACAAGGTTTCCCGGTACCTCCTTGTGCGGTCTAGCCCGCACCACAAACATGCCGGATACGAAAATAAAGTTTATTCATGATGATGATGATGATGTAATAGGAGTAATAGGAGCAGGGCGATGTTTGCTCACTGACCAAACTTCCCACGGGGTCGTTTCCGAGATAACTTAGGTAACATTGCCCGGCAATTCTGCAGAAGCCCGCGAGGCACTGAGATTTGATGGCGTGTACTACCCCCAAGGCTTAGCGCTACGAAACCGAAACATTAACGTCGCATTTTTTTTTGTACTCTGTTCGTACTTGTTTATATGCTCGGCCGGTTGTGTACGTTGTAAATTTGAAAGCCCCCACCCCTTATTTTTTTTTTAAATCTCTCGCAATATTTACTTCCGCGACCTCGCCGGAATGTCAGTGTACTTTAACCTGACCTTGCATGCTTCCTCTTTATCAGCAAGCCTATCCACCCTGTCGCTTCCTACTTCTCAGCCACTGCGTAGCATTGTGTTGGTGGTTCTAAACTGCGAACCTATTAGTACGTCCTGCGGCTCTCTGCGCTTCTAGAAAATATTCTCTTCTTAGTCTCGGGCGTTTTTTTTTCTTTTTTTTAGTTCTCGACGATACCGCTTCGTTGGAAGTTCAACCACGCATAAGCTGAAATACCCTTTTTTTGCTTTATTTTTCTTTCTTTCGAGCCTGCCGAAGCAGCTCTACGATGAGTCGCTCGCGTGTACGATCCGTAGCCCGAAGGTAGCTGTAAAATGCAGCCGTTCGCTTGTAACCCTCACTCCCTTAAATATCCCGTTTTCTCGTTTGGATTCGGCTTGTCTCGGCTTCGGCTTGTCTCGGTTAGGGACTTTCGTGTTTATGGCACCGCGCCGGCTCTCCGGTATCTTCTCAGTTCTAATCTGCGTAGCCGCAGGGGCACAGTGCGGAAGTGCGTTTTACTTTTTTTTTGCTTACCTCGATGTCCCCTTTTCGTAGTTCATCTAACCGGGATTAAAGACGCGGAAAAATGAGCCGATAAGAAGGGTGCAAACTCCTCGGGAACGACAAGGCGATCAAGATGGAACGTTGTGTTGTTATTCGGCTTTTTTGTAAATGTTTGAAATGTTTGTAGCGAGCTTTATTACTGCGCTGCGGGGAAACTTCTGCGAAGTAGTAGCTATAAAACTCGGTGACGCGAGTTGCAGGTCTGTGTAGGCTTTTGTTTGTGGATTTAGTCTCGCAGACTTTCAAGTTGCCGTTAGCTTTCGAAAGATAGTACTGAGTAGTTGGAAGGAAAACTTCGTTTACAGCATCAGCTGTTAGCACCTTCGGTACCTTTTTCAAAAGCGCTGAGTATGAGGCTTTCATGTCGTCCCGACATCGGCCGGAAATCTTGGGTGAGTTCTGCCTTATTCACCCACGTCACAATGATCTGGCTAGAAAGAAGGAAGGAAAAATTGAAGAAAGAAAGGAATGGAAAGAGAACAAGGAATTAGCGTTGCGCGCTGCGAGTCGATAGGTTGCTTGTTTGACGCCGTGCGACAGATTCTTTCATTTTTTTTGTTTACAAAATGTTAGTATACATTTTACGACGTCATATCCGTGACGGAAATACGTCAGTGGAGCCGTGGTGGACCCCGGCATAAAACACTTGCGTGTTAATAAAGAAAGAAAAAGAGAGAGAGCAGGACATAAAGAAAAAAAAAGGAGGAAAGGCAGGGGTATTCCCCAGTCTAGAAGATAAGGTATGTTATCCTACACAGGGGAAAAGGGTGTAGTGTGATAGGCAAGACGTGGGCTGTGGCAAAGTTGCAGCTTAGATGAAAATAACGAGAAAAAAAGTTATAGAAAAGACATGAAAAACTTGCTTGATGAAAAATTCGCGTTTGAGGCGGCTAAACTAGTGAAACCTGTGCAAATTTTTTTTTATTTATCTGTAGAACTGGTAAGCTAAGACGTCGTGCGCTTGTCCATATCAATAGTTGTCGTCTGGCTTGTTTGCGCGTTTCCGTATCTGATACGAAATATCCGCGCTCGCCTCCTTCCTATCGACACAGCTTTTCTTGGGTCAGTGAAACGTCGGTGTATTTTTCTAGCGCACGGAACAGATGTTAAAAAAGACTGACGAAACTTAGAAATTAGACTCGGAAAGAGGCAGCGTTCCGGTAATTAGAGTCTAGTTCTAGTAATTTTTGGCGGTTGGTTTTTTTTTTTGATCGATTGTGAGCCCGCGGAGGCGGCTGCTCGCAAGCCCGAGCTGTGACGTCACACACACCCATTAGCATGAAAGCCACCTAGAAAAAAAAATATTTTTTTAAGTGGCTTTGGTAGCATGCAGCATGCACGTGTTCTTGTCCTCCTCTTTCTTTTCTCCTCCTGTCCTGTCATCCCAATCTCTCCCTTCCGCAAAAGCGCTGCTGCTTCGCCTCAGCCGGAAGCATTGTTCGCTGTTGTCGCTGTTCTTGCCGGTTTTGGGAACGGAAGTGGGAGTTGAGCAAGTCTAGAGATGCGGGTGATGGGCTCGCATTGTTGACTTGCCCGTTTCGGGTGCGTGTGTGACGTCACCTTCTCTAGTTCATGGCGTGGCCGCTAGACGCGGAAGTTTGTGCAGAAACGCATTAAATGCATCATTTTCCCTCAGTTTCTGCCTGGAACAAAGGTTCTCTTTGTCGATTTCAGGGCCCAATCTTGCGATTTGTTGAAAATCTAGGCGTCAGAAAATTTGTTTAGTATCCCTTCAAGCAGCACTTGTAAAGTGTACACCATGATTCTCATTCCATTCAAATAAACTGGCAGCCATCCTCGATTGGGCGCTGTGAATTAAGAAAAAGCGAATAACCACGACTAAAGCATCCGGCCTGTAAACTTTTCGTCAGTATTCACTCGACAAAAATTGGCCCTTTTTCACGACAACTACAGCGCGCTTAGCGGCGAGAGCCAAAAGCAAATTTGGTGGCTTTCCGGTCAATGGGACAGCGTTGGAGCTTGCGCGTTTCTTTGCGCCCATCGCGTCCGAGATGGTGCGCCAACAGGTTTAGGAGGCCACGAGCCACCAAAAAATGTTTCGGGGTGGCGCCGTCGAAGCATTTCCGGTGCGCATGCGCAGATGGTGCCCGTGGAAAAAGGTCCATTGTGACGTAATCGAAGCAGCTGTCCCCCACCCACCTCCCCTCGTTGCTGGTCGCGCGCTGACACGCGATGACCGTAGTGAAGAAATATGCTCGTTCATAAGACGGCTGCGATGGTAAATAATGAATCTGGTCTATAAAAGCGCGTCCAGTCTGCGCGTTCTGGTGAGGCGAGACCTTTATTTTGGTGCGCGCGCGCACGTGTGTTTGTGTGTTTGTTTTCTGGATAGTGCGTGCGCGCTATATGGTGCCCAGTCGAGCGGGCCCGTTTCACTGCGTTCGTGGCGCTATACCATCCATCAAAGTCCGCGCCGGCTTCGCTTTACGGATGTTGATGGACAATGGCCAGAAGCGTCGTGGCTTCCCTCTATATACTCGTCCGCGCTGGAGAAGATGACATTGGAAGGGAGGAAGGTATAACGGTATTGTCTTGTGGTAGCTTAGCTACGAAATCCTCCATCCCTCTCTTTCTTTCACTCTTTCGGGGGGCATGAGATATGGCCTCTCGTTTCTAATGGGGGTGGGGGGTGGGAAGGGGGTTAGGCCGGAGAAATCTATTAGTATTCATAGATTCGTTAATGGATGAGGGTGCGGCTGTGTCGCCGATCGTGGCGTTTTATGTGCGCGGTGTAAGATTTGCCAGGAAGGAATGGTCGCTGATGATGACAACCCGCCGCTGCCATCAGTTGTTCAGGTCGAAAGGAGGAACGCAGGAGGATACGGGAAAACATAACAGGGGTTTTATGACATTATTTACACTTATTTACAGAAAAGCAAGGGATAGTGGTTTAACAAACCACGAGCGTGGTGATTGAACGTTACATAGTTCCGAGCCAGGTTCAGAGAGCTCCGTCCAGCACTCTGCTGCTTCGTTTTATGCCCTGTCGGGCTCCTCCTCTCCGAGTTGAACACCAATCACGCACACACAGGTGAGGGGGGCGAGCATGCACGGTCCACATGCACACTGCACTGGGGTGGCGCCAGCAGGGCTCGTCCTCGTCGTGTGGTTGCCGCTACTCGAGAGTTCCCAGGATCCTGGCAGCATACTTCAAAGGGTCCGCCGATTTTGTTCGCTCAATTAGCGGGGGTGATCTGCGGTGCTGTCCGTCGCGGTCTCTTTCAGGAAGACGCCGTCTCTGTTGGCCTCTCTCGAACGGCTAACGACGTCTTGGCGACACGACGTCTTGGTCCTCCGGCTAGCACGTACAATGCCTGACGAGAATAGGCAGTCGGCCGGTCGGCTTGGTGATTGGGGACCAAAAGGGAGCACCGCTCCTCTGTCAGCTCCGGCGCCGGCCACGCCAGCTTTGCAGTCGCCCGGTGAGTCGCCGAGTCCATTAGTCACCGCTTCTGCTCGAAGGAACGACCAAAGGGTCCGCACTTGAAGGACGGGACTCGCCTCTGCCCGCCGCCTGGTCGTGACAATCACTCAAATATTTGACAGCGTCGGTAAGACTGGGCGCCGAAGGGATTGAGAGATGAATCCGCAGGCCAAACCTAACAGCTCCTCCGCCGCCCGGAAAATCTCGGCTGGCCAGCGCTCCCAACCGCTGGGCACGAAGAGAATGGCCGGTGACGAGGACGATGGCCTGGCTGTTCTCTCCAGCTGCGTACTCGAAACCAACTCCCAATCCAGCTCACAATGACCGACAACAGCAAGGCGAACCACACAACACAATACCATGCCGCAGTCAAGCACATTGGACCCGCTTAAAACCCTCCAGGCTTCTCAAAACACAAACAAAAGAGAAACCTGCACGCTAAAATTTTGAAACAATTTTGTGCCGCCAAAGTTACAACAATCATGGCTGTGGAGATGCTTACTAAAGATGGAACAAATTGCCGTGTGAGAAAAGCACACAAAGGCAAATACAATTTGGCCCCATAAACGAGAATCACTCTTTCACAACTAGCTTTCTCCAACCATCCGCACTACTAAGTTGTAACTGACATTTGATTTCCTGACTAATTTCATGAAACACAACCAAATACAAAGGTTTCACACCAATGCTGCCATACCCTATACACAAGTTATCTGGGCGCTTTCTTCATTCTCTCAATACATACTTGCAAGGTGTGGTCGAGAGTACCTACTTTTATGACACCCTGACGCGAACAAAACTCTCTCACATTAAATCAAACTGCGTCTTATAAATCCTAGAAATGTATCTAGTCTCAAAATTTTGGTTAACGCAGTGCTTTCAGCTCAAGTGATCATATATGATCCCTAGTGATCACAAAAACAACAAAACGAAGTAAACTTGGTCTGCTAACACGCTCCTTTGCTGGATGTAGTTTCATGTCAGCCCATGTTTTTAAAGAACGCACATGACTTTGCTGTGCGCTCTAGCACGACATCTTACTTTCATCCAAAGAACGCTAGCATACCAACAAACACCTAACCATAGGCGATATCTCTCTCACCTAGGTATCCTTAAACCCTCATCTGAACGTAAATTTTCTCAAGATATCGAACTGAGTAAATCCTTAAAACGCATCTCTAATCTCAACGTTCGATATAACATTACGCTCAGCGAAAGAATTCACCTGATCCCTGAGCACATACTAAAATAACAAAGGGAAATGCAACTAGTGTACTAACACGCTCCTTTGCTGAATGTAGTTTCATGTCAGCCCATGTTTTTAAAGAACGCACATTGCTGTGCGCCCTAGCACGACATCATACTCTCATCCAAAGAGCGTCAGCGCACCAATCGCACACCTAACCATAGGCCATTTCCCTGCAACTGAACTAAAAACACTTACAATGCTCTTTAGAAAATCTAGAAGGGAAAACTGTATCCAAACAAACTAGTCTGGGAGAGGACAAAGGAGTATTACTTCAAAACCAAAAATAATCAAAAAGCATGCTACTAAGAACACTCCCCCGTTCACTCACCAGCTTACAGTTGTCCCTCCCTTCAATCGCACTCGTGGCGGTCGAGGACTTGGCGGATTTCGAGGGCGCCCGCGGCAACGTCGCGTAAGTGCTACAAGCTGAACGGCAGCGCTACGCCTCATTTGCGATTTCGGCCGTCCTCTGTCAATCCGGCGGAGGGAACCCGAGCAATGCAAGGGAAAGAGCGACGGGGTCCTATTTGGTCTAGCCGAGCGGTGTTTAGCTATTGTGGTCTTTCTTCTAGGACCTCGTCTACACTCCTTTCCACGAAAAGCTCTAAATCTCCACCGCGCATACCGTCTCGCGAATGCGCGCTGTGGTCTACCCTTTCGCCGCTGGCGCCTTACTTCCCGCCACCAAGGCCTCTTCGCTGAACTGGCCGATGAGCCACCCTCTTTCCTTTTTCCCCGATGCTTGCTTCCTCCTTTGTGCCTTCGCTTTGTCGCGCGCGTACCCTTCACTTGTCTACGGCGACGTCTGCGACCGACTTTTCCTGCACCGCTAGGAAATTGGCCTCGGGTTGCGTTATTGCTGGCTTCACACCTCAAGGGTACTTCTGCACCACCTGTCACCTTACCTCGGCCTTTCGGTCTCTTGGCACTGTTGTCACGTCGGGCCGATTCACCTGTACTGAACCTGCATTCGCGCGCGCCCTGAAACGTGCAGTCGATAGAACCGAAGTACCGACGACTTACGCGGGAATGTATTCGCGAAGAACCCGCTTTTCTTTTTCTTGTCTGGTGGCTCGGACTCATACAAACAGACTTAGACGTCGATGCAAAGTGCCTAGTACTACTTGCTACGCTCGAAGCTTTTGCGCCCTCCTTTACACGCGTAGTACTGTTCGTCTCCCTCGCGGCTTTGCGGCGTCTTTTCCGTCTGCGCCGCTTCTTGCGGCTCGTTGCCGAGCCTTCCGATTTGATCCCAAACTCGTCAACCCTCTCACAGCACTCGTCAGCTGTCGACGCCGCTCCGTCTAGATGATTTTCGAAAAAACCACCTATTTCACGCTCTAGATCGGCGGACAGCTTGACGCTCTTAGGAACAGAGCAGCTGCCTTCCCTCAAACTTTCTAGCTCGCATTGCTGGGAGCTGCCTACAACCGCACTGTGCTTCTCACTCTCTGCTTTCGCTACTTCTCCTGAGCTTTCTCCGGTGTTCTTGATTACTTCCACATTGTTTGCAATATCCACCGTCGCGACAAACACAGTTGAGGCCTGTACCAGCTTTTCTACAGCTATCTTGGCTGTTTCACTAACAGTTAACTGGCACAGCACCTCGTCGCACTCGCTCTGACCTTTAGTGGCCTCTCTCCGCAGCGCAGCATCTGTAGCAGCACTCAAATTTGGTTCTTCATTGAACCGGCTGCTGTCTTCACACGTGCTAGCCTTATCTACGGCTATCAACTGCACCTCACTTATGTTTTTCTCGCACTTTTCATGTGCTACAGTTGCGGATGGCTGAATCTTCCGCCTCCCTGCCTCGACTTTTTCTGCCGACAGTTCCATCACTAGGCTGAGTGCTCGCTCACGCTCGTCACCTCGCTCCCGTTTTTCTATCTCCCCTTTTCGCTCACTACCCACCTTGGAGCTATAAGAGACACGCGGACCTCTCTCAGGCTTGGTTTTACTACCAGCACAACGTCGCGCGTTCTTCACGGGAGCGTTCGTGAGCTTGTACTCTATTCGCTTTCTGTTAACTCTGATGCCGAAGCACCGCAGTAAAGCTGCCTTAGCTACCTCGTACCTATTGAACTGTTCCTCGGAAAGGTATAGTAACCTACCCATCAATTTGCACGGAAGGACACTCGATAAGGCTAAAGACCAATATTCCTCGTTGAGCTCCAGTTCCCTGCAAACTTTCTCGTAAGAGGTTAGATAACTCTCCAAATCCTCGCCCGCTTCAAATGCATGTATCCTCGAATTTACTTGAGCCAATCTAAGGTACAGTATTGATCTTTTTCTCTCTTCCTGTTTTAATTTCAGGCTTTCCTCCCACTGCTCTCTTTCTTTCTGTCGTTCCAATCTTTCTTTTTCTTTTCTTTCCTGTTCCTTTCGTTTCCGTTCCTCTCGTTCGTGTTCCTCTCGCTCCCGTCTCTCCTTTTCCTGTTTTTCAAAAATTTCTACTGCGTTTTGAATCTCGTCCTCACTGGCTTTTTGCGCGATCAGCATCCAAATCGCTGTCCTACTCATTCCTTCCTCTATTTCAAAAGACGTCCTCGACTCTAACTCGGTGCACCCACGGGCTGTGGTAGCAGTGGACATACGCAAAGCATTCGATGGCGTACCACACAGTACCATCATGACGAAAGCACGTGCCCTTGGGATTAAAGGGAAAATGTATAACTTCATAGCGGGCTTCCTCGAAGGGCGAAGCTACCAAGTCGAAATCGGCCAAGACGCCAGTACCGTACGAACCAACCACGTAGGTGTTCCCCAGGGCTCGGTGATTTCACCCACCCTCTTTAACATAGCCATGTACCAGCTACCAAGACGCCTTGCGAACGTACCGGGCCTGAAACACGCGGTGTATGCCGATGATGTAACCGTGTGGACGCATCAAGGATCCGTCGGTGAGCAGGAGGATGTCTTACAACGAGCCCTCAACATTATTCACGACTACGCAATGGAAGCAGGTTTACACACCGCTCCAGACAAAACAGAGTTTGTCGTCATTCATGGTGGCCGAACCACGTTTGCCAAGCAGGAAGAAAAGAGGTGTTTTAAACTTCACATTGGCAATCAACCTATAATGAGGAAATCCACTATCCGAATATTAGGAATGCACTTAGACGAGAATTGCACAGCGAGCACTTGGTTCCAACGCGTTACGAAGACTAGCAAACAAATCCTTCATGCTTTACGCAGAATCTCTAATCGCACTCGTGGAGTAAACGAACGCGAAATGCGGCAGTTTGTTCAAGCTTTTCTCGTCTCACGTATCATGTATGGACTGCCGTATCATCCGGTCAACCGTACGCAGATAATCAAACTCGACCGGCTGCTTAACGAGGCCAAACGCATGGTTACCGGACTACCAAGGTACACACGCCTGGATGCGCTCAAGAGCTGCAGCAAGCTCAATAATCTGACCGAGCTCGTCGACATGCACATCCACACACAGGAAACGAGGCTTCGCGCAACAAATGCTGGGCGATACACGCTTATGCTTCTCGGGTATGACATCAACACACTGCCCATGCTGCCTAACAAAACGCCGCCTTGGGAAATCACGGTACTCACCGACGGCAAGCCACTTCCGTTGAATATGGACCCTAATCAGCGAGCACGGCGCCTTAACTACGCCAAGAGACATGCTAGGGCCACGAGTTCACTCCCCATGACTGAACGCGTCGTATACACTGACGCTGCACTTCCTGCAGACGGTACCAGTAACACTTGTTATGCCACTGCGTGGTACGACCAGACAAACAGAAATCAGAGCCGACGTTATCATGCTTCAGCAGATGCGATGTATAGCACTCGAGCAGAGCTAGTGGGCATCTCAGATTATTTGGAGTGGGCCCTCGAAATGTCACCTCAAACTGACCCTGTTCACCATCGTGTGTACACTGATTCCCAGGCTGCCCATCGGGCATGCGCTAATGTTCTTTACACAGATCCTGTACTCCAGAAGATCCGACACCAGACGCGCCTGCTCCGCGAATGTGGTCATGACGTTACCATCCACTGGGTCCCCGGGCATTGCGGTATCCCCGGAAACGAGAAGGCTCACAGATTAGCGCGCGCTCATCTCCTCACCGCGCTAGCCAGAGCTTCCGATACTCCTTCCACTTTTCTGGCTACCCCACCCGAGCTAGCAGATCCGATAGCAGATAAGCACATTACCAAACAACGTCGCGCCGCCTACCTCACAGCAGTGGGTAATCCACTCTCGATACCATTGCTTCCTTCGAAGATATTCACACGGAGAGAGTCTGTCCTGCTTCGGAGAATTCAGGCAGGAACACTCCTTACTCCTTTCTTGCTGAACCGTTTCCACAGGGGTGACACGCCACCACCCGTGACAGGTCTCTGCTCCACGTGCAACTGCCGGGCTGATCTCAACCACCTGTGCTGGGAGTGCCCTGTGTACAACCCGCCTAGGCTCCGTGCCCTGGCCACCATAAAACGGGGACCCTGGCCTTCTTCTCTCCGGACATGGGCCTGCCCGGAGCCTTCGCCCCCTGATCGCGCCATCGAGTTCTGGCGAGCACTCATCATGTTCCTCCAGGACCCGGCCGCGCCACCGGTTGGCGACCGGCTCCGCGACAGCCACAAGATTCAAGCCATTCAAGCGGCCCCCACTTAGCTGCCTCCATGACGTCCGGTAATAAAACGGAGGCAGCTCTACCCCCCCCCCCCTGCTATAGTGCCCTGACTGTCCACCGCAGCGCCCTCGGCGCGAACAAAGTGGAATAAACATGGTTTCATTCATTCATTCCTCTATTTCAATGCCTAGATGCTCACTCACACACAAAAGTTCATCTCTTAGCATTGCTTTCCACGACATGATTGCCGTTGTACTTTGGTCCTGCATCTCACACATAATTAGGGGATCCCTACAACTCAAAACTCACAAACGGTAATCTCCCTAATCCACACACAATCCAGCTTCTAATAAACTCACACAATTGAAGCCTGGAAAGTCAAAGCAAAGACCAAGCACTCACCACAGCACGGCACCATGTCATGAAGTCGATCCCACCGCTGCCAACCAGTTGTAAGATTTGCCAGGAAGGAATGGTCGCTGATGATGACAACCCGCCGCTGCCATCAGTTGTTCAGGTCGAAAGGAGGAACGCAGGAGGATACGGGAAAACATAACAGGGGTTTTATGACATTATTTACACTTATTTACAGAAAAGCAAGGGATAGTGGTTTAACAAACCACGAGCGTGGTGATTGAACGTCACATAGTTCCGAGCCAGGTTCAGAGAGCTCCGTCCAGCACTCTGCTGCTTCGTTTTATGCCCTGTCGGGCTCCTCCTCTCCGAGTTGAACACCAATCACGCACACACAGGTGAGGGGGGCGAGCATGCACGGTCCACATGCACACTGCACTGGGGTGGCGCCAGCAGGGCTCGTCCTCGTCGTGTGGTTGCCGCTACTCGAGAGTTCCCAGGATCCTGGCAGCATACTTCAAAGGGTCCGCCGATTTTGTTCGCTCAATTAGCGGGGTGATCTGCGGTGCTGTCCGTCGCGGTCTCTTTCAGGAAGACGCCGTCTCTGTTGGCCTCTCTCGAACGGCTAACGACGTCTTGGCGACACGACGTCTTGGTCCTCCGGCTAGCACGTACAATGCCTGACGAGAATAGGCAGTCGGCCGGTCGGCTTGGTGATTGGGGATCAAAAGGGAGCACCGCTCCTCTGTCAGCTCCGGCGCCGGCCACGCCAGCTTTGCAGTCGCCCGATGAGTCGCCGAGTCCATTAGTCACCGCTTCTGCTCGAAGGGACGACCAAAGGGTCCGCACTTGAAGGACGGGACTCGCCTCTGCCCGCCGCCTGGTCGTGACAATCACTCAAATATTTGACAGCGTCGGTAAGACTGGGCGCCGAAGGGATTGAGAGATGAATCCGCAGGCCAAACCTAACAGCGGCCAGAAGTGGCGGAGGTGGTGGACACACAGTGCCGGGGATCGCTTCTGATTTTGCCTTGTTTGCCTTTTTATTTAGTTTTTAACCAGAGATTTATACGTGGTTTGCGTAGCGCATGAAATAACGCCAGCCGCGTCTCTGGGCAGCGGACATTTCTTTGCAAGAGGTGATGTGTTTCTTGCCTGCGACACTGTTGCGTGCGCAAAGGGGCTTTGTGTGGCTTCCCTGTGTTAGTTAGTGCCACGGTGGTTTTCGCTCTGGCGTGGACTCTAGCCCAGATGAAGTTACCCTTCCTCCCCCCTGTACAGCTGGTGTTGGTTGTTCCTTCTTTGAAAGAACGCTCCAATAAGCGTTAATTGAGTAGGTTAGGTTATGCGTCTGGAGAGAAAAAAACTATAGCCCAATTACCAATTGCCAAGAGTTTGTTTAATTACGCATAATATCTGAATGGATCAACATTCCGTTAACTGGTTTGCCTCGGATTGTCTAACTCGTGTTGCGAAATATGAAAGCAATAAAATACATCCTAAAAGGACTGGCTGATTTACTCGCGAATCCCTTCACGTACGATGTAGGCGTAAAGGCGTAACGCGCTTCTAGTGCGGCATGGCGTGCGATACGAGTCCCAAGATGTGTTACACAAAGCAGATATATATTCTATGTATATATGTATAACGGGTCAAATCTACATTGTTTCCAGACGACTGGTCGTAGCCTCGGAGTGGACAGGGATGCAATTAGGCGCTGTGGGATCAGGGTTAATCTACTTTGCGTGGACACTAGCCAGGGATGGGCGCTGTTGCAGTGTCGGCGCTTTGGTCTTTGGGCGAGTGTTCTGAGCTTTCTGGAGGGCGCTGTATGCAATGCAGACTGAGATGGAAAACGTTTTGATTGAGGAATGAGAAATTGCGAATGGGTGAGCAAAATGCTTATAAGCTGAGCTGGACGTTATCAGGTCGCTATGACCACTTGCCAAGCGCGAAGAAAAAAATCTAAAAGGTGTCGTCATCGGGAAAGCCGTCGCTGCTAATTGCCTGTTTTAGGCCGCGCGTTGATCAACACCAGCGCAATTAATCTACTTAATGTAAGATATCCGAGCTCTTCCAGACGTTTCTGTGTGGCCTGACCTAACTCAACTCAAGATCATTATCGTGGATTGGCTTGGCACGTGCAGCCTCTCTAAACTTATTGGCAAATGCTAGACTGTGACGTGCTTCGCTCTGTGTGCGCGCGCGATAAACGGCCTGACGTCAGTGGTCACATCTTAATGAATACAAGTGTGTGAAGCTGAATGCTGTCTACGTTTAGATGGTAATCGCAGCGCCGGCTGCTCCAGTTAGTAGGCGGCCCGAGCACTTGTTCACCGCGCATCCCGCTTAGATCCCGAGTGCCTGCAACCCCAAGGCGGATATCTGCTGACATTCAAAGATATTACGACCAATTACAGGGATCAGCACCGTCAATACCCACCTCCTGCAAAGGGGCTGGGGAAGGCTAATGAACGCATCTCGTTGAGACTTTTTCACCAATACTTTACTGTTCCCGGCAATCATGCAACATTTCGATTCCTCCTTCACTGGCAAGTGCCAATACTGTGGGCAGGTGGCTGACACCTATACCACATCGTTTAAGCTTGCCACCTCAACTCAGCTCTTCCCCCCAACTAATTCAACCAGAGAGGAGTGGGAGGCGAGTCTGCTGGGTTGCTCGGATCTTCAAGCCCAAAGGGCCCTGGTCCAGAAGGCTAGGTTAGCAAGTGTCACCAATGGGGTCCCGGAATAAGGACTCCACCCACTATGAAGCCTCTTGAGGGCTGCACCTCTCCCCCTTTTTTCCAATAAATGTTTTCACTCACGCACTAATGCAGCTCGTTTTTCTATATTTATGCCGACAGAAGGTGATCGCGCACACTTGACGCTTCCAAATGTCTAACTAGGCCGTTCACTTTGTGTTGTTTGTCGTTAAGCAAACGTCTCTGTGTTGATCGCCTGCATCGCGCATTGTAGCCGTGCATTGGACCAGTTCAATATGTACTATTTAGAAGCGTCCCCTCGGAAATGTCTGTGCAGCTTCTTTGCGCGTCAGGCTTACGGCATTCCTCGGCGCGGGCTTACGGCATTCCTCGGCGTGGCGGGCAGCTTCAGAGATGGGCGTAGACTCGGAGGAATCGGGGTGGTAGGGCAGAATGGTATCTAGTGTGGTGGAAGGGTCTCGGCCATATAACAGGAAAAATGGCGAAAAGCCCGTAGTCGCCTGTGGAGCAGTGTTGTAGGCGTATGTCATAAAAGGCAGAATGAGGTCTAAATCGGAGTGATCTGAGGCAACATACTTAGATATCTTGTCGCCAAGGGTACGGTTGAATCTTTCCGTCAAGCCATTCGTTTGGGGATGGTAGGCGGTGGTAGTCCGGTGAATGATACGGCATTCGTCAAGGAGTGCGTTGACGACTTAAGAGAGGAACACACGTCCTCTGTCGCTAAGAAGTTCACGCGGTGCGCCATGACGGAGAATGAAGTTCCGCAGGAGGAAAGATGATACGTCGCGTGCTGTGGCAGCAGGCAAAGCGGCTGTTTCTGCGTATCGCGTCAAGTAGTCAACAGCGACAACGATCCAACGGTTTCCGGAAGCCGTGAATGGAAGAGGTCCGTACAGATCGATTCCAATACGGTCGAAAGGCCTGGCCGGGCAAGGGATTGGCTGGATCGGACCAGAGGTGTGATGAGGCAGAGCTTTCCGTCGTTGGCACTGCGGGCATGACTGAATGTGCTTGCGCAGAAGGGTGTACATGCTTCGCCAATAAAGCCGGGAGGAAAGCCGAGCGTATGTTTTGAAGATTCCCGCATGTGCGCACTGAGGGTTAGCGTGGAAAGCGGAACATATTGCAGCACGAAGATGGCGAGGTATGACCAGTAACCACTTTCGGCCGTCAGACTTGTAATTCCTGCGGTAAAGGAGGTTATCGCGGATCTCAAAGTGAACCGCTTGACGGCGCAATGTTCGAGAAGATGGAGAAGTCGATGGGTCTGATAGGAATCGCCGAAGAGCGTTGATCCAGTCATCCTTACGTGTCTCAGACGCCATGTCGCAGTTTGCTGGAAACGCAATCGTTTCGTCCACGGCAGATAGACAAGCAGAGCTTTCCGATGATACAGGTGAACGCGATAGCGCTTTGGCATCAGTGTGACATCGGCCAGACCTGTAGACAACCCGCATGTCAAACTCTTGCAACCGCAAAGCCCAGCGAGCTAAACGGCCGGAGGGGTCCTTCAACGTGGATAACCAACAAAGTGCATGGTGATCGGTGACTACGTCGAAAGGGTTACCATATAAGTAGGGTCCAAATTTACCTAGAGCCCAAATAATTGCCAGACACTCCTTCTCTGTTACAGAAAATTCTTCTCCGCTTTGGTGAGGGTACGGCTTGCGTAAGCGACTACGTACTCCTGGAATCCCAATTTGCGCTGCGCGAGAACGGCGCCGAGTCCAACACCGCTTGCATCGGTGTGCACCTCAATCGGAGCAGTCGGGTCGAAGTGACGCAAGATTGGCGGTGAGGTTAACAGGTGGCACAACTTTTTGAAGGCATCATCACAGGCGGGTGACCAAGTGTAACTTTTAGAGTCATTCCGTAAAAGTTCAGTCAAGGGGGCTGTGATCATCGCAAAATTCCGAATAAAGCGGCGGAAACATGAGCAGAGGCCAAGAAAGCTTCGCAGATCCTTCATAGATGAGGGTTTAGGGAACTCTGCAACTGCCTGAAGCTTGGTGGCGTCATGAAGAATACCGTCATTAGAGACAACATGGCCGAAGATCGTGAGCTGACTTGCACCGAAGCGGCATTTTTTCAAGTTGAGCTGAAGGCCGGCGTTAGTTAGGCACTGTAGTACTTCATCTAGCCTGCAGAGATGCGTGGGAAAATCTGGCAAAAATATAACCACGTCATCTAAGTAGCACAGGCATGTTTTCCACTTCAGGCCACGCAAAAGATTGTTCATCATCCGCTCGAATGTTGCGGGTGCATTGCAAAGACCGAAAGGCATGACGCGGAAGTCGTAAAGGCTATCAGGTGTGACAAATGCCGTTTTAGGCTGATCTTCAGGCGCCATAGGGACTTGCCAGTAGCCGCTCCGTAAGTCAATAGAAGAGAAGAACTCCGCACCTTGGAGGCTGTCAAGGGCATCGTCGATTCTCGGTAAGGGGTAAACGTCCTTTCGAGTTATTTTGTTAAGACGACGGTAGTCAACACAGAAGCGAATTGACCCGTCCTTCTTCTTAACGAGTACGACTGAAGATGCCCAGGGGCTATTCGAAGGCTGGTTGACGCCACTCTTGAGCATGTCAGCTACTTGGTCACTGATAACCTGGCGCTCTGTCGCGGACACGCGATAGGGTCTTTGACGCAGTGGTGCATTGGTGCCCGTGTCGATACGGTGACACACAGCCGATGTACGGCCGAGGAGACTATGCTGGCAGTCAAAGGAAGAAGCGAACTTGTTCAGGAGTCGTAGAAGCTGAGCACGTTGCGAAACGGCTAACGTGTCGGCGATGGAGCTGCTCAGTATGTCAGGTCTAGTGTTCTGCGGCGAAGAGGCACACGTTAATCCAGCGACTTCGTGTTTGGCGAAAGAACCAGTTGGCATGTCAATAATTGCAGATGGGTCGAGACTGTAAACACGCCCGACGCACTCGCCCCGAAGTAGTGTTACAGGAGATGACAGCAGATTCGAGATGAGCATTCTGCTGACACCGTCATGAAGTTCCAAAAGGGCATGAGGTAGCGGCGAACATTTGCGACGAACGAAAACGGCAGATGGCGTGAAAAGGGCACTTGACTCGGCGAGCACGTTGCAAGACACCATAGCAAGGGCGAAAGAGTGCGGCGGTATCGTAAAGTCTTCAGCAACAAATAGTTTGTCCCCGGTTTCAACAGCGTCGTGTAAAGTAGCGTCGCTAAACACTTCAAATGCCACCTCAGCGCGCGAACAGTCGATGACGACCTTATTAGCGGAGAGAAAGTCCCAGCTCGAAATGAGGTCATGGGAGCAGGAATCTAACACTAGTAACTCGACGACTTAGATAAGGCCGTCAATCGCAATGCGAGCAGTACAGGCAGCGGCCGGCGTGACGTGCCCTGCGCTCGCTGTACGAAGCGATATACTTGCTAGTGGCGTCATAACTTTTTAGAGCAAGCGGCAGAGTCTGGCACTGATCACTGAAACTGCGGCACCAGTGTCGACGAGAGCGAGTGCAGCGGCGCCGTCCACATATACGTTTAGTACATTCGTCGGTGAAGAGAGAGGCCTTGGTCTTTTCGCGGGTGTCGCAGTTCCTGCCTCTGGAACTGCGGCAATCAGTTTTCCCGCTCCGGCGATGAAGGACGACGACGCATCGGCGATGGCAAGCGGCGTCGAGGTGATGGCGAGCGACGGTTAACAGGTGGGTGGTGGTCGGCGTACGATGACATCTGGTCGGGATGCCGAGAGCCTGCGAACGAAGGGCGCTGTGGCACATAAGAGACAGGTTCGAAGCTCTGGTGGTAGTTCTGCTGATAGGCAGGGACACGCCGGCGGCAGTATCGCGCTATGTGGCCAGGCAGCCCACAGGCAAAGCATATCGGCCGATTGTCGGGTGTACGCCATTGTCCACTACTCTGGAGAAACCTTGGCTGAGTGAACCGAGGAGTGGGCACAGCTGATGGTAGTGACCGCAATGTCTGGAGAGGTGGCCTTGCGGCAACCTCAGCATAGCTTAGAGGTGCATTCACCTCGGCACAGGCCACAGGGGTCGACAATGGCGAAGTGTCACGGGCAGGTGGCAGAGCAGCGCAAACTTGCTCCTGGATGACCTCACGAATAATCGCTGGCAGATGTGATGGTGGTTGGCCGGCTGTTGATAGCAGCGACAGCTGACGAGCGACCTCAGCGCGAACAAACTCCTTGATCTGCGATAGCAGCGAGTGATGGTCAAAGGTGGTTGTCAAGCTTGAGAGGCTGTCATCCGGGACGTTAGGGTGTCGCGTGAGAAGACGCTGTCGTCGGAGTTCGTTAAAACTCTGACACAGTTCGATTAGCTCCGAGACACTGGCCGGGTTTTTTGAGAGGAGCATTCGAAAGGGGTCGTCGGAAATGCCTTTCATAATGTGTCGTACCTTGTCAGTTTCCAGCATCGTCGGGTCAACACGCCGGCAGAGGTCGAGGATGTCTTCGATGTAGCTGGTGAATGTCTCACCAGTTTGTTGGGACCGGCTTCGTAGGCGTTGTTCTGCGCGAAGTTTGCGCACCTCAGGGCGTCCAAAAACAGCTGTGATGCAGGTCTTGAAGGTCGTCCAAGTAGGAATGTCCGTCTCGTGGTTTCTGTACCACAGCTTGGCGACATCCGTTAAATAAAACATCACGGTACCCAGTTTCATGGCATCATCCCATTTGTTGGTAGCGCTGGCTCGTTCGTAGGATTCCTGCCAATCCTCAACGTCTGTCTTTCTCGTCTGTGCTGCTGAAGATGTCGGGTTCACGCAGGAGCTGGGCACCGGGACAGCCCCTGGGTGGCGAAGCCCGGGGGGGGGGGGGGGAGTGAAGACAGCGTCGTCGGGCATGACGGACGGCAGCTTTCGGCTACGCAATTCCAGGGTCGGGGTAAACCGCAGCAGCCTCCACCAAAATATAATGTAAATGCAAGACGATAACAGGTAGCAGCGTCAGGACAGAAGCAGCAAGAGCTGGCCGAATGTACGGGCGTCGTCGCAGCAGCAACCAGGCAGACCCAGCTCGCGCCTCGCGCGAACGTGTCGATGTCGCTTGGGTAGTGGGCATTCCTCTTCACTACAGTTGTTACGTTTCTTAAGAATTTTTCAGCTGCCCCCTTAGGCCGCTTTGATTCGACGCCAAGGAACGTGGTTCCGACGAAGCCCACGTATATTGCTTACCACACTTCTATGGTCCGTCCTTTTCAATATTTCGGTTTAAACGCCGCCCTAGCAACATTTCCAGACGCGACATTACAGACATTCGACGGAGGATGGCGCAACTGCTCTTCCAACTCTGTTTCTTTCGCTCCATTCGAACAACGCTCGGTGTCAGCCATTCGCTGTGACGCTGCAGTTTCGACGGCTGCTATCGGTGCGCTTTGCCCGGCGCTTTGGCTACGCACCTTTTTTGTTGTTTGTTGGACGTTGGTGAGACGCGCATGCAGTGGCCGCGCTCGCGGAAGATCTCGGGCTTATCTCCGTACGTGCGCTTTCTTTGCTTCGAGCTTGTCCGTGCGTTGTGTGCGTGTGTGTTTAGTAGGCATTACAGAGTTGCTACGTAGACTGGTGCGTTTCCGTTTCGAAAGTCGGACTGACGGTGCAGGCTGTGGCGTACAGGTCTACACGACGTATCGTTCGGTTCGCCGAGTGCTTCAGCGTGTCTGCGTCTGTCTTCTGCGAACGATCGTCCGGTGCGGCCGCGCGGCTACCGACGCTGCTGCCATACTTCGCGTCTGCTAACGTGTCCATTGTCCCGCTAGCACTTGGAGTGCAAGTACAACAAGACATCGGTGACTGCGTCGTACGTTCGCACGTTGCTCCTGCGGAAGTAGTGTCCCGACGACGGCCGTGGTTGAAGCGCCGTTGGTGTGTACGGCAGGCGTTCGATGTTGATGCAGCGCGATTGCGTAACCGCCTTCGGATTTCCGGTCCGGAACTGCTGACTTTGCGTCCGTCTCGCCGTGCGTCACCCGCTGTGAACAAGACATCGTCGTCTCTTCGAACACTTCTGTCCGTTTTTTTTTTTGGTCATGGGTCGCAAGCGTGCCGAGCATTCCAAGCTCGATCTGCTGGACAAGGTCAAGTCGCGCAAGATGAAGGGACTCTGCGGTGCGGCACCACCTCCCGTGGCTTTGATTCCGGAACGGTATTACGCCGGTGGCTTCCACCAGGCGGCGCCCGTGTACTTTGTGGCGCCATCTTTGACCGGCGCGCCCTTCGCCTGTCCGGCGATGATGCCGCCCTTTTCCCCCGCCGGATGCGTGCCACCCCTTTCGGCGTTGACGTCACAACCGCCTGGAGTGCCCCTGGTGGATCCTTCCTGCGCCGGCTGGCCTGCACCTCCTGGTGAGACGATCGAGAGAGTGGCGAAATGAGCGAGTTTATGGAGAGACGTGTGCTCTAACCTTTTTGGCCTCGACGGCGATAGTGACTTGCTTGTGTCTAGCGGCGCCAAATGAGTCCCGAACATCGGCAAGCATTCGCAGTGACATAGTGCGTGCCGTCCGCTTATCACTGTGCATGGGCGCTCATATCTGCATTGTGCTGCCGAATCGGATGCACTCGCTTATCAACGGTGATGACTGGTGGGCGCGCACTCTACATCTGCGAACGCTTGCAGAGGTATAATTTTCGGGTTTCATACGGCACCGATGATACCCTCTATATGATAGCGCCGTAATATAACGCTAGAATACTCCAAGCTGTGCATGCCAAAAACGTAGCAGCACTACAGGCATATTGTATAGTTCGCGGAAAAAAAAAGTGATAACTTGCCGGAATGCTGATAATTTTTTTTGTTTCGCCTTTTTGTCCGTGCTGTCTGTGTCAGCGTTGAAAGCATGTGTTTCCGCGTAGCTTTATTTGATACCTTTGCTGCTTCACGGAGAGCTGTCAATGTAATGCCGAGTTGGATTTGCATATCATGCGAGGCCCTTATTTACAGAAACCTGATGAGAGTGGTGATTCGGACTTAACTGCCAGTAGAGTAGCACGATAACTGATGGTAGCGCAGACTAAGGACGCTGGCGAAAGAAGGCACACGTGTTTTCTTGAATATGTCTCGTTTTGTCGGTGTCTTTAGTCTGCGTTGCCTTCAATTATGATTTAGAATTTTGTCGCGATAAATGTATTGGTGGGGTTAACAGATAAGCCAATGTCGACCGAGAAAGGCGGCGCTTTCTCCGCGCTATTTCTAAATTTGTGTCCGTCAAACAGCCCGTCCGTTGAGATCGGTGCTTGAGTTGGGCGCACACGCGCATGCATGCGCCTAGAATGTGGCTTCCGTTTGTTCCTGATGCACAAAGCAGAGAGGTTTCGCGCGTAGCAGTCGTGGCAGGGTTTGATTGATATTGATTGATATGTTGGGTTTAACGTCACAAAACCACCATATATGATAACGAGAGAAGCCGTAGTGGAGGCAGAGCTGCCCAACAGGATGCGCGCGCCTGTCAATGGTGATAACTGGACGGCAGGCACTATACACTGTCGCAAAGGCCTGCCGCTGTTCGGGTTTCATTTGACGCTGATAGTTTAAGGATGTTCTTTACATTTCGCTTCCATCCATATGCGGTGGCCGGAAAGCGAACCCGCGACCTCGGCCTTTATTAACACGCATGCCAAGTTAAATGATGGCGTGTGCAGGAAAGTTTAGCTTAAGGCTGATTCACCGTCGCTTCTGTCCCCCCCCCCCCCTTTTTTTTTGCTCCTTGCACAGATAACCTCTTTTCCTCGCTTCAGACTCGTCTTCCGATCTGGCTCCCGTTGCTGGAGAAGTGTTTTGTTTAAGTTACAGGATTGTTGCCTTTCTTCTTGTTTTGTTTTGGTCCAGCGTTTTTTTTTTTATCCGCCCTGTCTGAGCTCCGTGTCCTCGTATATGTTTCAAAATAAATAAGCGTGTACAAACGCGCTCGTTTTTCAGTAATCGCGAATTGTCAGAGACTGCAGGAAGTACAGCGGCAGGTTGGAGGGTACAAAAGCAAGAATGAGAGAGAGAGACGTTTGGTTACGGGTAGGGGTGCGACCGAAGCCTCTACACTCTTTCACATGGGGCGCGGCCTCTTTCCGTAATTATTCCCGCGCGGCGGCTTAATGCTTAAGTGAGACGTTCTCGGTAGCGGCTACGGGGCCTGGGACGTGCACTCTATCCAGGCTCAACAGCGCACTCTGGTGTGTGTGTCCACTTTTGGCAGAAAGTGAGCCCCCCTCCCCCCCTCCTTATTTTCCTCTTTCTTATCACTGCTACATTATTTCGCCTGTCCTTTCTTTACTGCTTGTTTGCTGGTTTTATCAGTTTTATATCTGCGTCCAATTACTGTGTCTGTCCTTTATACAGTAATGTATTGGGGGTCGATACCGACGTGTGCGTGCTTGGCTGTCGACGCATAAAAATGTAAATAAGCCAGCATATAACGACTGTCCTTATGATACCGCCTCTTTTTGGACGTTGTCTCCGCAATGTCTCATTTCTGCAGTCATAGGCTTGGTTCGCCGCTTGGATCCGTAATGAACACTTAGCTTTGTCTTTTCGCTCGTGCCGAACTCATATTGTTTCGTTTAGTCCAACCGCCGTGCCTCCTTATCGATTTTTCACTGCTGTAAACCTCCCTGCCCTTCCTCCTTCTTGCCTTCCTCCCCCTTCTTCTTACCTGCTCTAGCGCTCTGCTTATTTTATTTATTCAATACACCAACCTACGATGTGTATATCAGATGTTTCTATAAATAGGAGTTACAGTTTTTTGTTAAACAGTCTTTTTCATTGCCGAAAAAAAGAGAAAGAGAAAACGCGAACCTGCCACTGTGACCCTAATACAGCTCACATGATACCCCCCCCCCCCTTTTTTTTTTGTTGATGATAGGGATTCGCCGTATATATTCAGGCGCCTGTGCACTCGACCTTAGGTTGATTGCAAAATGCGTGCGTTTCACTAAATCGGCATCTCGTTGCATATCGTTAGCTCGCCGACTTAAAGATTGCCTTATGCACTTTCATTTTTTTTTTCAATTTCAGTTGCTCAGGAAGCGGTCGACCTATAACGTCTTTCACTGTTGTTTAATGACTCTCATCTCCAATAAATATTCTTGTCTTGATTTAGCCAAACATTGGTCGATTCTCAGAAAAAAGAAAAAGGCGTGTCCGACTTGAGCGAAATTTTTCGAAGCGACTGCGCGTTACCGCGCCCGCATCGGGCTCGATATCAAAGGCGTGTCTCTCGAGCGCCCGATGTGGCTGTCTAGACCCTTATCGCGCTGATAACCCGCGACGACGACCCGAGTGATAAGCGCTTCGATATGGGGGCACGTTTCACACGGTGTATACCGCTGCCGGGTAATCGTGATGCTGGCGCTGTCTGACGAGTCGCCGATCCTCGTTCGTTATCGCGTTCGCGTAGTGTCAAGATTTCGTTCCGAAAAGTGCCTTCCATCATAGGGCTTTGCTCCTTCTTTCTCTCTCATTCTTCGTACATATACATGTGCAATCCACGTAGAAGTGAGTGTGGCTTCCGTGCAAATCAGTTGCCTGCCAGCTGTTGTACCGACGCTTCGGTGACTCCGACTCGTTTCTTGCTTCAAGCATCGAATGCATTTCGTGGAAGCCGCGAATCGGCGCTGAAGTCTGCAAGTCTGCCGCCGCGCGGCTATAAAGTTTTCCCAAGTTTAACGAGAGGGGACTCAGGCGCTGCGATCGATCAGCGACCATGCACACGCAAATTTCTCTTCGTGTTTGCTGGTTTTGAGCGCACCTTGTGGGTTTGTTTATTGTTGAGGTTTGGATTTCTTTCGAATAAAAATGACGGAGAGTTGCGAACTTCGTCACCCGATTTGAATTGGTGGTGAGCGTAAAAAGGTGAAGGTGGCGAAGTGCAAACTGCTGAACATTTGTTGACCGTCGGCTCGTGACGTAACACGTCGAAGCCACGCAAAGTCAAACGGAGTCGATAGCGCAAAGAATAGACAAATCCGTGTACTACCCGTTATTCCCATGCCTGCTGAAGCGCCGTGTTGTGCAGCTCCCATAGACACTGACTGTCGCCAGAGTTCCCTCTAGTGTATTTATAGGTAACGCTGTGACCACGACGACGTCCGTTGACGCGAAATAAGGGCGGAATCGCTTACTCATGCTGACTCGTAATCGACGTAGGGAATCGCGACGTTCTTAAGCGCTGAGTCATTGCGCGTATGCGGTGTGGTTGAACGGCGCCCGGTCAATTCGGGGATTGAGTGCCCTCCAAATGGAATATTCGTGTCACTCCTTTAATCTTTGTGCCCCCCCCCCCTCCTTCCCCGTCCCGCCATTTACTTGCATTAGCGCCCGCATTTCGCTTCGTCATCGTCTCGTCTTTATCCTACGTGCGTGGTGTCTCTATGTGCCTTTGCCACCCGCCCTGTGTAAGTGGCTTTGATGAGGCGCCCAAGAGCTCGGTTAAACTCTCGAAATTAGTTGCGTACTGTGCTAATGTTGACATGAATTGTTTATATTGAGAATAGTTTAGACCCGGTTTAGACCCGGACATAAGTGCCTGCTCTCAAAGGACCAACTCAATTTGCCATTTGTCTGTTGTTTGTGCTGTAAAGGTAGCAGCTATAAAAAGCATCGTCCTCGTTCATTTACAGCCCACCGGTGTATTAGGCTACCATTGTGTTTATTTGGCAGTGTCGAGTTCTTCAACGCATCGACAGTTCAATCGGTTATCGTATGCGTTGCCAGTGGCATGCTATTCAAGGCGCCCAGTCATTCGTGCAGTTATACCTGTAGTGTTGGCAGGCGCGTTTTATGGCAGGAATGTACGCTGCTGGCTGCTCCGAAGATGTTGAATAAAATACCCTAGTTCGCGACGACCCTCACCGTATCGTAGATAACGCGTAACAGTGTACCTATGTTCCTCCGAGTACTAAAGTGCGAACCGCATAATTTCGGTAACGGCGTTGGTGTTTGCCTCGTCTCGCCTTGGGAAGAAAGTTTTCGAGGGAAATTCATTACGCGATCACACGGTTACTATACTGTTACGCAGCGGTTGAATTTCAAACTCAGTGGTGGTGGAACGACGCCCGTGGTTGTTTTCTTTAGAAATGGGTGGGGCCGCGTAAACGCAGCCGCCTCCCCCCCCCCCCTGCTATACAAATGGGCAAGTTCCGTTCGAGGACGAGCTCTCTGCGTTTCACCAATTAGGCTAATGGGCCCCAGAGAGGCACTACACAGGAAAGGGCGCGGGTGGGGGGTGGGGGGAAGGCATCCAGTCATGTACGGTGCGGGTACATGTCTCGGAGACAGCGAGCTCAACATGTGATGTAGGCGTGGGGGTCTACGCGTTTTGGTGATTATTTTTTTTTCGTTCCGTGTGTTTGTGTTTCGCCTCCTTTGTACGCGTACTGTGTTTCTCTTTGTTGTTACTCATTCTCTCGCGTATTGTTGTGGTCTTTGTATGCGCAGCCGCCATAGCACCCGCCGTATATAGTACAACGTAGCGGCTTAGGTTTTGGGCTCGAGGACGTGTGTTCGATTCCCTAGATCAGCAGTTTACTGAGTTCCGTTGGTTTTGCTGTGTCAACATCGGTGCATCGACAACGAAGTAAAAGCGTCGCTGATGTTGATGCTCAACATACGAGTATACAATTTCATATGCCAATTGACATTGCCAAGTCGCCCCGTGGAAACGAGGTTGCGAATATTAGGGGTAGAAGGTTGTTTGCTGTAGATTATAGGCGTTTCTAGCCTTGCGTAAAGTTCAAGCGAAATCTCGCAGCTCTTTGGCTACATGCTCGTGGGGCGTCGATACGATGATAATATTCGAGCCCGGGTGGACGCGCAGCATGAAGCAACCACCGTCGAAGTGTCGGTGGCAAGCAGATCACGCATCTGAATATCAGGGGACGAGTGCACTCATTCAACTCGTATGTGGCGGATCCTGAGGACGTCCTACGAGGCATAGTCCATGGTATTCCGTCGGGGACTTCTCAAGCACAACAGTTTACAAAAAAAATCAATTCTCTGATGCTCACTTAGGGGACTGCATTTAAACCGGTATAAACAGAGCTTTATTGACGCGAGACTGTCTCTAGTTTTTCAGCACAATATATCCACAAGCTATACTTCCAATACAGAACTATAAATACAACAAGGTTAGTGCATCACGTAATGGCTGGTTCGAGACACTTGACGCGGCGCTCAATTAGCACAATTTCCTACACTTGAACCATCACTGTACAAAAAACTTAAGGTTTGTTTTTTGGTAAATACAAACACTTCTAGCGTGTATAGCTGCCTGAACCGGTGAAAATAATGCTTGAAACTGACTGTCGAAGCTCATCCTTACACATTAGCAAAGGCGCTCAAGCCCTAAGACACTACAGGTTGGTTAAGTTATGGTCGAGCACTATGCGCAGCGAGTTGGGGTGACACCCGCTCACTGAAAATTGCCTTCGCGGGTGCTTCGAGGCCCCATGAACGTCGGTTCGAGCGTGGCCGCCCTGTTTGGTGCGAATTTATGCAGCCGGGTGGCTGAGGCGACCGCACGTGGAATGTGGATGCTAACACGGAACTTTGCTGCATCAATCGCTGAGGCTGCTGTCGTCCGTGGTGTTTGCCGTCCGCCGGACATGGAGATGTCGGACCACCAGGGGGCGCCGGTGCATCGGGATTACTGCAAGGCCCACAAATAATAAGCACTTGAACACTTGCAGGCAAGAGCAGCCTCCTTTTGAAAGCAGTCAGCTGTCTGCATGAACCCATTTTTTTTTTTTGAATTGACAGAATGTCATATGCTGAACCCAAGCAAAGGTGAACAAATTATGGTTAAAAACAGTTGAGTTGGGAAAATGATTGTCTGACAGATGGTAAATAGTTGGACAAAACAACATGTCAAGCATGTCTGCACAACTGTTCGTTGGCTTGGAAGCGTTGCTGGAACTTTTGCTTTGAATGCTGCTGGTGCAGCCAAATACACCATGCATCTCTCAAACGCCTTCAGATTCACTCTTCCTAACTACTGATAACAGAACAGAAAGCGTGTCTTCCAGATATCAACCTTTGACCTCTCATGTTTCAAGTTATTCAATAAGATCGTTTTCACGGAAGATTTCATCATCTAAAACTCTGCAATGTGTTTCATATAGCCTTCACAGCATATTATAGCAAACTTAGCTTATGTGTGAAAGATTAAAATTCCTTTCTGCAGATCAAATGCTATCTTTTTTTTTTTTTTCCGGTCACTAATAAGACGGCTGTCACGACTCACAACAGAGGAGTTGTCTTCTTGCACAAGAAACACTTAAAATAAATAATCACCCTTCGAAAATGTCTTAGCAAATGTTCTGTAAATAGAATTCATAAGATTAGTAATTTAGGCTTTTATGTATGTATCGTTGCACTGTAGCCTGCTCCTATCTGTGTATTAGGCTCTGACAGTACGTCAACGAACAAGTAAATACACGAACAAAACATCTATGTGCACACAGCGCATGTCCTGCCATGCACTGCCTCTGATAACACCGTTGTGCGTGGGCTACCCTGGACGTGTTACCCCGATAAACTAACAAAGCAAGCTTATTAGAGGCAAGATACTGATGAGTGCAGAACAGAGAGAAAACACAGGTGCACGAAAAACATCAATTAAAGAAAAATAAGCCACCAACTTACTCTAGTATGCTGGGATCCACGTTTTCCTGGCGCATCTTGATTTGAACAGCGCCCAAAGGAATACCCTGTATTCACAGAAACGAACGATGAATACTAGTATCGCCTGCCAACAGTTATGTGCAAGAAATCTATGCATGTCCATGAAGCGTATGTTGATGATGAGACGAAAGAGTTTGCATTGGATTATGAATTGTGGCCTTGTAATTTAAGAATTACTGTCACCTAATGACGTCACACTGCCATGATGTCGCTAAGAAGCTGCCCTCTCATTATCGGAATTGTAGGTGTTCTTCTAAGGAAGGGGTATTAAAATATATTACATGCATTTCCAGCAAGTATATTAGTCTTTACATGCATTTCCAGCAAGTATATTAGTCTTTTTGGGGTTCTCGACACTGGTGTTTTTATATAAAGCAACAATCTGAAAGTATATATTTCACGTTGGTAATCCTTTAACACGCACTTTAAGCAGGTGTCCCCAGTGATCTTAAATTGGCGCTATCCTGTGTTATGTTATTCCATTTTATGTCGGTGGGCTTCTTAATTTCGTCACTATCTGACCCACTGTCATTATCGTCTCTAGTAGGCATTATGTTGCATATGTAATGTGGCGCCGCAGCTATAAAACAAGAAGTACACTGCTTTTTCACTGCCTCAGCAGGAATATCAGCAAGGTTTCAGAGTCACTTACAACATTGAGCATCTTGAAGTATTTTGAGAACCTAGGATCCTTGGAGATTGTGTTCGTTGGCGCGGCCGGAGGCTGCGTCACCGAGTCTGCCGCCATGATGGGTTCGGCATTTGTCTCGACCATGGAGCCTTTTGACTGCTGCTGCTGCGACTGACCGGCAGCGGCTGTGCCGTACTTGGCCGGTCTTGTGCATCTGGCTTGGCTTCAGCGGCACCGGTTGTTACATTTTCAAGCCCAGGAATCGAAGATAGCTGAAACAGTAGAAAGCAAACAAACTTGGTCAACTATCACACTGGATCAGCACGTGATATTACAAACTGGGCAATTTCGATGATTTCATAACACTTATAACCATTAGTGCAAACATGCATATTTGCACAAGCATGCTCTATCACCTTGAAAATCAACCGACAATAAGTATTTTCGGGCTCTGAGAGAACAGAGCAGAATAGATGCCCAAACGCGGCCGGTAGTTAACTGCAGCAATTAGAGCTTCATCCGTATCGATCCAAGCGCTGTTGACAGGACTCGTGTGTCACAGGTATTGAACTAACTATGCATTGATTACGTGACAATAGACGAATCATTAACAATATTATGCTGTCACTACTGCGCAGCTCAATGCCTTTACCTTTGCCTCTAGGATGCACATGGAGGCTTCCAATCGCTGTATTCTGATGAGCAGGTCTTCTAATTTCCGTCGCAGACTGACTGTCGCAAAGTGGTTCAGAAATGAAGTTGTTCTTGTCAGGAAGTAGTTGAGGAAAGCCAAAGTTCGCTTCTGTTGGATGGGCGGGACCTAAAAGGAACGTAGACAATAAGATCGGAACGAACGAAACTGCAAGCACGGAGACATCGCGAGGCCGAAACTGGCGCGAACAATTGCAGCCACACAGGCCGTGCATCCGGAACGCAACGTCGCATTCAAGGCGTGGAAAGAAGACGCAGTGCCGCGAAAATCGCCTCAAGGCCATCTACAAGCGGACAACGCACCGATTTTTCAGACTAAAAACTACTCGTTAAAATACACCCACTACGGACGCATGAATGACTTCGTGTCTACAACAAACGCGGAAGCTTGATTTTGGCTATGATAATAACACAAGCTAATAGAATTCCTCGATAGCTTTTTATTTTAGAAATTTAAGCACGATTTTGTATTTACCTTGGCATAATCAACGCCGGGACCGATAATCGGCAACCCATCATCGTCCATGTTGCTTATAACAGGCCCGCACTTAAGATTTGTAACTTTTAGGTTCATTTTAACACGTAGTCATATATTACTGAAAATTTATCTAATAGGTTACAAGTTTGCAAAAAATTAATTAAAGTTTCTGCGTTTGAGTTTAAAAACAAAATAGCGCAAAGAATTAGACTGCTGCGGAGCTACGTTTAATGGCGGTTAGCAGTTGATGGGGGCTCTCTTTGACATTCAATCATTTTCCGAGCGTGATACGCTTAATTGCGGACGTTCGGCGGGGCGCGCAATCAGCGCGAACGTGTAGGCTGCGTTCACGCGAGCGCGCAGACAGCGTCGCAATGGACGACGCGGCGAACATGCCGTCGCTGCAAGCGGTCGTCCAAGCCATCCACGCGCTGTACACACAACCCGACACCACGGGCAAGGAGAAAGCATCGGTGTGGCTCGGCGAACTGCAGAGATCCGTGAGTTTTGTGAGCTCCAACTTTTATGTTCACCACTGCGAAAAGCGAGGCTAACGCGATCGTGTTTTTTTTTTTTGTTGTTCGGGACGGTATCTCCCCCGAAAGGGACGGACGAGGCGTCGAAACGCTGTGACGATGTGTTGTAAACGATAAATGATTGTGTGAGGCAATCGCGAAGCTCTCAGATGACGGCTAGCTCTCTGTGTGTAGGTTTGCAAGACTTTTTCTTTCCTTTTCTTTCTGTGTTCACCTTCCTGTTGGCGTTCGAGTCTTCGCCGCTACTCACCGTCGAAGGCGCGTTTCCGATCCCCACTCCGAAACCTATCGGCCTGCACAGGACCGGTTTTCGTTGCTGTATTTTGACGTTTCTAGATCACGTTTTCTTCACCGTTCGTGCGTAGACGTGCGTCGCGCGTCAGCCTACTTCTAGGCGCTTTCGCTTGGCGACACAGTCCGCCTTTTCGACATCCGAAAAATTCCACGCCGTTTTCTTTTCTAAGGGAAATTTATTGCCCCAACTGTTTCGAATAACTGACCGTCACGTGCAAGTTGTCTTGCTTGGTTTTTTGGCCCCGATTTCGCGTGCAACCTGCCACGACGAGATGTTCTGCTCATTCGTCTAGCGTACAGTTCTAGTATGTGAAAAAATAAATAGCGATATTGAAAACATAAATGTGCCCATTTCAACAAGTACTGTGTTAATAGAAAGGAACGAAAACATGTGGATCAACATTCGCGGCTGTTTTTAATTTATTTCTAAGCGGTTGTAGCCTGGGTGGTGATAAAAAGCGGCTAGAGTCCTGTCGCAATCAAGAACCCTTTAAGCCTGCTTTTATTGCCACCAACGTCAGAGCATGATGAAGACAGTGCATTGTGCTGTTCGGATTTCTTTTCATCCTTCCTGTACCCAAGAGCACAGGGCTTGTGAGGAACAGCATCGTCTTGCGCAGAAATCGTGCAGAACACAATTGATCATTGGATTCAATACTGAACTCGTTTGACTGCTGAGGTCTCATTACAGACTTGTGCTTTCAAGTAGGGAATTGCCGAAGGAAAGATCTACGGTAATTCTTGGGGCAGCTTCACTGCACTATAAGGTCAGAATGAGTGTTGTGGGCTAAGCCGTGCCGAGCCAAGTAAGAAAGGACAGACATGCAATGTAGGCTGTGTTCCAATTCTGGGCAGCATTGTAGACAGTCTACGCTGACAGCTTAGAAGGCAGCATTGAGTCCATGCAGTCCGAGGAACGGAACCCATCTGAATAATGTCTATACGATGTGACGCCACGTCGCGCCGAGAAAAGGAACCTAAGAAAAGCAAATGTTACTCTTACTTTTTTTACATCTGTGGCGTTCAGCTCTACAAAAGTAACTCTCAATAATTGCTTGGAAAGCGTCTGATTCTGCTCAGACGATTGTACCAGTGAGATTAGAGCCATCCGAGGACTTTGCTGTCCAAACAAGACGCGGCTTAGCGAAGTAGCTTGGATCGTTTTTTTTTGTCCCAATGCCATCATCTCGAAGCTGTCTATTTTGCTGGCTTCATGAAATTGGAATGGGACGTAAAAGGGCAGCCATTTGCTTAGTGGTCTACGGCGAGTATGGAGCACACCCATAGTGCATGTGAAGAAAAGAAGGGAGCAGCTGAAAATACTTTCGTGTAAAAGGCTTCACCCTGCTGTTCAAAGCATTCGGGTTTAGGTACAGTGAAAGCAATAGATTGCAAGTGGGAAGAAAAAATCTGGAGGAAATTGTCTAATCAGTGGCTAAAATCAAGGCAGCAATGAAATTTAAAATTTCACTCGGTGTAATACTTATTAGTGGTTACAGTTATGTCATATGAACTGCCGTCTAGAGGGGCCCAGTTGAACCAAAACCATCAGCCAACTCGGAGCCAATAGCAGGAAATCGATCAATGCCGTTGTTGCTGCTGTGGCTCCCGCTGCTTTCGTTCTGCTGCTACTAGAGTGCCGGCGGCCGCGCAGTAAAGCGGGAAGCGTTCTGCGCGGCAACAGTGGCTTCTCGAGGTGGGCAACTTGAAGTATGCTAACCCGGTGCGGACCACTAACCATGACTTTATTTCAAAATAAGCCCTTCTTCGGCACAAAAGTAACACTAGGAGATTTATGCAACGCTATTTAAACAACCAACGTAGACTTCATAGTTGCTTTTATAGTGTCCTGTTAACACTTTCGGGACCACGAGAAATTTGGCCGTTCTTAGGTAGTCTAGAAGACCTATTTTTTTAGGGCACCTAAAGTTATTGATGTTATATTTAGAGTGTTTAATTGTACCAGCTAGGAGTTATTTTTCAAACAT
>WOVY01015113.1:0-15612 GCA_013436015.1 Rhipicephalus annulatus
CAGCTCGCAAGTGTTTCATGTGGTCTATCCAGGAAGAAAAAAAATAGCAATATCATCTAGGTACGGGAGGGCAAAGTCCTCCATACCCTGTAACACTTTGTCCATTAGGCCAGAAAAGCAATAAGGGGGTTCTTTAATCCAAAACTAAGGACCTTCGGCCGAAATGTTCCCATCGGGGAAATACGCCGCAAGCCTACTAGCCCTTTCAGTTTAGAGCACCTGCCAGTATCCCCTGACTAAATCCAAAGTCGAGATGAAATTGGCACTGCTGACTTGCTCAAGCCTTCCTCCTCAATATGCGGAATTGGATAAGTTTGGTCCTTTGTAATCGAGTTGAGCCTCCGATAGTCAATACACGGTCGCGGCTCTTTCCCTGGGACCTCAAACCAAGATCAGAGGCGAGGTGTAATCACTCTCTCCTGGCTCGATCACTCCTAGCTCGAGCATTCGGTTTATCTCCGCGGCCATTATTTCCCGTTGCCTCGGGGAACGCGGTAAGCTTTAGAACGAATTGGTTCCGAAGATGTCAGCTCAATATCATGAACTAGGGCTTTGGTTCTGCCAGGTGTGTCTGAAAATGTTTCTTTAAAGTCAAACAATAGTTCCTTCAGTTCCGCTTTCTGATCTGGCTCCAACTCCGCCTGCTCTACCAGGTTACTAATAGTCTCGCCAATGTCTTTGTTTTCTGTTGTTAACTCCGGGAAATCAATAGGCATTTCTTCCGGTTGATTGAGCGACATGTTTACAACGGCATGCCTCTGCTGGTACGGTTTGAGCAGATTAGTGTGGTACACACCTGTTGCGTTTTACGCCTTCCCAGTCCAGTAACCAAGTAATTTGTGTCTGACAATTTCTGAACTACCTCACAGGTCCCTCCCACTGGACCTGAAGTTTATTCTTCAGTGAGGGTTTCAGTATCATCACTTTTTCCCCTACTCGAAAGCTTCGCGTCCGGGCTGTCTTGTCATAATAGCGCTTAGCGTTGTTTTGAGCTCTGCGCATTTCCTGCTCCGCTAGTTCTTGAGCTGCGTGAAGTCGGTCTAACAGCTCAAGCACGTATGCTACTACCGAAGGGTCGTCCGCCCGGCCCTCCCAAGATTCTCGAACAATGCGAAGTGGGGAGCGAAGAGCACGTCCGTAAACAAGCTCCGCAGGCGAAAACCCTGTTGATTCGTGAGGAGCGATCCGAAGCGCGAACATAGCTGCGGGCAAGCAAGCCTCCCAATCCTCTTTTTTGCTCATAACAAAGGGCGCGTAGCAGCCGTTTCATGACTGAATGTACCCTTTTCTACAGCATTTTGACTGAGGGTGGTACACTGAACTGTGGATGATTTTAACGCCACACTTTCTTAGAAATGTCGAGGTTAGTGCACTTGTAAAAACAGATCCCTGGTCGGACTTGAATTTCTGCGGGGGAAGCCTACACGTGCAAAGATAGATAAAAGCGCTTTAACTACCTCTCCGAGCTGAGCTCCCTTTAACGGTACTGCTTCCGGGAATTTCGTGGCCGGGCAGAGCACTGTGAGTATGTGCCGGTACCCGGACTGCGTTACAGGAAGTGGACCCACTGTGTCTATAACTAGCCTGCGAAACGGTTCTGTGATAATGGGGACCCAGCTTCATAGGTGCTTTAGCCTTATCCCCTGGCTTGCCAACGCGTTGGCACGTGTCGCAGCTTCTTACAAATGCCTCCACCTCCCGAAAGCAGCCGGGCCAGTTAAAACTCCCGTAACAAAATTCCTTTTTCTTTTTGTTTTTTTGATGCCGAGATGCCCTGACCACAAACCTCCGGGACCAGGTGCAGCAGCTCCTTGCGGAAAGGATACGGTACGACTAGCTGATTAAACCGAACTCCTTTTCGACTCGTGTACTTTCTGTACAAGACGCCCCCCCTTCTTTGGTGAACTGAATGTTTTGCTTAGCCACCCCTTCCTTCGCGTCTGGCGTTAAGTACGGAGAGTGGAGTCATTTTCCTGTTCCACTATCAGTTCTGTAGGACTTACATTTAACAGCTTATAGTGCATTCTACTTCTCGAGATGCCTCGGATTCATCCGGTTTTCTTACATCTTTCTTTAGATATTGTGTTTTTGAGGCTCCATTATAGGGCGGTCCAGTTTCGTGCCAGGTAAAGAAGGCTCTGCCGCTGAAGCTGTTTCGTCTGCCACCGGATCTTTACAAACTGTCTGAGCGGCGAGCTCCCTTGCTTTGGATCGAGTTAAGGCCTGTACGATACCCTCACTGAACCCAATTCCTTTTTGTCGCAGCAAGTACTCTGATTTATTTGAGAACAAATACGGGTATTGCACTGGGAGATGTACCGAAACGGCAGCTTCAGTGTCTAGAACACCGAAAGGGCCTTCGATGCGGACTCTTGCTACTGGGATACATGCACTGTTTGTCTCTACTGCTTGTCTTATCCACGCGCATTCTCCTGTAAACTGACTCTCCTCGACATAGGACGGGTGCACTACATCCATAGTGGCGGCCGAATCGCGGAGCACGTGGCACGGTTGGCCATTCACGACTAGGTCTCGGATGTATGGTTTCTAGCAATTTCATGTTTTCGTCATTACTACAGAGTGACATTAACACAACTTTCGGGTTCTTACAACCCAAGAAATATGCCCCGTCTGTTGGCAGTTTATAGCAAACTATCGGCTTCTTGGCCTCGAACGGCCTTTTTCTGTTGCCCTTCCGCCCTTTTCTCGGGTGCTTCTTCCTTTCTCTTGTTTTTCTCATCACCGCTTCCTTTGGAGTCTAAACCCTCCTTCGGCATATACCGACCCGACTTTGTCCATCGCGGAGGCTTGTCGGCCCGATATTTACTAATCTCCCTCCTAGGGACATCCTTGCCTTCGAGGGCACGGCGATTTACGTACTCCTCTGCGAGCTCTGCCGCTCTCGTGATAGTAATCTACTCCTTGTCTATCTGAACCCAGTACCTAATGTTTTCAGGTAGACGCCGAAAGAATTGTTCCAACGCAAAACACTGCAGAGTCTTTTCCGCGTCGCCAAGCGCACCCTCCTCTCTAAGCCATTCCTCCAGATTTACCTTTAAGGTGTACGCAAACTCTGGGTATGACTCGTCTTTGGCTTTCTCGATCTCACGAAATTTTCGCCTGAACGCCTCCGCTGACAGTCTGTACTTTTTGAGCAGACTCGCTTGACTCTGTCATAGTCGTCTGCGTCTTCTTTACCCATACGGGCTATAATGTCAGCTACTTCACACGGCAGCAGCGTAAGCAAGCGCTGGGGCCACGTGTTTTTAGCAAAATTTTCCCTCTCGCACGTGCGCTCAAAGTGCACCAGAAAAAGACCCATGTCCCCTCCTACCGCGTAGGATGGCATCAAATCTGTCATTCGGCGCTCTCTTTCTCGTGCCACTGCGCTAGCTCCGTTCATTGATTGAGCCTTTGCTAGTTCAATTCTAGGCGTTTCATTTCCATACGATCGATACGTTCTCTTTCCTCTTTCTCCTCACGACGTCTCTGTTCCTCTTTTTCCTCCCGGAGCCTCTGCTCCTCTTTTTCCTCACGGAGCCTCTGCTCCTCTTTCCTTTGCGTAATAGCCTCCAAGCATTCGCTCAGCTCATCGTCATCTGCCCCGATCTTCTCGATGGCGTCAATGATCTCCTGCTTTCTTTTCGTCTCGGCAATTACCTGGCCCAGCTCTCGGGCCAACTCTAACAACTCTGGCTTTTTCAGTCCCTTCAAATTCATGGCGGGTCCTTGGTGCTGCTAACTCTTTTAACTCAACAACTTTGACGTACTATCAATACTTCCGTCAACCGTTACCAAATCACTGCTTTGTTTACAATCCTACGCAAAGCTGGTGATATCTCAGCAAAGAAAAGCAGTGCACTCACCCTATGCAGTCATGAATTCGGACGCGTTCCTTCCCGTGTTGTCAGAGATGCCACGAAGCAGTTTTGTCCGACTCTAGGTCCTCCAGACAGCAGGTCTCAGCATTGCCTCCTGGTCGATGAGCTCGATCCCACCGCTGCCATCCAGTTGTTGTGGTCTGGGTCCTGTGGGTCTCGTCGTTGGTAGCTGGCTCCCATCGGACTCGTCCCTTATAGCGAGAAGCAATGCTTATATGGGAAAACAGAGAACAGACGTTTATTTACATTAGAGAGAGGTCAATAAGAAAGTTTAGATATATAGTGGCGTTCTTCGTACATGGCGAGCTCTCCACTCGAAAAAGCACCGAATGAGCCGTGGGGGCTCATTATAAAGGGTTCTGTCCTCCCAGATCCCTAGATCGGGGACCGCGTACAGATGGCACCGTCCAATCACGGACCACACATTACCCGCGAGGGTGACGAGCACGCACGGTCCACGCGAACGTTCAAAACTGAAGCGTGGTCACCGCACGGCCATGTGGCACGAACGCGGCTCCCCCCCCGTCAAGGTGTGTCGCTGGGCGAGGGTCTGGAGTTGATGACTGCATCCATCGAAAGGGCCGCCGTAAACAAGCTTCAAAGGGTGCCGAAACGACTCGTTCAATTAGCGGGACGATTCCCGGCCGCCGCCGCCGCCGTCATCTTCCAAAGAAGAAGCTGCACCGGTGGTCTCCCGAACTGCCCACGGCGCCGCGGCGGCAGGACGCCGCACCCTCCGGCCAGGTGGGAACAATACATGGCGGGACACAGGCCGCCCACCCGTTTGGCGACTCAAAAGGAACATCAAAAGGAACGCCGATCCATTGTCAGACCTGGCGCCGGTCCTACAAATGGTGAAAAAATGTGAGATGGCGGTACTTTGTTCACTAGATAGACGGACGGAGGGAAATACAGATGGATGGACGGGCTGAAGGACGCACGGACGGACGGACAAACAGAGGGACGGGCGCACGGATGGACGGATGGACGGTCGAACATATGTACGGACGCACGGACAGATGCACAGAAGGGCGGACGGAAGGACGGACGCGCTGATGGTCACACCGACGCTTACACGAATGGACGGACGAAAGCATGGACGCACTGACGAACGGTTCGCCCCACTAATCATCATTCATTCCGGGATTATGCTGTGATTTTTTTAGGTCCTCCCTTGCTCTTCTGTAACAGTCTAGTGAGTGCCGCATGATTGACGAAACGTGCATGTATATGTGTATGAGTGAGAGAGTGAGTGGGTGTGTGAGATAAGAAGGGGGAGGTGTATCTGTACAGGTGTAAGTGTGAACAAAGAGGGATATCGGCAGAGATGGTGACTCGCCTTTGTCCAAGTCATCCGGATCGGAGGAGAGCTGCGCACTGACCGACGCACGAAATTTGGTATACTTATTCGTGCATTTCCTTTGATTTTATGGCGTATTGACCGAAGGCCCAAGAGATCGGCCTGTCAAGTAATCTCTCGACATAAACAGCACAAATGTCAAGTGTTGTACATCGCCAGACGAAGAGCTGTTTGTTCGTTTCTTGCGTTTTTGTTTTAGCCTAGTGATATGCTGCTCATATGCCAACATTGGTTTAATTGCAGCGTAGATTAAATTCAGATTACAGGTTTCCATGAGCATCGGTGCTTTGTCCGAGTGATACACGCTGCGTGAGATTCCAAAGAAAGTACTTACGCCAAAACTTTACCGATATCAGCATTTGCCTGTCAATCATTGCAGCGAATATTTGATTACACCTTATGCGATTGGACGATGTGAAACGGCGCTTAATAAATAAATGGTAAGTGGTTCTGATTACAGGTCTTCGTCTTCACCGATAAAGACTGGCAGTCTCTCGCGATTTTCGTAGCGATCTCGAAAATTCTAAGAGAGCGCTTTACAAACGTACAAAAATGAACAACGAAAATCTCTGTGTGCTGTCCGCTGCTCAGTTTTTCCCGTTTTAACGGCTCTGTTTATCGATTCGCGCCGGCTATCACGGCGTCGTCTACGGAATCGTATCGTTAAGGGCACCTATGTACGCACAAGCCGCTGTGGTTGGCAGTTGTAACTCCCGGTCAAAGGTCAACTGTGTCCCGAACGGTCATTGAACTCTCGAGTGCTGCTCTTTGTGCTCGTGTTGGGCGTCTGCCCAGTCGCGTCACTATCCAACCACGCAAGCACACCTCGCCACTCCCGCAGGGTCCTCGTGGCCCAGCAGGGTGGTGTACAAATGATCCGTGGTGATTTTCTGTCGTTTCTGCAGTTTGGCGAGTGATCGTGAGAAAGCCGGAAATTTACCCAAGCGTATACAGATGCCGGCAATATAAGACTAATTGCTTATATATCAACAGAATCGAAAGTTGGGCTAGTTGGATATGCATGGTATAACTGTCAGTTCAAGCGCACGAATAAACAGAATGTGTTCTCGATGTGCCATGGGTGTACTTTTTTGCCTGCACACGCATGCGTTGTGTTTTTCAATTTCCTGTATATATATTCTGCCCTTTCTGATAAACAGTTTAGTTGCGAGAAAGCGCTTGTCCTCTCTTCCTTTCTGTTTATTCGTGCGCTTGAACTGACAGTTATACCATCGCTTATACATCTCTGGCGTTTGTTTATCTAGAGTCGGCGCTAAATGTTCGAGTTCACGGAAGTGTGTACGTATGTGGCAGTCAAGTGTTGCGTGAGCTCTCGTCCGCGGTATCATGATAACCATCCCGTTATCAAGAACCGACGCAGCTACAAGACTTCGTTCGCTTGCACGTGATCTCACACTGGTACAGTGGAACTCGACAGAATTCACAAACGCGCGCCTGCATAACTTGGATCCCGATCTGCAGCTTCGTCTTCCCTCAATGATATCTCGAGCTGAGGAGACTCTTCTATGCCGCCTGTGGCTAGGAGTGGCCTTCACGAACGCATACTCTTATCTCATCGGAATGGCCAGCTTCTCTACATGCACTTACTGCAGCTGCGAAGAAAACCATCGCGCACCTTCTATGTGAGTGCACCCATTTCAACGTGCCAAGACAAGAACTGACTGCAGCTCTGGATGGACTTTGATCGGTCTTTGTCGGAACAAGGGATTCTGGGTCATTGGCCGAGCCCATCCTCAACCTAGAAGGCTTTGAAAGCTTTGCTACGCTTTTTGCATACAACTGGCCTCAGAGACAGACTTTAGTGTCTTATACTATTTGATGTTGCCTTTCCTCTGTCGCTATTTTTTCGTAATTTCTCTTTCTCTCTCTTTGGAACATTTCTTTTTATCATCTTTTATTGCCCTCACCCCTTTCCCCAGCACAGGGTAGCCAGCTGGTCTAAGAACTGGCTAACCGCCCTGTCCTTCCACTTAATCTTTCCTCCTGCCATATTTTCCGACCTTGTGTGCCCACAATAACGGATTGGATAGCAAAAGTTCCACTTGAAAGCGGAATCGGTCGTGTCACAAGAACGATGAAACGATGTGTGTTAAGTCTTCTTTATCTTTTACAATGCTCTTTCCTTTTGCTACGTTTTCTAGATTTAACCGAATAGAGCAAGCAGCGAAACACTCTTGGCTATAGGCGTTTTCCAAAACAGTCAAAGGTATGCTGCAGATGCAGTCATCGTGCGACCAACAGTCCGTACGACCTCCTCGCATGAAGGGATACTAAAGTCAAATAAAAATTTACGTCAGAGTGGAAGCTCAATGTATGACACCATCTAAAACGACAATATTATCAACAACAGTGCCCTACTTACCGAGAAATTAAGGTAAATGCATAAGAACACATGCGCCGCAGTTGGACATTTTCAAAATGATCCCGACGACATCAGACGGATCGCCTACAATTAATGACGAGTAATCGATCTAGCTCCACTATATAAAGAACCTTTCGTGCATCAAGAAAGACAATAAAATGCTGCTTGTTCCTTTCTGTTTGATTCAAAGAAAAATAACCGCCGGACGTTACTATGGGGAATGGCGCGAATGGTTCAAAAATTCAATTTTTGCTTAGTTGCACTGAACAGGTGGTGCCATCTAGTGGGGCGCAGTTGAACCAAAAAATGTCTGCATTATAGGAGATGCAGTGTACTGTAAAGGGAGCCGATGGTGGGGAATTGATTAATGATCTTTGTCGCTACTGTGGCTCCCGCTATTTCGGTCTGCTGCTATAAGCGCTGTAAAGCCGGGCAACGTTGCGCACGGCAACAGTGACGCGAGTCGGTCCCGGTCGGTCCGCTTCTTGACGCGGGTAATTTGAAGTGCGCTAACTCCATGCGAACCACTAAAACGTAATGTTATTTTAAAATAGGCCCTTCCTTGGCACAAAAGTAACACTACGAGGTTTCTAGGCCGCTATTTGAACACTTAACGTCGACCTAATAGTTGGCTTTAGTGTCCCTTTAACAGGCTTGGTTAACGTTCTTTATTTTTTCCCCTGCCCCGCCGTGATGGCCTAGTGGCTAACGTCCTCGGCTGATGACCCACAGGTCGCGGAATCGAATCCCGGCCTCCTGCGACTGCATTTTCGATGGAGGCGAAAATGCTGTAGGTTCCGTGTGCTCAGATTTGGGTGCATGTTAAAGAACCCTCGGTGGTCGAGATTCCCGGAGCCCTCCACTACGGCGTCTCTCATAATCATATGTTGGTTTTGGGGCGTTAAACCCCAAATATCAATCGATTTTTCCCTCTTTCACAGTCGGTTACTGCTTCACTCTCTGTTATCATCATCAGGTGTGACATCAGGTGTGACATCAGGTGTGGCTGCTAGCTACGCGGGAGGTCCAACAAGCAACTCGTCGCAGTTAGTGCGCGCCCCGCTGCGCAGTAGTACAACTTTCGAGTGAGACAGACACATCTCGGAAAACATTCGCACTCGCCATGCATAGTGTACCACACGGACGACTGAGTCGTATTATATGTGAACTTGTTGGTGAGGAATGGCACCTCCTCACGGTTGTTTGCGACTGGGCGAGAACAAAAAGAGCGGGGCGCCTCGTTGCCTCTTCTGTCAGGGAAGAACAAAAGGCTTTTGCCGGCTTTTGCAAGTCCGCCGCGAGAACGACCTTGCGAACTTCCTGCGCGAGCCACCCGACACACGCAACTCGATTGGCTAGCTGCGAGCGAGAGCTTTAACTATAGCGGCAACTTGCGTGCCTGCATGATCGCGAACTGCGGACGAGTTCATTACGCCTCGCGGGCAACAGCGTTTTACGAACTGCGTGTTCGTCGCGCCCGAGAAACCGCTTGCTTCTCCGTCGTCCGCCATTGTTTGCCGGGACGTTTAGTGTATAATAGTGCGGCGCCTGCGCGCGATGTATACCGGCCGGTGTCTTACTGGGGAGGAGTGATGTTTCGCATTCTTCTTGCGTGCCTTCTGGCTCATTATTTCCTTCGCGCGTCATTTTTCGAAAAAGAAAAGAAAGTAGAAGAATGTATCAGTGTCCCTCAAGGATTCCTTCGTCCATGAATTCATCTACTGCGACATCGGCATTCCTCAACGTTTATTGTTCATTTTGCATATCAGCGTGTTCTGTATATGCGAGTGTCTGTTGAAATCTGTGATGTCACAACTCGGTATCGTCGCTGCAATCTGGATATGATCGAGTTTTAAGAAATAGTGTGACAAAGGTAGCCGGCACATCGAAGAAACGCATAGCTTTGGCTGATTCTCTCGCCTGGTTCAAAGTGTCATTGACTCTCTGACAAGATGACAGGTTGCGGCATGGTTACTTTTTTCGCGTATATTTTTGGTATATACATTGTAATTATCGTAAAGCATGGTGCAGCATCAGTCGTGCAGTGCCGGCTGCAGAGTCTCGAAAGACTGACAGAGAGATTGCTGTTACTCGACACGGTGGTCAACGGTTTGGTGTCGCGGATGTGACTGAAAGTAACGTAGACCCGTAGTGGGTTCGTGGAAGTGCTGTGGGACTGCTTCAGTAGGAGAAAATAAAACGGGGGGCATAACTAATACAACATACTGTGGGAAGTAGGGGCCTTTGATATCTCCCTGACAATTGTCCAATCAAAGTGCCACACGCCTATTCGATTTCGATCGAGTAAACTGTGTGGTATGCAGCCACATTCAACTTGTTTTCAGCCGTACTTGCTGTTCAAGTGTGCAAGCCTAGAAAAAGAATGCTTACACGCGTATAGTCGCAGAAGACTGCAACTTAATCTTTACAGCCGTCTCATGGGCAAGGAGGAGAACATAAGTCAGCCCCGCCACAATGCAGAAATGTGAGGCGGCGAAGCATACCTATAATCGGAAGGTGTCGCTGTCGAAAGACATGATGCGCCTCCAGAAGAAAGAAAAGGCTTTTTTCTTTCTCCCTTTCTTTCTTCCTTTCTTTCTTTCTTTTTGGGGGGGGGGGGGGGATGGGTCCTTGAGACCCCTCAAAGTTTCTTCATGGACCCCCTTTTGAGAACTACTGGTCTAGTGGTTATCGTGCTCGGCTGCTGACCCGAAAATCGCCGGATCGAATGGCGGCTGCGTAGCGCCCGCGCTTCCTATGGAGTTGAAAAAACTTGAGGTCCTTGTGTACTTAGTTTTGGGTGCATGTTAAAAAACCCCATGTGCTCGAAATTTTTAAAGACCTTCACTAAGGCGTTCGTCGTAACCATATCGTGGTTTTGGGACGTTAAACCCCAGCAATTATTAATTATTATTACTGATCGGCGTTAGCGGAAGGTGGTTTGCGCCCACTGGTGGTCGCTAGAATACTTTTCTATCGGCGGGGCTGTCTGGCGGTTGCCCTGTCTGTTTTGTGACGCTGCTTAGCACGGCGAACCGCTTCACTGGCACGTGACGCATAGGCGGCGGCGGCGTCGACTGGCACCGGTGCGCGCTGCAGCGTGGCGTTGTTCCTTGTTTGTTGTACCTCAGTGTCCTCTCCCCTCCCAGATTACACTCTCTCCTCTTCGATCCACAAATGTCAACATCCAGCCACACAACGGCGAAAGAGGAGGCGAGAGACAAGGTTTGGAGGAGGGCAGGCCTTCTGGCTGGCAGTGAAAGCCTGCCTGGAGCCCACTGTCTTTCGGTTTGTTTTTATTTTTTTTCCTCATCCGCTGGGAAACACTGGGCATCGTCGAGTCGTTTCGTCTCCTCGAAAACCACCAGGGAATAAGTTGCGTGCATTGAAAGTTAACTGCAGATTTCGTCACAGTATGTCTTCATGACTATATTATAAAGACAGTTATCGAACTGTTCGTCACCTATCAGTATGTCAATCAAATTAGTGACATTTCGCTGGTGTTGTCGAGCGAACAGTCGTCATTGTTCCTTGTATTGTTCTTGTTTTATTGCGATAGCAACTATATAGACACTCTCGGTCGGATTTTGCCGCTAGCGTCGCCGTCACTCGCCGTATATCAATACGTAACTATATACATAAAAATACAAGAAAAAAACAGAAGAAGACTCCGGCGTGCTGAATCAAACTTGGGTACTCCTAATCGTGGGTGCGAGGCGTTAACCACTAAGCCACCGAGAACCGCATTTTTCAACGTTCAAATGGCAAGCTGTTTATATCAGCCACTTCTCGCTGCTGACGGGCATCTCGCGGGGAATATCGTGTTTTCAGCATTACCAGCAAGATGGTGCGATGAGCGCGCGTCGCCACATCGCGCGGCGGTGCGCGCTCTTATCTCCCACGCCTACTTTGCCCTGCTTAGAGGGGGGGGGGGGGGGGTGACGCTTCCTCGAGCGCCTTATCTCGCGGGAAGGCACCGTACGTCTTGGCTGGCCTCGGGCTTTACCTAGAACTATTCTGTTTGTAATTACTGGGCGCCAAAAGTCACTGCAATCGTTTGCAGTTTCCGTTTGCGAAAAGCACACGCTTTACAGACACTGCGGAGTAACGACTGAGACGTTTATTAGCCTGCATCCGTACCTGTGAGTACATTTCGTGCGTCATTTTGCGCGTGAGAAACGCGGGGCACGTTTCGATCTGCTTTCAATTTTGCGCTGACCTTCCAATTTGCTATAATCGCGGTTGATATTGCTTAGCCTTTGTGGTAAGAGCGGGTGCCCTTTATCATGTAATTATACCAAATGGTCCTGCTCAGTGCGCTCCTGAGCTAGTCATTACAATACACTGTAGCTACCGCTATTAGTAGTGCTCATAGCGAGGCTGGGACGATATATTCGGAGCAGAACGCGCGATTTGCAAAGTATAGCTAAAACGACAAAAAACAATAACAAAAGCGACCGGCACAGATCTCCACAGTTACAGATTTTCCATGTTTTCTCTGGGCAGCATTCCACGAGGAACACAGAGCACTTGTTTTGTTTTCAGCACAGTATGTCGTCAGAGGTGGCCATACTGTCTAGGTGAACTCTCGTGCAGATGCTACATCATCACCACACGCTCATGCCGTCTGCTACCATTCTAAGGATCTCCGCGCTGAGAAAAAGAAAAGCACTCTTTCTCTCCTCTCTCTCTCTTTCTTTGAGTTTATGGAAAGTAGGGTACATCCAGCGGCATCGCACACTGCTTATTGCCTGAACCTTGGTATACGGTTCTCTGGTCTGCGCGACGCGGCGTAGGGCCTGGCGGGACACTGCAGCCGCTGTCATTGGTGTATCAGGAGTGGGAGGAGGTTGGAGTTTAAGTCTGCCCCATCCGTAATTTCTGAATTTTTAATGTGAATATGTGCACGCACACATACAAACGCACGCGCGGACATACATAAAGTATGGTTGCCCTCCCACTCATCCATCCGACAAAATTTCTAGCACCGTAATTGTCCTAGCTACCAATGCGCTGCAGGCGTTTCGTATAACATCGGTGATCGCTTGCTGCTTATCCCGCCTGCTGCACGAAACTATAGTGCATTACTTCGCTTACTTCCATTGTTCGATTGAGGCAGTCATTTTCATTATGGTCGGTGGTTGCTCTCTTGCGTGCGTTTTTTTTTTCGTCGTAGTCGGTTACCTCGTGCTCGTGACTGGCTCCACTATCCCTTTCATCCATCTCTTATCTGTTCCACCCTTCCCCGAGACACGCTGACTGTGGTGCTCGCGCTCTTATGCCAGTACTGCCTCAGTGTTACGTGGCCTGTTTCCGTTATAACGTCGCTGGTTAATTTTGGCTATGAAGGAGTGAATTATTGAATGAAGAATATACTTAATGAAATATTATTTCGTTCACGATGAATGAAACGGCCTCTAACGCACATCGACATGTTCGTTGCAGCTGTACTTCATGAAATAGAATGGTGAAGCTGATGAAGAAGGCGGAGATTCAGGGTCATGATGCCGGTGTAGCCGGTGTTCAGTCCCGCAGGACAAGACCGTCAGCGCTGGGTTTCGCGTAAACTGCCATCATATTGATACGTTTATATGTACATGTCTCTTGACATGTACCGTTATTTTATTTTATTTTTTTTATTTATAAAATACGTCCTGTCCACTTAGAGGACCAAGCAGCTAGGAGTTGTTGCATATACATTCAACTAAAGCTTGATGAGTTCGAGTAGACTCGAGCTGGAAGTGAGGAAAGTTATGCGCGTATTCAAAATTAAAAAAAAAACTAGATAGGCTCACGCGTACTAGAACGTGTTGTTGGCTAGTGGTTCATACTGGAGATGAATTAAGGACGCAGTGCTCATAGACAGAATAAAGTACGCCCTATCCCGTCGCCTTCATTTTTTCTATCTATGAGGGCTGACTGAGTTCTTCACATTTCTTGCAAGCTTACGCGCGTTTCTGCAGGCAGGGAAAGTACTCTGTCGCCGTTTTCTAAAATGCATGCATTCGCTTATCTCAGGTTGATCTTCGGCGCCGACCCATGTCGTTTCTTGCCTGCATGCTTCCGTCCCAGCTGGGGACTGCGGCCAGTAGTAATGAGACACGCGCGGGCCGAGATAAGTGTTTCTGTTGCCGTCCACGCCCATTGGGCTGTGCACGAATGTGGACCGGGTCCATTGGCTGCATTAATCAGCAGCGTTGCCTTACAACCACCACCAGCGGTGAACGCTGTATAGCCGCGCCTCAGAGCAGCGCACCCTGCTTGCCTCATGTATTACGTCCTGTATTATTTATAACGCGCTGCCTGCCTTCACTGACGCCCTCTTGCGGCGCTTGCCATCAGCAGACTGCATGGTGCTCCCGCTGCTGCCACGGCTATGCTTCGTTTGTCAAGTATGCGTTGTTCCCGACTGTACGTACGTTCGTCGAAGGCCTTGTCCAATTTACACAGCAGACTCTGTGAAGTTCTGTGTATACCTTATTTTCACCCGCAATTTGTTGTCGACGCGTGAGGCAGCTAGTTCTCTGTCTCGTCCGAATTTTTCATGCGATCTTGTCGCTCCGAGTTTGCTGTATGTGTGTTGCGTTTACCGCTCGACTGTAGTTAATGTGGAGCTTAGCAGCGGGAAAGTTTGGGTGAGTTGGTGGCGCATGACGAACCGCGGCGCAATCTCCAAGACCAGGACGGAGTGAGGAATGATGAACAATTAGTATTGGAGCGTTGTGTATAACACAAAGTGCGGAAGCGAAGCAATAGCGGGAAGCTATGTGGAACTTCGCAGCATGGTCCGTGCCACGCTCCGCTGCTGGAGACATAGTTTTCTATAGCTACTTCAGGCCAGCAGTCTAGTATCTATGGAGTCTTCGTAGATAAATGTTGTAGGCCGTGTGCTCAGATTTGGGTGCACGTTAAAGAACCCCACGTGGGTCGAAATTTCCGGAGCCCTCCACTACGGCGTCTCTCATAATCATATAGTGGTTTTGGGATGTTAAATCCCACATATCATCAAGTCTTCGTAGATACTAGACTACGATATTCTATAGTCCCTATGGAGACCTCATAGATACTACCTAAGTGTTGCAAGTACAATGAAGGCTTAGATTCGCTTTTTTTTAAACTTTCAGCAGCTGTTATTTGCTCTACAAATATTACTATACCGATGTTGCCTTACGCCCGTGTCTTCTGTCGTCCGCCTAATTAAATCCCTGCTCAAGCTTGAGAACAAGCACGTCAAATGCACGGTCCCTTGCGCCAACCTGTTCGCATCTTGCTGAAGGAAACCTTTTTTTTTTTTTTCACGTAAAATGAGAAGTATGGGTCGCCGAGTCACTGCGCTTTGATCGTATGTTAGCGGCCCATACAATGAGGGTAGCGCGAACACTAAGGCCAAATAAAAATATGCGAGACACACAAGTGCCTACCATGGTCTTGCTCATTTTTTCTATTCCTTCAGCTTACTTGTTTTGCAGCTGACTTTGTTTGACTGTGGGAATGGTACCCAACTGGCCCTAAATCTCAGATTTGAGGAATTAGTGTTCGTCTCAGGCGTTTTTAGCTGTGAGAAATTCGCTCAATTTTTTGCGGAGACATTTATCACCGTTGAAGTGAAACTGAGAACCGAATCGAATGCGAATCGAATAGTGGCAATAGCGAAACGAATAAATCTCAATATTAAGGCTACAGTTTTCAAGACACGTCTGGAATTCTACAAATTTTTATTTAAGACAAATATTCATTCACAAACAGGTTAACACATTACCGTTACATTTAACCGAAAAAGGATAACAATCATGAGGTAAGCTCGTACACAATAGGAGCTAAAGCCTTCGAGGATTTTATAACTGTAGCACCAAAATCGGAGGACCTTTAAAGTAGCCAGTAATGTCGAAAGTTGGACGAGTCGGTGATAGTTCATGATTACTTATGAAGCAGCGCACAACGACAAGCACAAAAGGTACAATAGGGACAGCGCTGCACTCTGTTGTTTT
>WOVY01015114.1:0-14192 GCA_013436015.1 Rhipicephalus annulatus
GAAGAGTGTTCACGCATAATCGTTTCCTGTGGACGGTTTGCACGCAAAAACACGTGGCCTGCCGCATGCGATCACTTTGAGATAATGTTTGTCACAAGTAAGAAGTGTAAGTTCATAAGGCATGCTCCTATGAAGGCCCTGCTAGGATTGTTGAAATCAAGATATTTGCACAGGTGGTTCGATGCTGTAATTGTGTGGTTTCAAGAGGTTCCCAGGTAAAGGAGAATCAGAGTGTCCTAATTTTTATTGGGGTGGGCATGAAATCGCAGGCGTACTGAGTTAACATCATGCATTTTATTGTCTTCTTTATAGTAGTGAAGTGCCACTTGCGAGAAGAAATATGTATACGTATACCCTTTTTCCAGAATTTTCTTGCGCACTTGTGAAGACAGGTCACTGAGGTGCCAGTGTAGGATTGCACACCAGCTGTTTTAAACGTGTTAACATCAGTTCAATTCACCTGCCTCACGTTCCCTCCTTCCCAACTATACCTATACTATGGCTTTCAGCGGCTTACAAAAACATTGGTTACTGCTCGAAACAAGAGAATACACAACGTAACCTCCCCAGATATGTCTCAAAAGATAACGAAATATACTAGTTGTGGTCCTATTGAATCTGACCCCAAATAAGACAAGCTGTGCAGTTTGTAAAAAATAATGTAATGAAGATAGTTTTTGTCTGTTCGTGTGTGCTGCGGCACTTCGTCCTATAAAAACTTTCTGGGGGAACGGGTGATGCGGCGCTTTTTTTCATCAACACAGTGGTAAAGAATACCATTAAGGCATAGATAGCACAATGCCTGGAAGACCGAAAACAGTTTTGGGCCTCTGTGCACATCGAGGCCTTATAGACGCAAAATAGGCATGGCCGTACTGAAGGAAAGTGATGCGGAGTGGTGTTGGAATTTTCTGGTGAACACCACTTATAGCGTTGTATTGTAACAATGTTAATTTCGGTCACCATATTTACCCACGCGGCTCATTGCTCACTTCTTGCGACGCTACCATGTCCACCAAAACTCCACCCTTATGTCAGAAACTTTGTGCTTTTTTTTAAGTTATGAAGCACTTTTCGAACGCTAAACTTTCAAGAAAGTGATGAAAGAACTAAGAGTTCAACTTGTTCTGTAACAGGTAGCTAGGTGGAATAATTGGTATCTCATGATTAGCATATGTACAGGTGTGAGCAAAGTCTGCAGATCATGAGATCGCGTGGGAGAATGCACGGACGTGACATACAGTGACGTAAAGCCTGCTGCGGTGCGTATGCTCATTTTGTCATTATCAGGTGGCCGCTCATGTTGCTTTGTTTCACGGCGTTACGGCGCTCGTAGCCAAGACGACAACTGGGCGTCGCTCTCTTTGCTCCATTCAAGCTGAAATGTTTTTCAGTCTATTGTACCCAATAGTGCGCACTTTTCCACCTAACTTTCTACATGAAAAAAACTTTTCCCGTCATTCACCTTGCTGTCCATTCCCTCCCCCACCACGCTACTGTAGTTAAAACCGCTACCTTTTAATTTATTTGTTCATTTTTGTTTCTAAATGAATACTAAGCAACCTAAGCTGACCCTTCCAGAACTTTATTACGGTGCCTTTCGCACTATGTCTTGCTAATTTTACCACGAAAGCAAACTCTGATCACCAATACTCATGACGTGTTTGTAGCACTTAAGCTTTATAATACCTCGCAAAGAATGCTGTAATTTAGTTCTGTCTGAGTAACAGTGTCTTATTGACACTGGCGGCGTACGGCGTGGAGAAATGCCATAGACGCTCTCGTTTGAAAAGTACTAGCCTGATTGTTTTGTTTTAAATTGAGGCAAATGCAAATTCTAACCGTCAGGGTGGGTCAACTAGTCTTATCTTCACTAAATGTTTTGATTTTGGCATCTATTCGTGTTCTTACGAAGTCCTTAATTTACATGCTTTCTCATGCGCGTAGGTATCAGCACTATTACATTTAAGTAAAACAAAAATCAGGTTCAGCGGCTCAGTGATATGTTGGGTTTAACGTCCCAAAACCACCATAAAATTATGAGAGATGTCGTTGTGGAGGGCTCCGTAAATTTCTACCTCCTGGTGTTCTTTAACATACGTCGAACTCTGAGCACACAGGCCTACAGGATTTTCGCTTTCATCGAAAATGCAGCCGGCATAGCCGTGATTCGATACCGCGATCTGCGGGTCAGCATCGGAGTACTTTAGCCGCTAGACCACAGCGGCGGGGCCAGGTACAGGGGCGAAAAGTGAGACGGTCCCGGGAGATCAGTAGGGGCACGCGGAAAACGCAAATGCGTGGTAAATAACATATACGAAAGGGAATCTGTTTGCGTTATCAAGACGGTGCCTCACTCTCAACATTCACTGCTTCCGGCACGACCAGACGATAATGGCATATACGAAGATCGTAGGTTTTTTGGTGGCTCTATGACAGCGTGTATACATCTGCGCTCATCTCTCGGCGACCCGAACCATTCTTTCATGTGACCTAGTTACTGCAACTCGAGGAGTATTGGTGTAGCAGCTGCCTCTGTTCGTATGGCGAAACCAAAATGGAGACAGACACGCGTGCATGGCAAGCCCAATGCGTCGGTATAACACAAAGCCCACAGCAAACAACGCTGTGGAATTACACGTGGGATAGCAGGCCAATGGATCCCTGCGCAGTGGTATCAAAGTATGGCCGGCCATTCACCAATAGGCGCGTAGGGTTATTTTTTTCTTTGTTAGTAACGCGTTCCGCACAGCGAGTGCGATCCTATGAACGCTTAGACAATTGTTCTTCATCATTTTGCCAAGCTATTCCGATGGGATACGTACTAACGCTGTACTGTGTAGCAGTGTAAGGCACTTATTTGGCGAAGAAATGACTGTGTATTTCGAAATAGGTCAAATCGCAATGAGTTTCACATGAAATATATTCCTTCGCTTCGCAGCCATCTGTACGGAGCAGAATATATATATATATATATATATATATATATATAGATATATAATATATATATATGCAGCCGTTAAAACAGGGCACCGGAAAGATGGTCATCGACACCATGTCCCCTGTGTATATAGTGTGAATACTCTATTCGGCTAAGAGCGTGCGTGACTTGCTTGTGCACTAAAAATTATAGCCCTTTTCCGATGCTTTCAACATATGCATTACCATACCGCCCAAGCAAACTTAGAGTATTTATGAATGGCTATTGTTTTTATTCCTCGCAACAGTATGTAGTTTGTTCTGTACTAACATTCTATTTTGAGGAATCATCCTAATTAGTGCTTCAACGTATTCTTGCATCGTATTAATAACGAAGATAGTAACCTAGACTCATATGATCTGATTACACTGTGCGATCAACAAAGAAAGTGTACTGTTTTCTCATTCCTGTGGTGTGTGGTGTGCGTGCGTGCGTTGTTTGTGTGTGTGTGTGTGTGGGTGTTGTGTGGGTGCGTGTGTGTGTGTGGTGTGCGGTGTGTGTGTGTGTGGTGTGTGGTGTGTGTGGTGTTGACCACACCATTAGAATAATCGGTGGACCACCTTTTTTTTACCCGTCCTTTGCTCGCGCACCTTGAATGCAGCTGAGTAATGAAGCGGGGGTTACTTACCGAAAGATATGATGCCGCAGAGAATGACTACGCTGAGAGTGATTTCGATTTCCACAAAATCGCTTCGTTTAAATTAACTATACCTAAGGCTACATAAACCAGAAGTTGTTACATATGTGGCAAGATCACGACATGCAGAAGAATACACTAAAAGCACATATACAATTCTATTATTGTATATCGCCAAAAAACAAAACATGCACGCATCATTCTTGAATGACAGTCACGCCGGCACATGAATCCTTTGTAGGACGTCACCGCACGAGTCATGGTTATTTGACTCCAATATATCGAAGCAGCAAATCTTCGCGTGCTTACAAACACACACATGAAAACACGCAAAGACTCACACTTAAAGACTCACACGCGCACACAGAAGGTGATATGTTTATGCTGTTTACATAATTGAAATAACATACCGGTCACCACATACAAATTGATCTAAATAAGTGGTAATGTCTATGTAGTTACTAAATGTTTAAAAAAGGCTGCTACTTTTTTCAATCGTTATCATAGTACAAGTGTATCTTTAAAAAATAAAAAACTCAAATTATGCTCGCGTTATTAACGAGTATCGGACTAAAAAACTTGTGACAGAACAGAACAACCGTTGTATCTGTAGCTTTAATCACAGTTCTCTGGGGCAGACAAGCCCTACTTTCCCTATTTGTCGAACAACTGAGCCCAACTCCCGCCACTTCCCGCCGTTTCTGTGCAACGTTGACGTATGCACCCACCCTTCTTTTTAGTCGCCAAATAGGCCAGCGAGGTTTGCAACGGCGTCTGCTGAAAATGGGTTTACTGAACCTTCGCGTTTTCGGTGCCTCGATGGGCCCCGCACAAACGACGACACCGCATTCGAGCAGTACATTTTTGAGAGAGCGCACTTTTTATTTGTGCTTTCTTTTTCACTTCCCCATCGGCGTCGACACCTGATACGAGGCTGACAAATGTCGTTCCTGCCTCCCTCGGGGACGGTAAATCGATGAGAGCCCAGTTCGGCGCGGGTAGGTATTATTTCCCTCAACTATGTAGCGTGAAGTTTGGACGGCAGTCGGTTTCGTGTCGGTTTCGGCTGTCCGGTGTGGCCGACGCTGGGTCGAATTTCCGCGCCGTTACATTCTTCGCGCGAGGCCTCTGTTCCTGAGAGGGCCTGCCCTCAGCGTGAGTCGATGAAAGGCGGGCATCCCTGGTATCGCGCACAAGTTCTAGCGTAGATTTTCACGAAACTTTGCGGCCTACATTTCAGATAGCTTTATTCATTGGGTTTTGATTTAAAGATTGTTTAGATTCAACGATGATAGATGCATGCCTGTTTCTAAAATATTTGACTCATCATTGCGCATTGTTATGTGTCGAAATCAATTTTGAACGAAGTGAATACGCGCGCAAATGCAATTGCGACAGCCATGAATCTGGAAGAAGACAAACATGCTAGGGCTTTAGACAAGTACCATGCAATTAAGGTACTCGTTTGCGGAAATTTTTAATAGGTATTCATTCTTTACCTTAACACTTAGGTGGGCTGACTCACATGTACTTAACTTACATTGTACGACTTGAGATGCTCAAAGCGTAATAAAAAATGGCCCCGTATCTGTATGTTTCGATCCAAATGTCGTCGAAAGACGATAGACTCTCGCGTCTGGAAAGAGTGAACAAAACGTTTATTTAACGTTCGGCGCAAGAATATCGGTGAATGGTATTCTGGAGGCACTGTACTAGAGTGCCTAGATGCGCGACAGCGAAGGCAAACGAGCCCATGGCGGCATGTCACGCGTGCAACATGAGCGCTATATGGCGTTATCTTGGAAAACGAAGCACGTGGAGTGTGCGCCCGTCTCGGAAGCGATCAGGTGTAGAACGCAAAACGACGGGCATGTGCCACCATAGAGTTTCCTCAAATCAACTGGAGGAGACTCTGGCGCTGTGATCGTTCAGCGTCCATGGGAATGATGGGTATTACGCAGATTGCCTAGTCTTCGTACTTGTGAGTGGTGAATCGCACTTGTGGCTTCTTTTATTGCTGTGTTTTCGTCTTGTTTCAAAGGAAAGAATTAACCCTTTCGAGCTTCATGGCTCTATCTGAAAAGGTAAGCTTAAAAAAATAAGGTGGTAAAGAACAACCACTGAACATTTCCTCATTTTTTTGCGAGAAAACAACTCCAAGCCACACGAACACACACGGAGCCAGAAACATCCCAGAAACACGAAAATCAGACAAATCTGTGTACTACCCATCATTCCAATGCTCACTGGAGCGCCGCGCGTTGCAGCTCTCATAGACACTAGCGCAGAGTTCTCTCTAATGTATATTAGGAAACTCTATGGGTGCCACCACTGTGTCGTCCTAGCAAAGCGTTGGAACACTTACCTTTTTGCGCATAGTGTTGCATTGTCAGAATTACTGATGTGTGCCTTTTCTAGTGTAGAGACACAAATACAAATTATTGCATTATTATTGTACATCAGATATGCGAAATAAGTTTTTCTTAATTTAAAATTGCACAAGTATGAACTCTGAAACTTCAGTATTTGTGCGCGTTGCAAATGAGGTTGGCTGTATGGAATATTGTTTGGTGTCGTTTGGAGTATAGTGCGGCAGACAAACATACTGAAACGAAGATGCGCGAGCCAACGGGGCGCGGAAGAAGAAGAAGAGTAGTGGAGCGGCGCCTGGACTGTGTGGTTGGGTGGAAGCGTTCTAGGCCTGTCTCAGAAGTACGCTCATTTCACAACGCCATTTCACCTCATCTGTAAATAAACCGCAGGGGCGCCTGCGCAAGTAGGCGTTTGGTGTGTAGCGACACCACGAACCCGAGCTAACGGGAGAGTTTCGACTCCCTCCCACGCCTAGCCGTGCGTGGCTTTGCCGTGTCCGAGGAAAAGGGGATCCTGGGGGTTGAGCCGACGCTGGGTGATTGGACCGTTAAGGCCCCCGGCAGAGGCAACACACCCCTTTGGCCCCGGCTTCACGTAGACGGCACCCCTGAGCTGACCCACCCAGGGGAATCGGCAGTCGCCTTTTCCTATCTCTCTCTCCCTACATCTTCGTCTTTATCTCTTACTATTTATCTGTCCTGTCTTCTACTCTTTTGCGTTTACTTCCAAACTTCCTGGCGGCTAGGGTTAACCCTGTGCAAATAGCCTACATTGGTCTAGGCGCATTGGGTTATAGTGGCGTTGTACGGCTGGCGTCTGCAGGTTTCAGCATTTGTAAACTTGTAGCGTCCCCTCGTTGGGCTCCGTGGTGGGTGGCCGCCAACGCTGCTGAACAACAATAAGGAAGACATGCATGGAGCATTCCCACTACTGTCTAAGCCGGTACGCACCGATGATCTCACCAGAGAAGGATTGGCCACCCTGGTGCAGTATCTGGCCACCCCCTCCCGTAGGCATTCGTCAATTAACTCACGGCCCTCAGTCCCACCAGCTGCGGAGCAACTGACCACGGCGGCGGTCAGATCTGCAAAGCAGCAGAGGGTGCTAGGAATCTCTGGATACGGACAGGCCACCATTGGAACTTGAACTTAGCAACGTTTAACGTTAGAACGTTATCTAGTGAGGGAAGTCTAGCTGTATTATTCGAGGAGCTAGAAGGCATTAAATGGGATAATAGGGCTGAGTGAGGTTAGGAGGACAGATGAGGCCTATACTGTGCTACAGAATGGGCACGTCATTTGCTATCGGGGCTTGGCAGACAGAAGAGAACTGGGAGTAGGGTTCCTAATTCACAGAAACATAGCTGGCAACATAGAGGATTACTATAGCATTAATGAAAGGGTGGTAGGCATTGTAATTAAACTGAATAAAAGATACAAAATGAAGGTAGTACAGGCTTACGCGCCTACATCCAGCCATGATGACGCTTCAGTTGAAAGCTTCTATGAAGACGTGGAATCGGCAATGAGTAAGGTGAAAACACAGTATACTATAGTAATGGGCGACTTTAATGCAAAGGTAGGGAAGAAGCAGGCTGGAGACCAGGCAGTAGGAGATTATGGCATCGGCACTAGAAACGCCAGAGGAGAGCTACTAGTAGAATTCGCAGAACGCAATAATCTGCGTATTTTGAATACCTTCTACCGAAAACGAGAAAACCGCAAGTGGACATGGAGGAGCCCTAATGGCGTAAATAAGAACGAAATAGACTTTATAATGACTGCACACCCAGGAGTCGTGCAGGATGTGGAAGTGGTTGGCAAGGTAAGATGCAGTGACCATAGAATGGTACGGGCTCGAATCCGCCTAGACTTGAAGAAGGAACGACAGAAACTGATACGCAAGAAGCAATCAATGAGCTAGCACTGAGAGGGAAAGTACAGGAATTCAGAGTGTCACTGCAGAACAGGTACTCTGCTCTTAGCGAGGAAACCAACCTTAGCGTAGATACAATGAATGATAATCTGACGAGTATCATCACGGAGTGTGCAGTGGAAGTTGGAGGCAGGGTAGCTAGACAGGACACGGCAAGCTTTCCCAGGAAACGAAGAACCTAATTAAGAAGCGTCAAATCATGAAAGTGTCAAGTACAACAGACAAAATAGAACTGGCAGAGCTTTCGAAGCTGATTAATAGACGTAAAGTATGCGATGTAAGAAGGTATAACATGGAGAATTGAGCACGCTCTGAAAAACGGAGGAAGCGTCAAAGCAGTGAAGAGGAAACTTGGGATAGGCAAAAATGGATGTATGCACTAAGGACAAAGAAGGCAAATAACTACCAATATGGATAGGATAGTTAAAATAGCGGAGGAGTTTAAGGAAGAAGGAAGAACAGAACAAGATGTTTTACAGAGATAGTACAGAGCCGAGACAACCACGACCTTAATACTATAAGAACTAGCAGTAACCCAGACGACACCCCACCGGTAATGATAGAAGAAGTCAGAAAAGCTTTGGAGAGCATGCACAGGGCAAAGCTGCTGGTGAGGATCAAGTAACATCAGATCTGCTGAAAGATGGAGGACAGATTGTGTTAGAAAAACTAGCCACTCTATTTACGAGGTGTCTCCTGACGGGAAAAGTACCAGAGTCTTGGAAGAACGCTAACATCATCTTAATACATAAGAAAGGAGATGACAAGGACTTGAAGAATTACAGGCCGATCAGCTTGCTCTCTGTAGTATACAAGCTATTTACAAAGGTAATTGCTAGCAGAGTAAAGAAAACATTAGAATTCAATCAACCAAGGAACAATGCAGGATTTAGAACACGGCTACTCAACAATTGACCACAGTTCATACATCAATCAGGTAATAGAGAACTGCTCAGAGTATAACCAAACCACTATTACATAGCCTTCATAGATTACGAGAAGGCGTTTGATTCAGCAGAAACTATCAGCCGTTCATGCAGACACTGCGGAATCAGGGCGTAGATGAAATATATAATAAACATTCTGGAAGAAATCTACAGGGATCAACTGCTACCATATTGCTTCATAAAAAAGCAAACAGAATACCAATAAAGAAGGGTTGTAAGGCAGGGGGGACACAATCTCCCCAATGCTATTCACTGCGTTGCTTACAGGACGTTTTCAGAAGGCCTAGAATGGGAACAGTTAGGGATAAGAGGTTAATGGAGAGTACCTCAGTAACCTGCGCTTCGCCGTGACATTGCATTTGCTGAGTAACTCAGGGGACGAATGCAACTCATGATTACGGCGTTAGACAAGGAGAGAAGCAGAAAGGTGGGTCTTAAAATTAATCTGCAGAAAACGAAAGTAATGTACAACAACCTCGGAAAGGAGCAGCGCTTTGCGATAGGTAATAGTGCACTTGAAGTTGTTAAAAGGGACTATGTCTACTTAGGGCAGGTAATAACCGCAGAGCCTAACCACGAGCTTGAAGTAACTAGAAGAATAAGAATGGGGTGGAGCACATTCGGCAGGCACTCTCAAATTATGACAAGTAGATTGCCACTGTCCCTCAAGAGGAAGGTATATAACAGCTGTATCTTGCCGGTACTTAGCTACGGAGCAGAAACCTGGAGACTCACAAAGAGGGTTCAACTTAAATTGAGGACGACGCAGCGAGCAATGGAAAGAAAAATGGTAGGTGTAACCTTAAGAGACAAGAAGAGAGCAGAGTGGATTAGGGGACAAACGGGAGTTAAGGATATCATAGCTGCAATAAAGAAGAGGAAATGGACATGGGCGGGCATGTAGCACGTAGACAGGATAACCGCTGGTCATTAAGGGTCACCAACTGGATTCCCAGAGAAGGGAAGCGGGGTAGGGGGAGACAGAAGGTTAGGTGGGCAGATGAGATTAAGAAGTTTGCGGGTATAAATTGGCAACAGCAAGCACAGGACCGGGTTAACTGGCGGAACATGGGAGAGGCCTTTGTCCTGCAGTGGACGTAGACAGGCTGATGATGATGATGATGATGATGATTCTGATGATGATGACTGTTAAATAAAACAACAGTCACTCGTAACAGTGTTGTGGAGGTGCTGGTAACGCTTGCGGTCGGAGCAAGGCAGTCAGCACACGTGCTGCGTGTTGCTGTTGGAAAGAGCCCTGAAATGGTCGAGACTCGCCAGCAGGTACATAGGCGTGTACACGTTGAATCGTGGAGCTCGCTGCTGGCGATGGTAGCAGTACCTAGCGATGTGTCCAGGTAGCCCGCAGTTGTAGCAAGTACGGGGGTCGCGCCTAGTCGTCCCAGGCGAAGTAAACCTCGTCGGTTGATAAAAGCCGGGCGATGGGGGTCGAGGAGTAAATCGCTGTGACGCAGCTTGCCTGCGTTCCTGGTTTTCGAGTGGTCGTTCACTCCCTCCGTTCGAACCGATCGGTGTAATTCGGGCGAGGCTCAAAGTAGCTATGTCGCATCCGAGGTACCAGTGGTTCACGGGGCCGTTGGTCGAATGCACACTGATGGCAGACACCAGCGGTGTCCACAGCTTGCAGTTGAGCAAGTTCTTTCCTTAACCACTCGTCTTATAAGAGAAGAAATGTCGTCCTGCGATGGAAGGTTGACACTTGCAATCGTGGGCACATTCTCAAGACGTCCAAATTTCGGTAGGACTCTCCTCCTCTTTAGCGCTTCAAACGCTCGGCAGTGTCTCTTAGGTCGGAAGGTGTGTGCAAGTCTCCTCAATGAAGTGAAAAAACAGCGCGTACAACAGGACAGAGAAGAGACCTGTGTTACGCGCTGTTTTTTCACCTTCATTGACCATGTACCAACCGGCCCAAAAAGCACTTTAGTAAAGTCTTCCTTAGTGATACGGAAATTGTACACGTCTTCCGCGATTCCCTTGAGCATATGACCTACCTTATCTTCGTCACACATGGTCGCACTCACGATTCCGCAAAGCTTCAAGACGGCCTCGATGTATGTGGTGCATGTTTCGCCAGGTAACTGAGCTCTGCGTGAAAGCGTTTGCTCCGCCTGCTTGACCTCAGCTGTAGAGTCACCAAAACACCTCTTCAGCTCGTCCACGAAAATGTCCCATGTGGTCAATGCACTCTCATGGTTGTAGAACCAAAGAGACGCGGTGCCGACGAGAAAAAACACCACGTTCTCGAGCTGCTTAGCAGTGCTCCAGCGGTTGCTGCGACTCACTCTCGGTATTGCTTGAGCCAGTCGTCAACATCGTCGTCCGGCTGCCTCGAAAAGGTCCTCGGCTGACGTTCCGGCATGCCGCAGCGATCTCGTTCTGGCGGGTGAGCGTGTTGCTCATCAGCAACGAGGTTGCTATGGCCTGCTCCCGAGTCCTCCATGTCTGGTAGCTGCGGTGGCAAGCCTCCAAAGTCTGCTTCGTCGCAAAATCGGTAGAGCTGGGTCGTCCAGATCGATGTACCCGGCACCTTCAACAAACTGTTACGAGTGACTGTGTTTATTTACAGATGAGGTGAAATGCGCGTTGTGAAATAGCAGCGTACTTCTGAGGACAGGCCTAGAACGCTTCCACCCAACCACCACAGTCCAGGCGCCGCTCCAGTACTCTTCTTCTTCTCCCGCGCCCGTTGGCTCGCGCATCTTCGTTCTCCGCGTCGCCGCTCGGGGACGCCACCACCACTGGAAACTAACTGGTGCGACCAATGGGGGCGAGCCGCAAAATCATCTCCGCAAGACCCCCTTGTGTTGAATGGTTGAGAACAAAGTGAGTGTTTTTGTAGACAATGTGAGTACTGTTGCACTTGTTGATACCGGTGCGGTGCCTGCTGCCGTTCCATAATGAGCATGTCTTTTAAAAATCTCCTTGGGACGAAAGTAATGTTTGCTTGGAATCGGAGTGCTACGTTTCGCGGCGTAGGGGGAGAAACGTTGAGCCGGTTGGAGTTTGTTCTGTTTTACTTCTGTAGGAAATCAAACGTTTCGAGCTAAACAAACGGTGCTTGCACGAGCAACCCATGACGTCATTCTAGGTATAGATTTTTTGCGGGAATGTGGTGCAAACTCAGAATGTGGTAGTGGTGGGATTATTTTTTGTCCCGTGTTGCCATCTCCATTGACGAAAGATACCGTTGATGATACCGTTGATACCGATGATACCGTTGAAGTGTTTTCCGTGTCTGAAGACGTCTGCTTGGCCCCAATACCGCAATGTTTGTGCGTGTAAACTCTTCGCGTCTTGTGCGAGGTCTTACTATGGTTAGCCGAGCGAACTTCAGTAACGTACTTAAGAAAACGTTATTGTGGCCTCGTTGCCTCGTGCTCATCGTCGATGGTTGTGCCGATTTGTGGACTGTGAACGTTTCCGCGCAGCCCATATATCTGCCTGCAGGACTTAAATTGGCAAGCTTTCAAGAGCAAAGTACTCTTACCATACGGTCACTCCAACTGTCGGTGGATGTAAAGAAACCCCACGCCAACTCGTACCCCGACTATTCTGCCAGCATTGACCGTATGATTAACAAGTCTCTTCCACCAACTGAACGGTCGCTGCTGCAGGAGGTGATCGCACGCTACGCCTCAGTCTTTGACTTTGCCCAAGACGAGATGTCTACCGTTACGCCACCGTCTTCACGTACGCAACACCGCATCTATACAGGCCAAGCACCACCAATACGCCAGAAGCCCTATCGTGTATCGCTTCCGAAAGGAAAGTCATCGCTGAGCAAGTTGAAGACATGCTGAAGAAGGGCGTCATACAAGAATCGTGTAGTCCATGGGCAGCTCCTGTCATTTTAGTGAGGAAAAAGGATAATCATGGAGATTCTGCGTAGACTATCATCGCCTAAATGCCATCACAAAAAAAGACGTCTACCCTTTGCCACGTATAGATGACGCCGTGGACTGCCTGCATTCTGCCTCCTATTTTTCTTCTGTTGACCTGCGTTCTGGGTATTGGCAAATTCATATGCATCCCTCAGATAAAGAGAAGACGGCCTTCAAACACCAGACGGTCTTGAGTTCAACGTTATGCCCTTTGGTTTGTGCAATGCTCCAGCGACATTTGAGAGATTTATGAATACAGTACTCCGTGGACTTAAATGGGAAATTTGCATGTATATTCAGATGACGTGATTATCTACGGCAAGACTTTTCAAGAGCACAACCACCACTTGTCGCTTGTGTTTGAATGCTTACGCGAAGCTGGCCTTGTTTGAAACTCAAGAAGTGTCATTTCGGAGAACGTCAAGCCCTCGTATTAGGCTTTCTCGTGGATAAAAAGGCGTGCGACCAGACCCACAGAAGACCGCAGTCGTTCGCAACTTTGAACCACCACGAACAGAGAAGGACCTGCGAAGTTTTCTGGGTCTGTGCTCTATTTCCGGCAATTATTAAGAACTTCGCAAACTTGCCTCACCACTGACGTCCCTTCTTCATAAAGACACACCGTACTTGTGGGATGATAAATGTGAGTCTGCATTTCAACAGCTGAAGTTTTTATTGACTTCAGGGCCCATCCTAAATTTTGATCCTGATGCTTTGACTGAACTTCATATACTGTGCTAGTGGACTAGGTGTTGGTGCTGTGCTGGTCCAACTCTGCAACAGTCGCCAGCACGTCGTAGCATGTGCCAGTCGGACACTGACCCGAGCAGAGACGAATACACCGTCACCGAGCTCGAGTGCTTAGCAGTCGTCTTCCCATTCAGAAGTTCCGACCGTATCTACATAGCCGCGAGTTCACAATAGTGACCGATCACCACTCACTATGCTGGCTTGGGGACTTCGTGACTGTCTGGCCGGCTGGCTCGTTGGGCGTTGCGCCTCCATGAGTACAGCTTTCTGTTACCTCTAAGAGCGGACGATGTCACACAGATGCCGACTGCTTATCCCGCCTTCCTTCAGTACACACCAATGCTGACGACAATGACATTGATGACTATTTAGTTTCTGTCTCGTCCGACTTCCCAGATACCAGCAGCTTCAAACGTGAGCAGCAGCGCGACCCTACTCTGAAACCCTTGCTCGAAGCTGCACATAACTCCGTCGACAAGCACTTTAAAATTTGAAATGGCTTGCTGTATAAAAGAAACTATTCAGCCGATGGCCTCCCGTTGCTTCTAGTGAGTGCCGGAAAGCCTGCGCCAGTCGTCCTTCGTTCTGTGCACGATTGCATAACATCCGGTCATCTCGGTTTCACACGTACGCTACATCGACTACATGAGAGGTTCTACTGGCCGAAA
>WOVY01015115.1:0-81656 GCA_013436015.1 Rhipicephalus annulatus
GATGCCGCTCAGTTTTTTAGAAGTTGTAATAATAGATTACCTGGCACATACATAGAGACTGATGCATCACAAAGTGATGAAAATTGTGGGATTTGTATTTTTTCTTTTACCCTAGATTAGTCCTTTCCTCTTCGCCTAAATTGGGCAGTATATGCGCCATGGTGCATAGGAGGGCGCAGGGCGCGTCAAAAGCAGAGGAGTTTGCAGAAACATGCAAAACAATTTGTTAAGTGTTTTTTAGGAGTGGTTGCGGTCGCATGTACATCGGCCAGACGGTCGAGTTTGAATATACGCCTCAGGAGCATTTTGAGTTCCTTAAAGGTAGTACCTTTTTTCCATTTAGTTCACATGCGATTCCCTGCAAGTGTCAACCATTGTTTTGAAAAAAACAAGTGTACTTTTCCCGGCATCCGCTTCAAAACCACGTGTGAAATTTTCGAGCATGTCACATTTCCAGAACTAAGAATCAATGTATCAGCCATCCGTCATTATCACTACTTGACCGTGAGTTTAACTATATTGTCAATTTGTAGACAAGTGCTTCGAATGAAGGCCACACTTGCTGCTCACACTATCATCTTACTCCTGTTTGCATGCACACCCTTGTGTACTTATATGTTTTTCGAACGTGAGAATAAATCTGTTGTTAGTTGAGCACTCGTGCTGTTGTGCCTCCTCTTTGCTTTGTGTCTGTGTTTACCCCCGCGTTCCCAGTTCACTGAACCATCATGAATTACCAACTAGCCCACTTTTTCCATCCTATTGCTAATAGGTATTGTGTTGCAGGAAAGTACTTCCTCACACAACACTAACGCTGCTTCAGCACATTCCCTATTACTTATCTAAATACCGGCTGAAATCTATGATTCTATATGCTGTGGTGCCTGAGAAAAAGGAACATAAGTACAAAAAAGCATGTTTTAATTGCACTTAATGTTGAAAATCTGCGTTATTTCAAAGTGCAACTAAGTAATACTAAATTGACAGACCTATTCAATAGGCACCAGCCAGATACTCATCACCAATATCATTTTTTTCTTTTTGTATTGAAACGTACTGCCTGGCGAGCCTCATTTGTCGCCTGCTATGCAGACGTGTCAGTACAATACTGTCAATGGAGTTCAAGGATGTGTAGGCCCTGCTCTGTAAAATGACCTCCTGGCGAAGTTCCAAAATAGAACAGCACATTCACACGGATTATATTAACATCATTAAAAGTGAACACAACATCAAGAGTGCATATTTACAGTGTCTAGTGCTCGAAGAAAATTTTTTTAGAGCGGGCTCCCACACGGCGCGATCCAACGACTCGTTATGGTTTTGAGTTTTCCCATGGAGGCATTTAGCAAGTAATTCTGGATGAGCTAGTTCCAGATAATTTGCCTTAACAGACTCAGTAAGAGATGCTAGAAGCTGTTCTTTATGAACAAATGATTCACCATTTACCAGGGCTTTGTCGAACTAACACCAAGTTTCGGTGTCCTTCGAACAAAGGCAGTGGGATTAGTTGCTATTTTTTGATGCCATGTGAAAGTATTTGGACCGAATAGCTTTTCACACGTCCTGCAAGATGGCTCTATTTCTTTTAATGGCTCAATGATAATAGTTTTAGTGCTTGCCTACGATGACATTCCCATCCAGGTACAGATTTCTCAACAGAAATCTTTGGTTTTCGTAGTTCTGCGCCCATTCTATTCTGAATGTGCCAAGTGCACTCAAGCCTGCAAACTGTAACTTCTCTATATGGTGGTCATGCTTGAACTGCAAGGAATCCCTTGCTATGTAAGAATGGGGGTATGCTAGGCTGCCGCAAAACTTTTAAAAATATGTCATTTTCAGAGAAAAATAAATCGTATGAAAAAAACAAACGACTGATTCGGGTTCAGGAAAGGCTGCAGATCTCAAATACTGCAAAAGAAACAAAATGAATTTTTTTCAATATTTTTGCTTATCCTGTCCCCTCAAAGGGACACTAAAGCAACTATAAAGACTCGAAGCGTTACTTCTGTGTCAAGGAGGGGCTTATTTGAAATAAATTCATGTTTTAATGGTCCTTTTCGAGTTTATGCACTTCAAATTACCCATCTCAAGAAGTGGGACCGTCTCATGTCATTGTTGCCGTGCACAACGTAGCCCAGCATTACTGCGCGGCTGCTGAAACTAGTAGCAGCACAAAGCAAGCAGCGGGAGCTACAGCAGCAACAACGGCCATTGATCAATTTTCTGCCATTGGCTCCGAGATGGCAGACGTGTTTTTGATTTATTTGCGCCCCCACTAGATGGCACGACCTGTCCAATGTGAGCACGCAAAATTGTATTTTAGAACCACTCGCGCGATTCTCTATAGTAACGACCGGCGTTTTTTTTTTTCCATAAATCAAAGAGAAACTAACAAGCAGCATTTTAGCAGCGTCTTTCGATGCACGAATGGTTCTTTATTTAGTGCTGCTAGATCAATTACTAGTGATTAATTGCAGGCGGTTCGTCTGACGTGATCGGTACCATTTTGAGAATGTTCTATGGATGTGCATGCATTCTTGTGCATTTACCTTAATTTCTCGGTAAGTACGGCACTGTTGTTGATAATATTGTCATTTAAGATGATGTCATACATTGAGCGTTCACTCTGACGTAAATTGTTGTTTGACTTTAGTGTCCCTTTAAGTGCTCTCAGCAAACCTATTCAAATGTCTTTCACCTAACATGAGCTGCATATCTCTATTAGGGTTTGTAAGTTTTCAAGCCTACCTAACTTATTTGGAGCAGAGAAAATAACAATGACATTTGCTCTATTTGCAATCTTGAAATTGTGGGAAACATTGTGAACATATTGCCACGTGCATTTATGAACTTTATTTTTTCTTGAATTCAGGATTCAGTCACAGAGAATGTTGGTAATGTGTGGTGCAGACTGTGCCGCAATGTTCGAGAAGCTTTGGACTAGCTCAACATCGTTCTGATGATATTATGGGCAGGACGCAAATAGTCTAGTTCATTCAAGAGCACCAGTGATAAAGTTCGTATAAATGCCGACGCACCTCAGCGCAGATTGGATAACTTGAAGGCTGTTTACGCTGCCATCAGTAGCAGCATGCATTGCTTGTGGTTTGTCTTTTCATTTTTGGTGGATCAGTTCGTTCAAATAGAAAGTTCAGTCCTGAACGTGCTGCCTCCTGTCTTTGTCAATGTCACGGAGGTTGAGGTTGAGGATGTTATAGGTAGCCGGCAGATCTAGCCTTGCATAATTTGCAGGCAATTGCCCCACCCAGTTTTCTCTTTGCTAGTTGTAGCTAATGTCCTTTGTTTTTTAACTAAGCACGAGCAGGCTTTTAAAATGAAAATTGTGCATAGCGCTTGCATGCATAAGACCCTACATAAGACGGCGGCCTTTGTGCTATTCTACGTGCAGTAGTGCGCCAGTAATCTATCTCGCTGCACTATACCCCAAACATAATTGTCACTTATCACCAGTCACATGCGAGTAGTACCCCATGTCACGAACATAGGGCACTAGTGTATTATGTTTGCTTTTCCCCATCGGACATTTTGTTGCCCCCAGGGCATAGTCACCTTCGTGGCCCTCACATGGCACTCTTCCACACACACCTGCAGTGGCACTGGATACCCTGCCTTGGATAACCGTGCATGTTTTTTTTCATTACTTTACTTGAAACAGAGCAAGTAAACTTCTTTTAGCTCAGCTTTGAGCATTTTCGTTTTGGATCTTAAAAGACTGCAGGTGGGAAAAGGTCTTGGACCATGAAGGGTTTTAAGAAGCATGCTAACACAAATTATTTACGAGCATCTCCCAGTGTCTCGGGCTAATGCTTTGCAAGAGCTGTGATACTGTAAAAAGGCATAGTGTTGGGAATTAATCATTTGATAAAAATTTTTGTGTTTATAAAAAATGCAGGGTGTTTTAGTTGGTGTGTTTGTTGTACTTCACTTGACCGAAACGTGCTTTTGTTCATTGAAAGACAGCTATCACAACCATGTTGCTCTGTGCCACTCTTTGGTACTGCTGTGCATGCGTATCTTTGTCTGTTTGCATCTGAGTCTGTCATTACATACGTTGTAATTGCTGCATCTCTGTCTCTCCCCCCTTTTCATGAGTGAACTATCATGCCACAAATGTGTACAGCAAGCACTTTCATGAGGTAGCCCTTTTTTGAGGGACCAAAGGGCTCTCCTGTAGGCACATGGATCCTGGGCCAGAGGTGCAGGTGCAAGCAACTACAAGTATTGAAGTGAACTTGTTGAGAGTGTTTTGTTTTTGTTTGAATAAAGACAATAATTGTAATGATATCTGGGGTTGCCAGAACCATGGTATGATTATGAGACATGCCGCATTAGGTGTTCTTTAAGGTTCACTGATTTCGAACAGTACGTGGGTTTTTATACTTTTGCCTCCACTGAAATGGCACCAAGCTTAAACGCGTGACCTTTGAGCTGGCAGCGGAGCACTGTAACTGATGCGCCACAACAGTGGAGGATCGCGATTCCAAACAACACAAATGAACAGTAAAACAGCTTTCTTTAAATCTTTGTGGTTTGTTGTTGTGAAAGGTGGCTGTGCCGCGACTGACTGCCATAATTCAGTTGAACCTCTTCAAAAGAAACATGCACCGAGGAGTGACTCTCATCTTTTGTGTGAAGTGTCTCTTATAATCAAGGTACCAAAATTGCATTTTCTCATCATCAGCAGAAACATGACTGCCAACTACAGGCCAAAGGCCCTTTCAATGTGCCGCCAATCAATACAGCCAATCAACACATTTTTAAGTATGCATGCTGTTGTCTCTCATACTCATTTGTCTCTTATTTTATGAAAGGTTTCGACTGTGTTGTGAACAAGCCTTTCTTTTGTGCAGGCCCTGGCAGCTGCAGCAGGTGTCCTGCTCTCGGGGGCCGAATCCTTGCGGGGTGCGGCAGCCGATCCAGCCGGTCTGTCTAGCCCCCGGGCTGCAGGGAGTGTGGCACAGTCCTTGCCACAGCAGCGTCTGGCGCCCGATTTTCACGCCGAGCTGCTACACATGCGCCAGAACTGGCGCCTGCGCAAAGTGGGCACCACCATCCTCGGGGACCTGTCCTACCGCAGTGGTTAGTCTGGCATATTCTCTGAAGTGATTTCTTACTTTAAGGTAGGGACAAACTGAATGTGGCATAAAAATGTAGCCTTGGGAGAATAGTTAATCTTAGAACTGGAGTGAATTCAAAGTAAATATGTAGTGATTTCTCATTCGAACAGTGTATTATCACATAATATAGAGAAAAATTAGCACACAGGTTATGACACAACTAACTTGCATGATATTTGTTTAAAAGTATATAATGTATGTTAAATGTTACTCTTTTTCGTTCAAAGGGAGTTCCCGGGAATTAATCTTGTTTAGTAGCAGGATTTCACTTTCTCTAGAATGAAAACGATAATCTGTTAGATATGTTATATATTAAAGTTTATTATATTTACAGCATGTAAGCTGGTATAACAAGCTTTTAAAACTAAAGAAAGAAGAATCAATGGGATGGTAATATGCTTATTTAACTTTGAAGTCGGCCTTCACAGCTGTGGGGATATTATTTCCGAAAAGGTGTATTCATGGTATGACACTCTTTCACTGCAGTGAAACCACCTTTATAAGAGGGTGACTTCGAGATTAGTTTTACTGTATTCGCTCACATAATAGGTGCACTTTTTTTCCAGAAAATCTGGCTCAAAGTTTGAGGTGTGTGTATTATGCGGGGTAAAATTTGCAAAAGTGTTATTTCCAACTACGGCATAAACCGCTGATAATGTATACGTCACCGAAGTGACAAATATCTGCGTTACAGCCGAAGCAACCTTTTTCGTAGGCTACTCTAGCGCAAAACGTGCATTCAAATTTTCAAAAATTAACATTGGAAGAGCCGCATTGCCAACGAAATGAGTGCAAGGAGAAAAAAAAATTACGGAGAGAAAGTGCCATCGTAGAAACTCACCGATTACGTTTCAGGCCACATAGATTTGTGGGCTGAACAATACTGATTGTTTGATTTAACGGGCTCGCACTCCAAATCAAAGACATTGCAATCGAATTAGGAACCACCATTCGAGTGTTACTAGCACCACCCAAGCCCTCTTTCCTTCCAGTAGAGCCACTGAAAATAATTACGTAGAATCTGTACCATGTATTAAGTCTAAGTTCCATACGAAACCGCATTATGATCACCTGCGACTGCCACCCAAAAGCACGAACATTGCCACTGAAAAACACGAACCGTGATTAGGCCTAGCCTACAGTTCGGTATGTTGAAGATAGAGTGTCGAAAAGATCACACTGGAGCACTGATCCAAGAGCGCGCCTGATGTTCAGGTTTACAGCCAGGAAATCAATGGTAACAAAAGTTTGTCCAGCTTGTGGAAGTCCATGTAGTAGCAGCAAATGCAGAAGCTCGTGTCCGAAAGCGGAAAAGCTTTCAAATTTGTGGATGAGGTAGCAAACCCTATAACGACGACATTTTTACCAGCAGAAAGCTCAACGCACACTTTACGAAGACGCGATAATGCGTTCCATATGGAGTGTGCGCGTCGGTAGAAAGGTTATCTCGACGCTTAGGCGACCGCCATTCTTTCTCACTCAGTGAGCTCACGGAGCTGACGCAGCGTTACTGTGGTCATATTTTGTTTTTCTTGTTGCTCGCTTCAGTTAGCGTAAGACGGCATCAAATCGCGCCCGTGCTATTATGGTACAGAACTACTGATCATGACCAAATTCAGGATGCGCCTATTACGCGAGTGAGTACGGTATACAACCATTCGTTATTTTCGAAAACTTTATAATATCCGGTAATTTAAATTTGAATCAAAAATAATTGCAATACGTTAACAGAGGCGTAGCCGAAAATTTTGTCGAGAGAGGTTCACACCAACTCAACATGGGGGGGAGGGGGGGGGGGCAAAAATTGGCTTTCCTTTGTGACGTCACTATCAGGGGTAGTTTGAGCAGATTGTGTACATGTACTGGTATATCAAAGTTATGAGACTTCCCCCCCTCTCCCCATGGGTATGCTTGTGAAGAGAGTAAGTAAAAGTAAAGTAATTGCAGTAAAATACATTAAACAACATGTATTTGATTGATTGATACGTGTGGTTTAATGTCCCATAAACAACCACATATGATTATGAAAGACATCGTAGTGGAGGGCTCCGGAAATTTTGACCACCTGGGGTTCTTTAATATGAGCACATCAGCCTACAGCATTTTCGCCAGCATCGAAAAGACCTGCTGGTCAGCAGCCAAGTACCTTAGCCACTAGACTATGGCCGCTGGTGCAAACAACAGGTAGAGTGACCGTTTCGAGCAACTGCCTCTCATTGCACCATTGAACGGACTAGTCTTCGAAAATGCATCATTACAATGACCCACCCGATCGAAGAAGGCATTGTTAATCGCTAATCTGTTAAGCATAGATGGCATAGTCCTCGTCGTGGCGATGTGCGTTTCACACGACAACGACAGCTCCGCTATAACGAGGAATGAGAGATATACGCAGCATGTTTTTGTATATTCATAACTATAGTAAAAGCTCGTTAATTCAAACTGCAAGGGGAAACTGTCTTAGTTCTAATTAATGAAAGTTCGAAGTGAAGAACAACAGTAGTACACTGCAAGTAGGGTATAACAGTTTATTTTTAAAAAAAATCTGTGATCGCAGTCTGCCTTCTTTCCTTGAAGGCGACAGCCAGCACTTTTTGCTCTAACGAGCGAATTTGGCGGAAGGCCTCTTCTCCGCCTTCTTCAAAACTTAAGAAAAGACGGGCGGCATTCAATCCGGCCATGACTTCCGCAGCAGAGGGTCGCACTGGTGCTTCGTCCTCCTCCCCATCATCGTCACTGGCAGCGACAGGTTCTGCACTTCTCACCTGACATATGTCGCCATCCGTGAGTGCACCACAAACCACTGCACTTGAGTCCATATCGACGTAGTCCGCAAAGCAGATGTCTTCCAAAACATCCACCATGGGGCGGTGACGCCGTGTTCGAGCACTGGTGGCTCGTCATCTTGCAGACCTTCGGTGCTGAAGCCACAGTGGCGAAAGCAATTTGCTATCGTAAGCGCTGTCACTTGCTCCCTAGCATGCACAAGCATGTGTAGTGCACTTAGGAGCGTCACTTGGTACTTATTGCACAAAATAATTCGTTGCAACACATGACGCCAATTAAATGATTTTAAATTTCTAATTTCTCTGGTCCATGGGCTACAGTACCGCTGTCTTGTTTGCTGGAAGGTAGGCCAGCTTGTCGTGTTTGCTGGAAGGAAGTGTTCTGGGACAGTATTTGCCGCGGGCACACGCCATCAAGTCGGAGCAGCAGAATTGCGACTGACGGGAAGGCACTACCGGCGTTACCGCAAAAAATGTTAGCCGAGGCCTAACACCAACACAATGAATTGCGACAGTCGGAAGCTACTCCCAGCACTAACGACTGAGGTGTACGATGCACGCCCGAGACAGAGGCTGCAGAGAAGGCTGGGCGAAGCTATGACGCACCCGATTTGCTGTGTGCTGGTCATGTCATCTGCCGTCTAACAGTGACAACTACGCAGGATTTTCAAAGGCTCGGAGATCGGTGCTTAAAAAAAAAAAAAAAACAAATCTTGGGGGTTACGTAGGACGGAGAGCAGGCAGCCGCCAAAAAAAAAAAAATTCGGCGGGAGGGCAGTGAAGAAAAAGTAAGTGGAGCTATTTTCTGCACTCTGGCCTCCGTGCCAGTTTCTTCGTTTTTTCTCTCCGCTCCTTGTAAACGCCGCCTTGTAACTCAGCAGCCGTCCTATCGAGTGACTAGCCAAGCTGCGGGCGCGGGGGCGCGTAGTTCGAATTATCTGCAACAGAACCTACTCGCGTTCGAATTAGCGGGCTTTTTTATTCATAGGCTTGTATGGAGCTTGCCTGGACCATGACTTACAGCTCGAATTATTCATAAATTTGAATTATTGAAGTTAGAATTAAAGAGCCTTCACTGTACATATCCGCCAGCCTTCTGTAAGGAGGCTATCTTAAGCGCAAGACCTTTCGCGCGCAGAGTCAGATACCTGGTGAGCGCGACCTTACCCGCATCTGAAGGGAAGCGGAGAAAAACGTATACCGGCGAATCTTTCAGCCAGGGGAAAAACGAGAGCAAGTGTTTAAGGAGGAATATTACTGCCGACATGTATTATCGCTTAAGTTATTGTTTTCTCGCATTCAGTGTGACTGCCCGAATTTTGCTGAACATGTTGCTTCCTTGCAGTGCGAAGCACGCCCTTGAAATATGCTGCCTACACATACTGGTGGGTAGTTCGTCTTCTGTTTTAAACAGCACCCTTCTATGAGACTCGATGGCGGCGCTGAAACATTTAAAGGGGGCAGACTGCTCTTTGGGACCAAAAAGTGACAAAAAAAATCATTTTTTAAAATTGACATATTTGGTATTTGCAAGTATTTTGCTATCTCCCTGCAAATTTTTACACACCAGAAAGTGGTAATTTTTTTGTAATGTTATTCTAACTGTCCAGATTCTTGGTGCTGTTAACATGCAGAACCTGCGAAAAAATGGGGAACCAACTACGAGGCCTCTTTATAATTTGCCGGCACCTGTGTTAGAAGCTCTACTACGAATTTATGAGCACTTTTATGAGGACTGCAAAACATGCACTTCATGATTGTTGCTTTTGGAAGAAGCTGTGTGTTTTCAGTTTTTTCCATTTTTCTCAAAAAAGTAAATTTACAACTGTTCAATTTTGAGGCCTCAATATCTCTGCAGCTAGGGCAGGTACAACAATAATTCTTTTTGCAATGGAAACCTGTATGTGTGTTGGGTGCAAGTATGGGAGCAGAATTTAGAGAACAAGCCTTTTTAATGAATTACTGATCAAAATTTTAACACAATTCCAACTGCTTTTGAAAATGGATAGTTCATTTTGCTGTAAAAGATTAGGAAAGGCTTAAAAACAAAAAACTCTTGCATAATTTCAATCTATAGTCATTAGTCAATGTTATGATAATTTAAATATCACTTTTAATTAAGCACTTTTTTCTCAATGGCGGCCTTAAACAATAAGGGGTTAACTTAAGTTATCTCAGGAATAAGATGAGTTACAGAAAAACTAATTAAACATTTGAAATCAGCAGAAAAAACTGCATAATTCTGTGCAGTGATCAAGATCACTGAAGAAATAAACAAAAAATGTCTAAGAGCGGTCTGCCCCCTTAAGGTAACACTTGATGATCATTTCTTGAAAGGTGACGCTTGCCTTAGTGCACACTCCACAACTGGCGGAAAGGCTACAGCAGCCGAGGAGTTCCCAGCTGTAGTTCTCCACTACCTGGACATGAATAGGATTGCGGAAAGAACTCCCAAAACCTGATCGGAGCATCATGCATGGACGGAAACCGTAATTGCTAGCAAAAACATTGGTCTTTAAGCATTTACCGGGCCAATACACCAGAAGTTGCAGGAGGACGAGACTAGACGACGTTTCTTAATAACTTCATGAAATACAGGCGCTACACCTTTTCCTCAGTTAGTAAGCGCTAACTGAAGTTCCAACTTCTCTGACTAGAATTGTTTGCCTGGCTGGTGTATTCCAAATATCTAGAAGGAGCTCTCTGCAAGACGTGTGCTTTTTGGAAAAGACAGTTTAAACAAGGGGACTCACCAAGTTTTTGGTGGCTTGGTTCTCTTTCCATTCACGCGTCGAAGAATGCGCTTTAAAATTTAAGAAGCCATCATGAGTGTGACTACCACAAGACCGCTGCTCTATACACGTGTTGATCTTCATGTCATTTGAAAAAAAATAATTACGGTATCACTTTTCCGCTGTCTCATGTGTCTTTGCTGTGTGAAACGTTGCTTGCACAGAGTTCATTTGATTCCTTGTAAAAAATTATGATTACGGTGTATATCGTTCTTAATTTGACATAATAATATGTCCACTCAGGTTTCTTCATTCTGTGCATTTCTTGTTGTGTGTTTTGTCTCTAGTTGCGGAAATTGCTCGGTTTGCCCTTCTAGTCATGTCAATGTCGCATGTTGAACATATTACAAAGAAGGCTCTCAGCAGGTTATTTTTTCTTAAGCGAATCCTTCGTCATTCGACACCCCAAACAAATCTTTTAGCGTATACTATGCTTATCCTCCCAATCCTCGAATATGCGAGTGTGGCCTGGTTCCCCTTCACAAACAAACATGTAGCCGCACTTGAAAGAATACAGCGTAAAGCAGTCCGTTTTATCTATAACCGCTATAGGTGTATCGACTCACCTACTGCTCTTTTGATAAGAGCGGATCTGCCCTTCCAGGTGTGCCGCGCTAAGCTTCATAGTCTGAGATTTTTGTATCTGGTGCTGCACAACTCTTTGAAAGTAAATCCGGCTAATTATGTTAAGGTTACAGTAAACGCTAAACACGAAATAAGTATTGTCACACTCTTGATGAGTATCCCTTCAAGAACAATGTTTTTGGCCACTCTTTTTTTTCCGTGAGCCATACGCGCTTGGAATGCCCTTCACTCCACCGTGTTGACATAGCCGACAGTTGATAAATTTGCTGATCAAGCTAGTGAATGTGTGCTGACTTTTATTTAGCCGTGATTTCCTGAATCGATGATGTAGCAAGTTTTAACTCTGTCTGTACAATTACGTTCTGTATTTGTTTGTTTTTTTGCTTGCCCCAGCAATTCATCTGATGTTTATAATCATGAAGGCTCTTTGCCTATCACTGCGCCGAATTTCGCACTGTGTTTGAGATATTGCTTGAAATTTTAAGTGCTTGCAACATGTATTTTTGGTTTGTGTATTGCTTGTTTTTACAATGTACAATGTGACACCACTCCTGTAATAATCCCATCACGTGAATGACAGTATTTTTAGTAAATAAATAAATAAATAAATAAATAAAGGGACGAACAAATGAAGCGAATCAATATACAGTCGACTTCTCTTAAACAGAACTTGAAGGGGATCCATAAAACTGCTTCATTTATCAGAAGTTTCATTTAAGCAAAGTACACTTATTTAGTGAATCAAAACTTTTATTCAAATTGCACAAACCTCACCGTACTCATAAGGATAGCTCAGTGGTAGAGCATTGAACGTGTTATTCGAAAGTCGCAGGTTCGGTTTTTGCGCTCGGCTCGTTATCTTTTCACCCACTTTTCTTTCTTCACATTCACCTTACGATTCGGTCTAATAACCTCCCCTTACTTTTCTTGGCATTATTGTCTGTTAGATTGCAATAATATTTTTTCAAAACAGGGAAAAACAAGCCCTTAAGTATACACCTATTTCCCTTTATATATATATGTGTGTATATATATATATATATATATATATATATATATATATATATATATATATATATATATATATTGTAGAATGGATAGGGTGCTATTAGCAGTGCCTGCAAAAGACGAAGAGGACCATGGTTTGTCCTCGTGATAGCTCCGATTCGGATCGCTGAGCGCTTGACCTGTGTTCGTTTTTTAATAAACGTATCACGGACTCAAGGGTCAACGTGTACTACCAAGTGGTGGAGAGTGCTGGTTCTCTTTTTCACCCTGGAACTCCGTAGCCGGACTCTACCTCCGTCGTCCATCATGCTTGATGACTTTGCAGCACAGCCGAATGCTGCCACACCCCCTGCTCTCCGCTGCCCTTGTATTCCGAGGGAGCGCGACCCAGTTCTACTCAACGGCACTGATGAACAGGACGTCGAGGACTGGCTCGCTTCGTTTGAAAAAGTGAGTGTCAACAACCGGTGGGACGATAAGACAAACTCGGTCGCGTCCACTTCTACCTGAGGGGTGTCGCGGAGCTTTGGTTGAACAACCATGAGGCTGAGATTACCACCTGGGCCTCTTTCAAAACGACCTTCGCAGACGTATTCAGCCGACCGGCAGTGCACGAACTCCGTGTGAAGCAGCGTTTGCGAGATCGTGCCCAGTTGGCAGGAGAAAGTTTCACGTCTTACATTGAGGACGCCGTAGGCCTCTGCCGGTGCTTCAATCCGGCCATGTTTGAAGCCGAAAGAGTCAAGCATATCATGAAGGGCATCGAGGACGATGCGTTCCACATGCTTGTGGCGAAAACTCCTCGAACCGTTACAGACATCATTCAGCACTGCCAGAGCTACGACGAGTTGTGAAAGCAGCGCATTTCCACGGGACGTCACTGTTTCTACACGACCAGCACGTCAGCACTGACTGTTGGCGCGATCTCTCCAGTTCCGGTAGTATTGACACACCAAATACAACAGTTCATCGGCGAGGAGGTTGCCCACCAATTGTCTATTGTCCCCTTTCTCGCTAGTAATAGTCATGGACTCCCCTCGTCACTGTGCCAAACCATTGAGGAGCAAGTATCCGAAGCTCTTCCGCCTACGCACCAGCCACCGCCTGTATCAGCGCCGTTGACATATGCCGACATTGCGACAAGGCGTTCACATGCGCTGCCATACAGCATAGGCTCTTCTCAATGCCCTCATGTCTTCTACGCACCGTGGGCGCCGACAAGCCCGCAAGTTTCGCTTTATCGACGTCCTGCCACCCCTCCCAATAATCCTTGGCGCACAGTGGACAAGCGACCAATATGCTATTACTGTGGTCCACCCAGGCATGTCGAGCGTTTCTGCCGCCGCCGCGTTCCTCGTCCAACTGCCGTTGAAGCCAATTACAGCTACGACCATACAGAGCCGCAACAGCCAATGCCCTCCCACGCTCCTTCAAACACCTCATCGTCGAACCGCCGCACCTCCCACTCGTCTCGATCACCCTCCCCGCACCGGCGCTCGCTATCGCCAATGCTTTGGTGCACCGTGTCCGTCCACACGGAAAACTGTCCACCGCAGTTCCCGAGGCAAGAACTGCGCCACTGTCGAAATCTTCAAGGCCTCGTTCCCAACCTGCAAACGAAATTCCAATCTCCATTAAAAGTTTTGCCGTGTCCGCCTTAGTCGATACTGGAGCTGCTGTGTCCGTGTTAAGCGAAGCAATGTGCCGCAAGTTGAAATAGATTACGACTCCGCTTTCTGGTGTTTCTCTTCGTACGGCGACCGCACATCACATACAACCTTCATCACGTGCACAGCTCGTCTACTCATTCAGGACGTTTTGTATGTGGTTGAATTCGTCGTCTTTCTGCACTGCTCGCATGACGTTATATTGGGCAGGGACTTACATTCCATGCATCATGCAGTTGTCAATTGTGCCTGTGCCGAGCTTGAATTATCAGCAATCTCAGACATCGCTCCTGCCAAGTCATCTTTTTCTCGTGTCGTCATCGCCGAGGACACGCACATTCCACCTATGTCGTCTGCTATTGTGCCAATCTGCTGCGACTATGCTTTCTCTACCGCCTTGTTTACGCCGTCAGTGAAATTCACTTCCCGTAAGCACTTTCTTCTCCCATTTGCTCTTATCACGATCGAAAACTTCTCTGCAACCTTTTATGTCACGAACCTGCTTTCGGTCCCAACCACTATGTTCCGCGGAGAATGTATAGGGCAACTTGAGGACATTGATTCAGTCTGCCCTAACTCATTACCTGGTCGCACAGCAAGCCTCCATGTCACGAGCGTTAATCTCGATACCACGGCCAACACATCTACCCCAGATGCCTTCCTTCCATCCATTGCTTCGGACCATCCCAGCGCTCAGCGGACGCAACTCTTGAAGCTTCTCGGCCGCTTTCGGATGTCTTTCAATTACAAGCAACCCAGTTTGGGCAGAAAAACTTCGATCGCTCATCATATAGACACCAGCAGCCATGCACCCCTGCGCCAGCGTCCATACCGCGTCTCTCAAGCTGAACATCGGGTTATTGAAGACCAGGTGACTGACATGCTCAGTCCGGGAGTCATACAGCCGTCCCACAGCCCCTGGGCATCCCCAGTGGTTCTCGTGAAAAAAGGACGGTAGCATCTGCTTCTGTGTTGATTATAGGCGCCTTAACAAGATCATGCGCAAAGATGTCTATGCTCCGCTCCCCAAAATTGATGACGCGCTCGACTGTTTGCAAGGGGCGGAGTTCTTATCTTGGCTGGATCTTCGGTCGGGGGTACTGGCAGGTACCTATGGATGAAGCTGACCGCCCCAAAACTGCGTTCGTAACTCCGTGACAGCATGTACAAGTTCAACGTGATGCTGTTCGGTCTTTGCAGTGCCCCGGCCACATTCGAGCGTCTTATGGAAAACATACTTCGAGGTCTCAAGTCGAGGCCTTTGTTATCTGGACAACGTCATGGTTTTTTCAAAAGACTTCGACACCCATCTCCAGCACCTCGCAAGTGTCCTGGAATGCCTCACACAGGCTGGGCTACAACTAACTTTGAAGAAATGTCACTTCTCCAGCACGGAAGCTCGCAATCTTAGGGCACGTTGTCAACAAGGACGGCGTTCTGCCAGACCCAGACTAGCTCCTGCGCCGTCACCGAGTTTCCTAAGCCGTCGGCACTCAAAGAACTCCGGAGCGTTATAGGGCTATGCTCGTATTTTCGACGATTTATTCGTAATTTCGCATCTATAATGATTCCTTTAACACGTCTACTTGCTGACAACCAAGGTATCTCGGCATAGTCGTCCACCTGTGACGACGCATTTGCGACATTACGTCATCTTCTGACATCAACGCCGATTCTCCGTCACTTCGACCCAGACGCCCCTACCGAAATCCACACGAACGCTAGTGGAGTTGGCCTTGGCGCTATCCTTGCGCAGCGAAAGTCTGGCTTCGATGAGTACGTCATTTCTTACGCGAGTCGCACTCTGACCAGAGCTGAAGAAAAATTATTCGGTCACGGAGAAAAAATGTCTAGCCATCGTTTGGGAATCACTAAATTTAGACCTTACATATATGGTCGGACATTTGATGTCATGACTGATCATCACACCCTCTGCTGGTTGTTGTCTCTAAAAGACCCATCTGGTCGCCTAGCCCGTTAGGCATTACGACTCGAAGACTACGACATCCGCATCGTCGCATCGTCTACAGGTCAGGGCACAGACATTCAGACGCCGACGCTCTCTCTTGATCTCCGCTTGCCCATGACTGTGCAAATGCGCCTGTTTGTACCTACAATTCTGCCTCCCTCACACACGCTGACATGCCATCCGAGCAGCGTCAAGACCCTTGGATAGTGTCTTTAATGAAGTTCCTATCGAAGCCATCACCGAGTACCGCCAGTCGCTCGCTGTGGCGCACAGCTCGCCATTTCACCATGTGCGATGGGCTACTTTACCGCCGCAATTACCTCAGTGAAGGTCGCAAGTGGTTGTTGGTGATTCCTCGCCATCTACGTGCTGATATTTGCGCCTCGTTCCATGCGGACCCCCAATGCGGCCACGCTGGTGTAATAGAGACGTATGCACGCCTCCGGCTGCGGTACTACTGGCGTGGAATGTACCGATTTGTCTGCCAATACGTGCGTTCATGTTCAAAATATTAACGCCGAAAGAGTTCACCGCATGCTGTCACCGGACCGCTTCAGCCGTTGCCCTGCGCATCCCGACCTTTCGATCGCATTGGAATTGACTTATACGGCCCACTTCCATACACACCTGGCGGGAATCGCTGGGTGGTTGTCGCTATCGATCATTTGACACGGTATGCTGAGAGTGCCGCACTGCCAGAGGCTGCATCACGTAAAGTCGGCTTATTTATTCTTTACAAACTTGTTCTTCGCCACGGCGCTCCTCGCGAATTACTCAGCGACCGTGGACGTACGTTCCTCTCAGAAGCCGTACAAGACCTCCTGCGTGAATGCATTGTTGTTCATCGAACGACCAGTGTGTACCATCCCCAAACCAATGGCATGACTGAACGCTTCAATCACACATTAGGCGACATGCTGTCCATGTATGTATCTACTGACCACACCAACTGGGACGGCATACTACCATTTGTCACCTATGCGTACAACAGCGCCACTCAGTCCACAACTGGATTTTCTCCCTTCTTTCTTATATATGGCTTTGAACCCTCCTCATTTATGGATACCATTTTGTTGTATCGCCCGGATACTTCAGTGTCTGCAACTCTCTCAGAAGTCGCCACCTATGCGGAAGAATGCAGGCAGCTAGCACGTTCGTTAACTACACAAGACCAAGCAAACCAAAAGGACCGGCATGATGCCAACCTGCATTCCCAGTCACATTCGCCTGGAACATTGGTGTGGCTTCGCGTTGCATCCTCAGCTCCAGGCCTTTCTTCAAAGCTGCTGCCTATGTATGAAAGCCCCTACCGCAACCTGCGTCAAGCATCCCCGGTAAACTATATTGTCGAGCCCATACAGTCATCCACAGACCGCCGCCGTCACGGCCGTGAGACTGTTCACGTCGACCGACTGAAGCTGCACTAGGACCCACCAGTTGTACCTGTGCCTTAGGTCGCCAGGATGGCTCCTTTTCCGCGGGGGCGTGATTTGTAGAATGAGTAGGGTGCAGTTAGCAGTGCCTGCAAAAGACGAGGAAGAGAACCGTGCTTCGTCGATGGCGGGGCAGCCACTGAAGATGCACGCTCGTATCGAAATGCCAAAATGCGGAGCAAATTTTCTAGATTGTCTGTGGGGAAAATTCATTGTATCAAGGTTGTCTTCCGCTGTTACTTTGTTACATAGAGGTCACAAAGACATGTGCTTCTTTGGAGCGACGGCGGGGAATTGAAAAACGTTATATCAAGAAATTCGTTATATGGAGGTTCGTTATAAGCAGGTTTAACTGTGCCGCTGTTTTCTTGGCGTATGAGAGACTCATGCCTTTATCCTTCAAAAACTTGTTCACTGCCTCAAGACCACGTTGCAGCACTGCTCTGAGCTTGGCATATATCTGGTCCTGAGGCCCATATGCAGATGTCATCTGCGTCGAGTGAATACCTCAATCCGCTTGGTAATTTTTCTGGTAACACCGCCGTAACACAGTTGAAGAGGAGTGGGTTTAGAACACTCCCTTGTGGGACACCCTGTGTGACGGAATGATAATTACTTTGTCCTTCAGTTGTTCCCATGCATATGCTCCTATCGCTCAAAAAATTTGAAATCCATCGCAGTAATCGACCAAATAGTCCAAATTTTAACATCCCCACCAGCACGTGATTTTGACTAACTGAGTCGAATGCTTTATGAATGTCGAGAAATACTGCTATTGTGTTGTTTCCACACATGCGTTCATGCTCAACACATGTGACAATGTCTGATATCGCATCCATTCGGCAATGGGCTTTGACGGAAACCTGTCATATATAGTCTGACAAGGCTTTTGTATGATCCCACCACCATTGAATTGTACTGTGTACCATTCTCTGCATCAACTTGCAAATACAGCTTGTGAAACTGACTGGGTGGAATGATTAAAGACATAAAGGGGTCTTTCCTGGTTTTAGGACTGGAATTACACATCCTAATTTTCATAAATCAGGAAGAGGCTCTGATATCCAGATATCAATAAATAGCTCTAGCAGTGTCATTCTGCCTGCTGGTTCAAGGTTGTTCAGCATCATGTACATAACGCCATCTGGTCCCGCAGCTGTTTTTGTACGACAGAACTCAAGGGCACACTTAAGTTCATCTAGGCTAAACTCGCCATGAAGTTGAGGGTGTTCCGACAGAAAACATGCTCGCACCTTTTGAGCGGCAAGTGTTATGGAACTTGCAACTTGTGGGCATGTAGTTGTGATTCCTGGTCTGGTTATTAACCGACAGAATTCGTCAGCAACATTTGTTGGTGGAGTGCTCAGGGCTATGGAAAGAGCTCGAAAAGGATGGCTCTGGGTAACAGGACCGCTGAAGGATCTGACGATCACCCATATTGTAGCCATAGGAGTGAAAGGACTCAATGACGAGCAGTATTGTTGCCATCGCCTGCTACTTAATTTCTGTAAGCGACAATGTGATTTTGCATGAGTTTTTTCTGCCATGTTGTAGTCCTCAAGTTTCCCGCGGCGACGGTAATCTCGTTCTACTCGTCTTCTGATTGCTCTTAAGTGTAAGATCGCGTGACATCTATGCATCTATGATGCATAGATGTCACACGATGCATCTATGAGCATCGCTTGACATCTATGCAGCTGGAGTAACGATATTCTTGTACAAACATTGAAGAGGTATCATTTAGCACTGTCAAATTGTATTACTCAGCAGCACATTCGATTAAATTTTCGCAAGAGTCAGTATGTTCACTGCCCCCTATTTTATTATGAGTATTAAAGTCTCCACAAAGACAAAGGCTTAACATGGTGACACTTCTATTTGTAAAGGATGTTTTGCAGGCCACACATTCTGGTATATCTGAGTCACTTGACTCCATTAAATAGGATGGCAAGTCTTTTCTAACACTAAAGCATCTCTCTGCTCTTTCGAGCTCTGCGCGACGACTTATGTATCACGTATTGGACAGTCAGAAATCATCTCGCACACCTGCTTCCTGTATGCATAATACAGGGAAGCCATGTTCAGCAAAGCGTTTACGAAAATCAGCTGACTTATTACAAAGGCTGTTAGCATTCCACTGATATATGAAGACATTGTTATAGCGACTAATCATAGTAAGCCTGCCGTGAAGCTGACGGAGTTTCTAGGAGCACTAGCGGCTCCATTGAAAGTAATGCTTTTACCTCCGGTAGGTTGTTAGCCCTGTGGAAGAGCACTCAGAATTGCACAAAGAGCTGTGAATACCATCAGTAGTATCATATCAGCAAAAGGTACAGATGCGTAATCACTAACCGGCGCTGAAAGTCCATCCGTGGTCGGAGCTGAACATTGAGGAGGAGTATTAGATAACCACTGAAATGGTTTCTGCGTCAGCAGTAGGTGCTGAGGTAGTCGCTAAGATGATCTTTTATGAGGTGTCTTTCGTGGTGTCTACAAGAGATGAGCCCGATTCTCTGAGGGCGTACCTTGTCGTTCGCTGACTGGAGGTTGTTGGCTCTGTTTCTTTAGAGCTGCAGAGTAACTCAATTGGTCTGCCTGGTCCTGCTCTTTGTGGGAAATTGGAGCCACAAGTCTTACAGTGTCAGGGTTAGTAGGTGGGGGCGCATTACGTGGAGGCGAAATATCGTGTATCCACTCGTGCCGACGTAAACTTGAGGCAGCTTTGTTTTGAGGGCATCCTGAGTAGGAAACCGCATGATTTCCTCCACTGTTGGCGCACTTGGGCCTGCAGCACAGGACTTGCACTTCAAGTGGTGATGGTTCTCTGAGCATATCTTGCAGCAGCGACGTGGACTGTGACAGTTCTTCGCTAAATGACCAAATCTCTTGCAGTTGTAGCACCTAAAGGCAGGACCTAGGTATTCTTGAACAGGGTGACTTGTGAAGCCGAAATATACCCTTTCCGGCATTGGCCTGTCTTCTCTGAAGGTCAGCATAACAGTTCTCAGTGGGTGAGATTCAATTCCACCATCTCCTTGTCGTTTCTTGCATGTCTGACAGCGGGCAGATGTCACACCAAATTCTTTCAGCAAATCAACCAGTTGCTTCTCGGTGTATTGAAGTGGAACATGGCGTATTTTGCCAACATTTCGCGTATAAGATGCGGGAATATAAGGCTTGACTCCCAATCCAGCCTCTTCGCTTGTCGATAGGAAATGCTTTGCCGACGAAACAGAAGAAACGCTGACAGGAAAGCTCCTATCTCTGTTCACTTGGAACGACTGAACTTTTTCTTTGGCCGGTGAGACAGTTTTTGGCGCAGCGTGGTTTCGATTCGCGTTCCAAAAGTTGTCGCCTTTCGCTGATGATTGAAAGACCACTGGAATTCCCTCCAGTCGTTTCTTCTTGTATGTCACGAAGGTGAACGATGTGTCATCACAGTCAATTTCCTCATCACTTAATTCATAGGTCAATGTCCTACCGTCGTCGACGTGAGCTTTCTTTGCCTCACTTTCACCTGCGTCAGTCATGATAGCTGACCTTCGTCATTAGACACTTCCGAGCACCTTTAGCCGTTAGAGCATAGTAAAGATATGTATCGATGTATTGTACACTTGCATACAAGAAAAGTATGGTGGGTGAGCCAAATATTCTGTGCGGTGAATAAGCCGAATATACGGTGGATGAGCCAAATTGTGTGTGTGTGTGTGTACGCGCGCGCATGTGTTTAGATGTTAGCCGAAAGTGCGAAGGTTCAATTGAAATGTTATTCTCTGGCTTGAGTATATCTTAGCACACATACGAAGATATCTTAGCACACATACGAAGAGTCAAACTGTAATATGCTTGAACATGGCCTTGCAGACCATGGAACTGTGTCTGGCTTTTACCATTAAAATTAATCTCTGCCCAGTGAAAATTATCATAGTGATAGACTTCTGCGAGATATGTTCCGGCGGGTACACGTATGACCACCGCTGCAATCTCGTCCCTGAGCCAACTTACAACAATCGGGGCGGAGATTCCTGCTCAAAATCTCAGAGTGCCAAAGCTTTGACAAACACCATGACTCGTTTTCCTGTGTGCAAACATTGTAAAAGTGCCCAGGAATGATATTGTGACACTAGCACCACTTGGTTTCTAAATCATGCTAGTGCAAAGCGGTAAAAAAAAAATGTGGGGGAGTGGCGGTGGGTGGGGGGGGGGAAAGGTTTCGCGAGAAAAATTTCAAGGGGGGGGGGGGGGGGAGTGGAATCTCCCAACCTCCTCTTAGCTACACCACTGTACATTAATATTTGCTTGAATATTCCAAGTGCACAAATATTCACACAAGCCTACCAAGTACGTTTTGCACAAAAGGCAAAGCATTGATTGCAACTAAGATGCATTAATCAGCTATGCAAATTGTGGTTATGTGATCTCATAGGCTCCGTATAGCACACAATAATTACGCAAATGGGCACGTTATCGTGTACCCGCATAGGGAAACAGGGATGTACTGAACTGTGAACATTGGCTTGCACAATGATGGCATGATGAACAGAACAAACAGAAGTGAACAGACAATCGCATTGTCTCTTGCTTCTCTGAGATAATGGAAGTCACCTCTTTGCATTGGTAGAGATTGCACATGTGAAAGTGACCTGCCATCTCGACTTACTGTGCCTTTAGAACTGCTACGGATTTTTCGATTCCTTGTATGTACAATGCCTTTTACTTGTACCTCGTTGTGTGTCTCTCAGTCTTAGTAGATTCTGCCAGGTTGTGCTCACAATGTTTCTCTCGTCGGTGGTGCATGTGGTGCTCTATTCATGAAAGCCCTATGAACTTGATATTCAGATTCTTTATTTTTCTTTAATGACACCAAGAAAGGTACAGGAGCTAAAGGTGTAGCAATGAACAAAGGCCTTTGTACCAGTTTTACAAAAATGTGTTTGCACGCTGCTGATTGTCTCCGATTAGCGACAGCACCACCACAGCGTCACTAAAGGATTACGTCACTGGCGGTGGCTGCAAAACCAAGCTGCCAAGCTCGCAAGGGAACACTTGCTCCGCTACCTAGACGAGCATAATGTCAGAATGCTTGACCGGTGTTTACCTTCTTTTTAAGAAAGTATGTGGCTCTAGTTAAATGAAACAACCTTTTGTGAGAGTACAACATCAATGAGAACTCGCAGAAAAGAAAGCCAAGGAAAGTCAAAATGTTTGATTAGGCGAGTTGATTGTTTGGGATGGTTTGAAAGGGCTCGTCTTAGCTGTCCCTGTCTATGTATCGCGCTTGTATTTCAAACCAAGTAAAGTGTCACGGATGTTATTTATAGTGATTATGATGTAAATGTGATGAACGTAAATTCTTCATCAAGAGCTTCATTTGGGCGAGTGTTAATTGCACTAGTTGTATTGTAGTTACAGCGCGACAACAGGTAGGAAGAAACAATATGAACAGAAAAGCGCGCTGACTTTCAACTTAATTTCTTTGTTCATTCATAGAAGCATTTCGTTTTGACAAACTGGATTGAGCTAGTACGCGAAGAGATTGTTGATCAACTGCCGTACCTAATAGGATCATGTGCTTTTTGATGCCAGCTGGCAAAAGAAGAGTGTTCCACCCTCACTGTCATTGCTATCAGCGACGCTGACCAACATTTCCGTGTTTGAACATACAGCAAAACCCTCTCAATTGGAACTTCACGGGACCCAAGAGAATGTCTGAAATAACCTAAGGTACGAATTATCGGGAGTACGAACAAAATGCTTGTACAATGTCTCCTACACCATCAAACTTTATTTCTTAAAAAAGTCTGTTATTACGGTTTGCTTGACTGAGGCTATGTGCAAAGAAGTCTCAACTTTGTGAAGTTCCTACAACTACCTTAGTCCGCACACATTGTCCAAGAAGACCATGCACATGTCCTCTAAAACGGCCAATTCATGCGCAGTCTCTGTCATTGTGTGGCGTTGGACGCTCGTCTGCATCACTTGGGTCTTTGTCAGCCGAATTTCCCTTCGCCAACCAAGACTTGGGTGATGATATCGCTGTCGGTCACTGTGCTGGCCACAGCAACATCGCCGTCAATTGCGACATATAATTTTCAAAGGCCACCTCAGCTGGCATGATGTATACATAGTGGCCATCTTGCTCTTCGCCACTTCCCTCCACCATCCTTTGTTGCTTCTTGAAGCGATGGAACCACCCTTCCGACGTATTGAAAGAGGTAAAGTTTATGGTCAACGCTAACTTCTTTGCTTGTGCGCGGATAAGGGGGCCGCTCAAAGGCAAACATGCATCGTGCTAATTGACGATCCCGCGCATTAGCGCTTCTTCTAGCTTGGAGCACGCTGTCATTCAAAGCCAGTTCTTCTTATCTCTAAACATGTTGCCAGCCGTCACATGCTTGTATAATCTGGTCTTCGTTCTTTGCCTAAGTTCTCAGCTTGCTTTTCTTCACGTTAAACTTTTCCATGACTTCTTTTCGAGATGTTCCCACTTGCAACATCTTCAATATTCAAATATTGGACTTCAATATTTTCACCTTCGCAGCCGAATTTTTTTCTTATTTTCGTACTTCGCCTTCTTCGCTGCGAGGGCTGGGGCCACAGGAGATGCAGGGGAAGCCATCCTGGTGTTGCTTGGGCGGTGGTGACACAAGGTAGACAACGAGCTCTGTGATAAAAAAACAAACAGTGAAAGCATGAAGGCAAAAATTAAACAACGAGCTTTGTGATAAAAAAAACAGTAAAAGCATGGTGGCACTAATGAAATTTTAAAAACTTATAAACTTTTCAAAACAAGCAAACAATAAGGCTGCAGATGGTGGTGATCACACACAAAGATAAATATTTAAAAGCAATGGCACAGTACGCATGAACAATCGAACTCAGCCACTGCACACACATGTTCGATGCACAAAAAAAAAAGAGAGGCAAATTTATTGTGGCTAGAAAGGCTTTCCTAGTGTTGTGAACATGCGCTTTCCCCAGCGGAAGAGGACAAACCGGATTCTATACATCGCGTGGTGGCGCTGTTCATTGCTGGCGCGTTTGGGAAGTGGCAAGCGGAGGTTGGTGGTGGGTTGCAGCAGGTGGCAGCAGGTGGCAGCAGAAAAACGTCATTAATGGTCTTAGAAATGCTAACCAAAACATTTACTTGAGCAGAATGATCACTGTTATCTCTGAGACCAGTGCATGAGGGAGACAGTGAAAATTCTTGCGGACTATATGGAGAGTAAATCGCTTCTTTTATGCAGGTGCTAGCAGCTGGACGTATTTTTCACGGTGTGCACATAATTTTAACAGTCTTGACATGTGATTTTTTTTACAATGCAGTTTTAAATGCATAAAATTTTTTGAAGCTCTCAAATTGCAGACAAATGTGCTGTGAGTGTTTCTATTTATCTATGTATCATTGGATACATAGATAAATAGATTGGAATCTGGATTCTGGGGGTTGAGCTGACGCTAGGTGATTGAACCTTTAAGACCCCCCCGGCAGAGGCAACACACCTCTTTGGCCCCGGCTTCACGTAGACAGCACCCCTGGGCTGACTCACCCAGGGGAATTCGGCAGTCGCCTTTTCCTATTCATCCTCTCCTATTTTTTTCTTTCCTATCTTCTTTTCTTGCTGTCCTGTCTTCTAATCTTATCAGTTGTTTCCCATTTCTCGTAGGCAGCCTGGGTTATCCTCGTGTTCTATATCCAGTCTTGGATATATTATACAGTTAAACCTGCTTATAACGAACCTCCATGTAATGAATTCCTTGATTTGAACGAAGTTTTTCAATCCCCGTTGTTGCTTCATAAAAGCAAAACGGTGATTGAAAAACTTCGTTCTGTGGGATTCTTTGGGTTTGCTTCATAGAAGCACATTGTATTTTCAACCTCAATGCAACAAAGTAACAGCGGGAAGGCAGCCTTGATATAACGAATTTCCCCCACGGACAATCTAGGAACTTTGCTCCGCATTTTGGCGTTTTGGTTCAAGCTGGCATCTTCCGCGGCTACCCCTGCCGTCGACAAAGCGCGAAGCGGTGGTGGCGCGCTTGCCCGGCGCACCAGGCAATGGTGGAGTGTATATCAAAGAACATTGAGGAATTAATAGGAGAGTGCGAGATAATTATACTAGGGAGGTATGAATGTGCACGTAGAAGATATAGATGGGTATACTGACCCAAAATGCAAAATGATCATGGATATGTGTGAAAGGCATGATTTGATCATTCACAACAGCACTGAGAAGTGTGAAGGGCAAATAACATGGCAGGTAGGAAGGCTGCAGTTGACGATAGATTATGCACTCATGTCATATAAGATGGATGATAGGCTCAGATTAATGCACATAGATGAATGTGGCTCCAGAAGTCTGGGTAGTGATCACAAACCTATCAAGCTAAGATCAAAGGGGGCTCAGTGGCTAGCAGAAGTACATAAAAAGAATAGAAAGACAGCTGCGAAATTTCGAAACCATCTAAACTCCCTAAGAAATGAGACAAGCCTAGAGCAGAGGTTTATAACTACAGCTCAAGGCGCTAGGCTAGAAGGGGAGGCAGCTATTGAATATATAAGTACAAGGGTGACAGAAAAGTTTCAACAAAGAAGTGCCTTATGCATCACAATAAACAAGGATGGATCAAGTGACGCAATAGCACCATTTTCACAACGAGGGTGGGAAAGGGCTGAGAAGAGGGTTCCTAGTAGTACATCAACAGGCCCAGATGGCATTCTAATTATGCTGATGAAGACATTGGGTCCGAAGCGTAAACAGACTTTGAGAGAGGCAGTGAGCAAAACAACAATCGATGGTGAAGTCCCCGATGGATAGAAACTTAGCAGGATGAGCCTGATCTATAAAGGAACTGGGGACAAAGCTGACCTAAACAACCACCGTCCTATAGCAGTGACATCAGTGGTCTACAGGCTGGCGATGCAGATTATAAAGGGAAGACTGCATGCATGGATAGAGGATGAGGGAGTGCTGGGGGAACTGCAGAATGGGTTTCGGAAACACAGGAGGTTGGAAGACAATCTGTTCTCACTGACGCAGTGCATCGAATTATCAGAAAAGGAACACAGGCCCCTCTGGCAAGCATTTTTGGACATCAAGGGAGCGTACGATAGCGTGGTTCAAGGGGACTTGTGGGGAATACTGAACACACTAGGTGTGGAAGGTGGAGTCACTAATCTTTTAAAGGATATCTGTAAAAGTAACAAGGTAGTTATAAAGTAGGAAAAACAGGTATCTAAACCAACAGAGGTAAAACAAGGGCTTAGGCAGGGGTGTCCTCTGTCACCCTTGTTATTCATGATGTACCTATAAGGATTAGAGGTTGAATTATAGGGAAGTGGACTTGGCTTCAACCTCTCTTTCGTCAAACAAGGAAAACTCATAGAACAGGCACTACCAGCGATGGTGTAAGCAGATGATATAGTGCTAATGGCCGACAACAAGGAAGATTTGCAAAGATTGATAGACATCTGCGGTCATGAGGGAGATAGGTTAGATTTCAGATTCAGTAAAAGAAAATCAGTAGTCATTATTTTTAATGACAATGAAGATAGTAAGCTTAGAATACAGGAAGTCACGCTAGAGATAACAGATAAATACAAATATCTGGGTGTATGGATAAGCAATGGGGACGAGTACCCAAGGGAACAGGAAATATACGTGACGACTAAAGGTAACAGGAATGCAGCGGTGATGAAAAACAGGGCACTGTGGAATTACTATAGGTATGATGTTGTGAGAGCAATATGGAAAGGGGTCATGGTTCCTGGTCTGACGTTCGGCAATGCGGTCTTGTGCATGAGATCAAAAGTTCAAGCAAGATTAGAAATTAGGCAACGTGAATAGGTAGGCTTGCTTTAGGAGCTCACGGGAATACACCAAATCAGGGAGTACAAGGCGATATGGGATGGACATCATTTGAGGGCAGGGATGCTAGCAGCAAGATAAAATTTGAGAAGCGATTGAGAGAAATGGGGGAGGAGCATTGGGCTAAGAAGGTTTTCAGCTACTTGTGCATGAAGAATGCCGATACAAAATGGAGGAAGCGAACCAGTAAATTGACAAGTAAATACTTAGAAAACAGCAAGGGGCCAAACCAAAAAGAACTATTGTTTAAGAAGAAGGTGAAGGAAACGGAGACTGACATGTGGAGAATTGGCATGATTAAGAAGTCCGCACTAGAAATCTATAGAACTTTTAAGCAGGAAATTGCCAAGGAAAGGATTCTATGATAATACTCGGGGTGGTTCTCTACTGTTTGAGGCCAGGACAGGAGTATTGCGAACCAAGGCATATCGGGCCAAATACGAAGGGGTAGACACGGTATGCAGTGCATGTGGAGAGGAGGAGGAAACTGCCGAACACTCGATAATGTTCTGTTAAGGGCTTCACCCTATAGTTCAGGATAATGGTGCAGAGTTTTTCAAAGCACTGGGGTTAAAAGATGGAAAGGGCCAAATAGACTTTAAGCGGGTAGAAATAACTAGAAGTAGGTTATCTGCTTAGTGGCTAAAGTCAAGGCACGAGTGAAAATAAACCATTCACTGCAAAGTATCAGTCCTATACTTCAATATTTAAAGGGGAAAGAAAGATAAAGCTAGTTGTTGGTTCACTAAGTATAACGGCTAGGCGGCGTTAGCCGCCGCCCGATCTAAAGGGTACAGCCTCATCAATCCATCCATGCATTCATCCAAGCGAAAGGCAGCGCTCGTTATTGCGCGCGGGTGTGCGCGAGGCGGGCATGTGTGGGTGTGCCCCCCCCCCCCCAACCTCCAAACCACAACCAAAACAAAAAAAAAAAACAACTTTCAGCGCGTTGGCAGTGCCACGCTCTTAGTTAGCGTCACATATGTGGGGCCATGTTGCCTATGGAGGGCACTTACCGAATAGTTTATCGTGCTATCCGTGTCTGTGTTCGTGTAGTTTGCTCTTCGTTTTCGATGCCGCTCGTGCGTGCATAGTTTCACTGTGCGCGCATGGTGTGGCCTCGACTGTTGTTCAGCTTTTTAATGTATTATTGCGATGTAGCAATTGTATGGACAGTCTCGGCTGATTGTTTTTTTTTTTTTTTTGCCGCCACCGCCGTTATTCACCGTATCTGTATACGTGTCCTCTCTCTCTCTCTCTATATATATATATATAGACGTAGAAGAAACCAGACTTCTCCCCACTCGGCGCCCGAGGCGCACCACCCGCTGTGGTGTAGCAAAGTGGGAGAAGCAACGTACGCCGCTATCCCAATAGCGGCTATTGGCCTGCTGGTCGCTTGACGATGAAGCAGAAGCAACGCTGAAGAAGTTCTAGATGGCTGAGAAAAACTTGTATTTACAGATTTTACAAAACAATGGACATCAATGTTACAAAAAAAAAGAAAAGAAAAACAACTTGGAAATGAACCGACTTCTGTAGGGCGACCCTACGGGGTTCGGCGGAGCCCATGGTGCCTAACACCGCAAGCTCGGTTCAGAACACTTGGCGGAGCCACGGGGCCTCTTCTTATCCCTTCCTGGCGCTCCACCCTTACCACACTCTCGGCACATAATCACCTGCTTGTCCTTTGATTGGACAGTACATTGGGTAGATTAAAAAAAACGCCACGAGGATCCCGCCTTCGTGCACGTGGGACTCATGCACTCTCCCCAAACAACACAACAACCAAAACGTAAATAAAACAAAACTAGAAAAAGCATAGAGGCCAGGGCCAGCTTCGCGGCGCACAATTATCTAGACAGAGCTAGCCGTACCCGGTATTGCGGCCGTAGGGCGATTTCCCTCTACCACGTGAATTTCTTGACGACGGGGTTATAATCCTCTTGCCTCTGTGCGCCGTACGAGGAACCGCTCGCTGACCGCGCATATTTCTGCTTACGAGTTCCTCTGCCCAGATACATATATATATATATATATATATATATATATATATATATCTGAGAATTCATGAAAGAAGAATAAAAGCCGCCAGCGCTCGGCGCTTTGCAGCTCGTCACGATGCACCGACGCCTGTTTATCTCCCACGCGCACTTTGCCCCGTAAGGGGGGGGGGGGGGAGAAGGGTTAGATGCCTCTGTGCGCGCACGCTTATTCTTCGCTGGGGAAAATCACGCTTTGACTGGTATGATTGCATTTAGTTGCTGCGCACACAAAAATCTCTTTCCCTCGCTGGGCAGGCGCCGTTTGCCAAAAGAGTGCACTTGTCAAACACAGCGCAGTAGCAGCTGGGGCACTTGTTAGCTCGCACTCATATCTGCACCTGTTATTACAGTTTGTGTCTCGTTTTTGTTTAAACAGCGTGTCAAGTGTGGAGCGGTAAACGTTAGTTTGTTCTCGTTCTGTGTATATTGTTTTCGTGTGTCATTCGTGCGTGAGCAGCAGCATGCTGTGCATTTCGATCTGCTTGCAGTTCTCAGCTTTACATTGCAAGTTGTTGCTATTGCATTGATTGTTTCGCGCTTGCGGTTTTTCTTGATTTTGGACAACCGTGTTGTCACCACCGAGGGGATGTGAGATTAGCCGCTGATGGAAACTCTCCGTGACCACGTTGACGACAGATCTTCGGAGGTCGGCTTATTATTCATATTTAGTAAGTTTACTGTAATTTAAAAGGCTACTGGTCTGTGCCAATTTGTAGGTCGTCGTGGTACAATAAGTTGTACGTACTTGTCAAAAACGTGTCTGACCCCTGTCCCACTTTGAGAGGAGAATTAGTAAGTAAGGACGAAACCAACATTTTAATTATTACTCTAAAAGTTCTTGCACACAAATAAATAATGTTGTGAACTCTTACGGAACATTTTTTTTGTTCTTTAACTAACTGAATGGAACTTTTTGTGGTGGAACGAAAGTAAGACATAAACTAGAAAAATTATCTGAAACCCTGATTAGCACTGTGTCCAGTCTTCATCTGTTGCCATCTGTGGGCTTCTTGTGCAGCTGTTTTGAATTGTTTGCTTTCATGACCACTTGATTCAGTGATTGAGGAGCATTGCGCTTTCAGCGGGCTCTCGTTTCTGGCAGAGCGGCACTTTCGAGGTGTCTAAGAGCAGTGAGCATCGGGCTGGCAGCTCCCTGCAGGTGACTCTGCCTTCAGAGCTGGAGGGCATCTCCTACATTCAGGTCACCATCCAGAAAGGTACGTGCAATGCTTGTTTGTGATGGCCATGGCATAGTTTGCACTTTTTCGCAAGTCATTTCGCAGCCGACGAAATTGAATTCTCCAACGCTGGGGATGCCTACCAGTTTTTCAGTGTAGAAGCTTGGGGGTATTTTGGTAAAACACTGGAAGGAACGCAACACAGTAAAAGACAAGAAAGGGCACACACAGTACAAACTTGCAACACTTTATTCGTAGGATAGGTAGGATGAACCTATACACGGATAGGCAGGTGCTTAAGCGAACATATGTGAGAGTGCATAATAGTAGTGGGCACAATCGATGGTCTAAGGCCAGCTGGCATGCATTACGGTGAATTGTGGTTGTGTGGCCCTCTTTGAGAAAACTGGGGTTCTGGTTATAGGTAAAACTCACAGTTGATATGTAAAAACATTGAAGCAGACTTCATCAAAAAGTTCGATAGCGGGCACCAGTATTCCTGTGGTAGCACCTTAATCTCATGAAATATCATATCTAAGCAGGCGACATGATTTACTTGGTGAATTGTCAAGGCACTGTTGGTCTTTTTGACTAATTTCGAGTGGGAGGAAGAAAAGGGCAGCAGAGGTTTCTGTCCCCTTGGACCCTACAACCAGTATGCATGCGCGTCATGGATATATTTAAGAACATCAAGGAACAATCCATTTTGGATGGGCAATTTTTAGTGAGTTGCCATTTAATGGGAGTCACTCTTGACTGCCAAAATGCTCAGTGCACTAGCAGGCTATCCCTGACCACCTTCTGATGTCAGTCCCCTCTCAAAGAACCTTCAGGTTGCCAGTAGAATGCCGCAGTCATTACAAATGCAGAGATCCCATTCCTGCGCCAACTGCGCCAAAGTGTGCTGAACGAGATTTACTGCACCAACTTGATAAAATCGATGTAAATTGCATCAAACTGCGCCAAACCGTCTATCGTAGGGGTCCGCAACCTGTGGCCTGCGGGCTGCATGCGGCTCGCTGGGCAGTTTAATGCTGCTCTCAGAATGAGGTCAAAACCTTGAAATCAGTAGACACTGTAATTGTGGCAGTATTTAAATAACATTAAATAATGTTTTAATCATCGGAGACAGCGGTCGCATCTAATGAGAGAATTCTTTGCTTTTCTGCGAAGAGGCCGCTGCTGCTTTCAAAAATTGGCCGCCAGTACTTCTGCGGAGCAATGAAACTCAACCTCATTCTGCGGTGGGACCGCAATCAAGGTTCCGATGAGCGCATCTATAGCAGAAGGCTAGAGATATGTCACTGTTCACGAAGGTGATTGCAGTGGTGTTATTTCTGCATTAGTTTATTCACGTACGGCAATGATGTACTCTAATTGCAAACGAAGCCCATTTGCAAACGAAACCTGGTCGCAGCAAAAAATACCGTATTTAGGTACTTGTGCAATGGACACACTTCTTTTCTCGAAAAATCTCAGCAAAGTTTGGAGTGCATTTATTATGCGGGGCAGATTTTATGAAAACATTTTTGGCATGAGTAAAAAATGTTGTAATCAAAAAAAAAAAGTTTGGTCACTTAGCTTTTCGCATAAGCGTAGACTGTTCGGAAACAGGTTCTTTGTTGCACTTTACTCATCTTCGGTGGTTGATGGCCTTATCTTCTGCAAGTTGTCCCCGCGCCGCAACACGCAAGCCATAAAAGCGTTTTGCGGCTATTTTTTCTCGCAATCCGCAGCAGTGGTATCTGCTGTGATCTCGAGGAGCGCCCAGAAGCGTGTCCTATGACGCACTTTGCCTACTTTGCGACATCCCCGCATGGTGATGCCGTTGTCATTGTAGCATTGATGATGATTGATATGAGGGGTTTAACGTTCCAAAACCACCATATGATTATGAGAGATGCTGTAGTGGAGGGCTCCAGAAATTTTGACCACCTGGGGTTGTTTAACGTGCACCCAAATCTGAACACATGGGCCTACAACATTTCCACCTTCATTGGAAATGCAGTTGTCATTGTAGCAAGTAACAAATATTGCAGCAAGCTACCCCCTAAACATCAAAACAAACCGCCGATAACAAGATTAATGACAAATACGCCTGCTGCCTCACTTCCACATGAGAAGTTTCTGTACGTGCGACGAACAAGCGAGGCAAGTGTCGGGGCTGCTATCATGTTGTGGAAATCGTCACGATCTTTTCTGGGTGACAAGCGAATTTTGTGGTTTTCCAGAAACTTGAGACGCGATAGCAACAAATGACCCTTCACGACAGCAAATGCTGTAGTCGTCACTCGAAAATAGCATGCACGTCGTTGGGCCTTAAAGTTTTGTATTTGCAGGAAGCGATCGTTGGTCCGGGCGGGCAGATTCGTCACCTTCGCTCGCTATGTACTTATCAGCTGGGATGTCTCTACACTCGCATTCATGAACCCTGCTGTGGCGCACAGATAAAAAATGTGGACGACGTGCCGCACACAGGTAGAAAGAAAAACAATATGGCACGCGGCGGGGGGGGGGGGGGGGAGGGGTGAGCTGAGGGGGGTCGGCAAAATAACAAAGAACGGAAAAACGAAAGAGGTCCAACAGGTGAAGAGACGCCATGTGTTGATTAGCCAGGCTGCAGCAGATAAATGTAGGGTGTGCGTTTATTATGTGGGGGGAAAAATTCAAATTTTGACGACTAAAGTTGGGGGTGTGTTTATTATGCAAGTGCGCTCATTATGTGAGTAAATAAGGTATTATACCTAGGAACAAAACTAACATGCAACAAGCCTGACATATTGTTTATTTTATAAAACAACAGGGCGAGAGACAACAAAAGGCCTCAAGTACTCGTTTCATAACCAGATTTTCGTGTTCCAAGGACATCACGCTGTCGTTGAAGTTAGAATCCCTTACAACGACCATATCCAGGATATTTAATCAAGTGCACACGCGTGTGCACTTGATTTCATGTTTGAAGCACCACTGTCGAGCAGTGATAGAACCCACGTTCATTTCTCGCGTTGCTTCGTGTTAAGTAGAACATCGTTATAACGAAGTGGGATATGACGAACGAAGCAATTGTAATTCCCCTTTAAATTCTCATTGACAGCGATGTATTTAATACTTCCTTTTAACGAAGTGAAAATATCCTTGCAATGGTTATAATGAACCATCCTTTGTCCACAACGATCATTTACTGATCATTTCGGTATACGTCAATTCAATATCTTTTAGCGCACGACGGTTTACGAATCATCACAGCTGCGGTTATTTTTAACTCGCACCTTGCACTCGCGCGAAGCCGCTTGCCAACACGTGCGTGGGTGTGTCTCCCTGCCTCCCCTTTCTTGAGGAACTAAGGAAGTTTCCCGCGCAGCAACTCGTGCGAGCGTGCGCGTCAGGCGACCTCCCCTCTCCTGTAGAACTCATTGACCTGCCCGCGCATCTGACATCCTCCTCCGCCTCAGTTGCGCACTGGGACGGCAGAGATTGCAGCTATGTTTTTTGTCATTCGCTGTGGAAGAGCAACACCACCTGTATTAGTTTCGCTGCCCGACATGAGATGGACAACAGCAGCGGCAAACCTATGCGCAAAAATATAACAATCGAGCAGAAGCTGGCAATGTTGAAAGCTGTTGAGTTCGGCGTCGGGAAAAAAAATTGTAGTCGAAGATTTCAGTGATGTGGCCAATGAGGGTGCCGCGGGCGACCAGACCCTGTTGTCGTGGGACGCTCTCCTTGACGCTGGCGTTGTGCATAACTTTCTGCACGTACATTGCTTCTGATGCTGACGGGGGTGACAAAAGTGTGGTGACGGGGGTGCATGACGACAGTGACGAATGTGTCGACACCTCAAAGCCTAATGTTAGCGAACCCGACGTACCAACGCCCGCGCAAGCTCTGCATGCGACAGACTTGCTGTGACGCCACTTTAGTGCTTACGATGACCATGAGGACGGACTTTTGACAGCCGTTCTCTGTGCAGCGGGCTGCTGTAATATTCGGTAGTGAGTACATTCTCTCTTTCTGGATAATTGTCAATTGCTTGCTGAACAGGCGTCAATGCGTTCTTTTAAATGGGAAGTGTTCATCCTATGTTAACGTTACATCAGGCGTGCCCCAAGGCTCTGTCCTTGGGCCTCTTTTATTTCTTATGTTTGTAAATGATATTTTTGTGGGTATTTCGTCGCGCATGTGTTTATTTGCCGACGATTGTGTGTTATATCGACAGGTTCAGAACGAAGGTGACTGTGCTTATTTGCAGAACGATTTGGATTGTATTGTACAGTGGTGCCAGAAGTGGCGAATGACGCTAAACCCCAAAAAGTGCGTTGATATGCGTGTTTCCAAAAAAAAGAAACCAATAGTAACGGTGTACACCATAGATACGCATACTGTTATTACCGAACCAACATGCAAATATCTTGGCGTTGTTTTGTCGCATGACTGCTCATGGAATGCCAATGTTGATCACGTTGCTGGCAAAGCGGCAAGGGCTCTAAACTTCATTCAGAGGAACCTAAGATTGGCACCCCGAACATTAAAAAATACAGCCTATCTCACATGTATTAGACCGATTTTGGAATACGCATGTCCTGTGTGGGACCCGATGCAGGCGAACTTGATTGATAAGCTTGAAAAAATACAAAACAGAGCTGCGCGGTTTGTTTTAGGGCGGTACGAGCGGAGAGACAGCTGCAGTGCTATGAAAGCTGAATTGGGTTGGGAATTGCTTTCTTTACGCAGGAAAAAACTGCGTTTGAAGTTTTTCTTTTCTGTTTTTCATGGGCGGACTGGGATTGACCGTCATAACTATTTCAGTGAACCCAGTTACATATCTAGTCGACATGGCCACCGACGCAAAGTGAAAGAATATCGTGCAAGAACGACCATGTTTTATAATTCCTTTTTTGTGATGACCATTAGAGATTGGAACCGGCTGCAAGACAAGCAAGTGTGCTGTATAAATGAAGAATTGTTTTATTCCAGTCTGTAACCCCCCTGCTGTAACGCCTTTTTGAGCAAAGCGGGGCACTCACCGAATAAAGAATAAAGAAAGAAATGAATAATTTTTTTTGTTTTTTTTAATTTTCACCAAAACAGATACAATGGCAAAAAATGGGGAAACGGTAAAAAAGCTGCAGTTATTGCAGCTTGACTAAGCACCGTCCATCCTACGTCAGCAATGACAGGGTGAAAACGAAATACAATAAAATGAAAAAAAAAACAAATATTATAAAGCAGGAAAACAATACAAGCAGAAGACAAAGTAAATGACAGTCCAAGGTATACAAACAAAAAGGAATATTTCATAAACACATGAGCACAGTGATTCGCAGAGTATGTAACATCACTTTCGAACATAAGAAAGGTACACAATGAGGTTACACAAAAGAAATAATAAGGAAAAAAATTATATAAAGGTGCACAATAAATGATGCAAAGCAATGCAGAGCGGCTGTCACACAGGTCCCGTTAATTAGGGAGGCAATCGCCGGGCTAATTCCAAGGGCCGAAATATCGGCTCTCGAACCGCACCACGAAAGCGTGGACAATTTAAAAGTGGTCCTTTTTGGCGCGCCAGCGGACGCCGGCTGTGGCCCAAAGAACAAGTCAGAGCCGAGAGTTGATAACCAAAACAAAATTATATTCTCAATATCGGCAGATCGAAAAAATACACAAGAATGCACACTCCACAATAGTTACATACAATATGTCACCAATCAAACAACGTACTACACAGTACAATCAGCCACACTCGAAACAACGGACACAGACAACAATACGCACTCAAATGCAGTCGCATGCATTGAACAACCAAGACACTTAAAGACTAAAGAGATAGAAAACCTATTCAATCCAAAGTTCTTGGAACAAAAGTCTGGATGATATTCTTCCGAGAATCACTCACTCAAAGTCCAGCGTTGTTGTCGTTCCGCTGCCCCCTAAGTTTCTCTTCCAGGAAACCTCTGTCGTTCCGCTGCCTCGAAGTATCTCTTCCAGGAAACCTCGCCGAAGTTTCTTTTCCAGGAAACCTCACGTCTTCACTTGGCCCCCAAAGTTTCTCTTCCAGGAAACCTCGCGTCTTCAATTGGCCACTCTCCAAGCTTCAAACTTCTTCGCCGGAAACACGTCGGCTTCACACACGCAGCTGTTGCCACGCGTCTTCGCTTGATAGCGGTAAACACACACTCTTGCCTGTAGCTCGAGTCGTCATCCCCTCAGGTGGAAATCATCTTCTTCTCCTGCTTTGTCTCTACGGACAAAACCTTCGCCGACTACACGGCGGAATCCCTACGCGCTCTGGCGCTAACTTCCGTCTTCTCCTGATCTCTCACCTCGGCTGCTCCTTTAATAACCTTCCACGCGAGATTCCAGAAAGTTCTCGTCATTTCGTCGGCGCGATACGCAGCGAAGGCTGGGGAGAGGGCGAGACGGTTTGAATGCCGTCCGCGACGGATGACTCAACCCGGCATCACCCCGCCCCTTTCCGTCTAGAACATTCGAGTGCTTGCTCGGCCGCCGTTGTGGGGTGAAGAGGTTCATCGGCGAACCTACGCTTCCGAGAAGGGAGGGTCGCGCGCCCGGGGAGTCCTTGGATGCTTGTTTTCTCTTTTTTTCTTTTCATTGACCTCGCGGTGTCTCTCCCGCGCGTTATCGCAAGAATTTAGCGGCGCGCCCTTTTTGAGCGCTCGTTTTGTGACAGTGACCTATGTACACAATACAAATCTACAAGAATAGTGTTTGCACATCGATATTGTTCAATGTGTCAATTTTTATGTCTTGCTGCTCGTATGAGTTCAGTATAGTAGGCAGCATGTGGCTAAGTCTTTGTGTGCCGTAATTGGTGCGAGATAACGGAATTTTCCACGGGTGTTTATATCGATGGAAGTAAATGATTTGTGTATGTTCAAGATTTGCAAGTGTCAGGAATGCGTCGAGTTTCCCTCTGTTTGCGCATTAGTTCATTATAATGGCTATAATGAACTAATGGTTATAATAGTAATTACGACTCCCCTTCAACTTCATTATAATGAGATTTGACTGTATACCTATACCGAAATGCTCCTAATAGTAAGATTACCTGCTTCAGAACTAAATCTTTACTGCTGTAAAATGCTTCTAATAGCAAGATTACCTGCTCCAAAATGCTCCAGAACTAAAATTTTACTGCTGAAAAATGCTTCTAACTGCAAGATTACCTGCTCCAAGATGCTTCAAAAGTAATGTTTTAGTGCTCCAAGATGCTTCTAATCGCAAAAGTACTTGCTTCAAAATGTTCCAAAACTAATATTTTACTGCTCCAAAGCACTCCAAAACTAATATTTTACTGCTCTGAAATGCTCCAAAACTAAAATTTGACTGCTCCGAAAATTGCTCCAAATCGGCAGTCTCTTGTGGTATGACTGCAAATGTTCTAAAGAAGTTTGCAACCATGCCCTGCCTACACAAGATTTACCACAACACAAGAAAGCAGGGTCCTCTACAGAGTCGCCAGTTCAGCTGTAAATTCGGGCTCCTTTTTATAGCCAACTTGCTTGTACAGTTTTACAGTGAATATGGTCATTTTAGTGATCATCACGTCTACCAATAGCACATTTGTAGTTCACCAATAATGTGCATGGTGACGAATTTACATAGTTGAGTGGTGAAGTGAGATGTACATCGGGGGAATCAATAGTTAATCTTGCACTGGCGAAGGCGCATTACCACATTGGGGACAAGTTAAAAATTACGTATGTGCTTTTGTTCATAATTGCACATATCTTCACTGTGAAAAACATGTTAAGGTATTTACAGTGGCCCTCCCATGCTTCTAAGCATCACTGGAAACCACATCAACACGTAGCAGTGCTCGCCAGAACTATTGCGAACGAAAATGACGATGAACCGCACAGGCCTGTGAATGTAACGTTAAATGTATGCTTTATAATGGGGATTACTACTCGTCTTTTTTTTTTAGCATGGTTTTTCACTGAATGCAGAAGAGGCTAAAGCTCTCCCAGTTTTTCTACTTGAAAGCTGGTCAAAGAATGCACCAAATACCACAGGGCTGGAGGAAACATGCCCGGCACACTCTAGGCACCGTTGTTTAAAGAAAGTGAAGGGGAAAAACTGTAAGGCATTGATATAGTAGACGCTGCTGCAATAAGAACAATTAGTAGAACTACAAAACATTTAGAAGCATTTGCGAGCTGTCTCCTTTGCACATGCAGTTCACTCTTCAAGCACAAAATTGTTTGTTATCATCGCAACGATGTTTGCAATATGTTGGAAATTACGGGTGATACGGCGGGCAAGCTTCCCGTACATGAGATCTTTCGGTTCATTTCATTGGGGAGCCATCCTACATCACAGGGCAAGGGAAGCAAGGTCGTGTGACCCGGCGAAAATCGACTTGAGGGCAGGCGTCTATTTTATTGCATTTTGAAGTTTCTAGGCTGAACAAATTTGAACTATGTGCCCCTATCACTGCAATTCTAGGGTGCTAACCTCTTGAGTTTTCAGTGTACACAGCCCGATAGTAGTGTAAGATACTCAGCCTTTCAAAAGTGTTGGAGGGCCCCTAAAAGCGGCTGCCCCATGTATTTCAGTGACAATATTTATTATAGCTAAAATTACTATTGGCGAGAATGTAAAAACCGATTATTCCTACTCTCCTGTTACGCTTATTTCTCTGTTTTTTTATGCTTCTTTTGTGAAGCTTGTTTGCTCTGTAGCATTCTGGCAAGTCTGCTGCTCAAGCAAATATTAGCGTGGCTTTTACTGCTTCAAACACGCTGGGAAAACTGTGCCAGTGCAGCAACCCTGACCCAACTGCTGACAAAGTACGTGGCACGTGCCCCGCAAAGCAGGTACCGCGTAGAAAACACTTCGCAGAACAAATGGGGCGCTGTCTCAGTGACAAGCTTAAAGAACGTAAAAACAATGTGGCAGTGGTTTGTTGTCCACACATTGCCACACTTTGTCGCTGTCTGCTTGTTTTTCACGGCTGCTTGGTTGTAGGCTTGGGCCGAGATAACACCACACGGTTCATTGTTTAATTAGCTATCAAGCAAGAGCTAGGTGAAGATTGTGTCAGTGCACCATCATTGTCATTATCTATTAGATAATTGTCCTTCGTTGAAGCTTCCACATTAGCACATGCTTGAATGATCACAATAATTGTGTACAGGAGACACTGTAGGAGACATGAGTACGCCTACACTGAGATAGGTGTTGATAAGAAAGTGCATAGGTGGTACTTGCTTGTAAGAGACACCTCATGTAAGCGATAAGGATCACTTTCCAGTGCACGTCTTTTGTAAAAGGCTTCAACTACATATTTTTGTGACCAGGTTTCCAGTGATGATTAAAATCATGGCTGAAAGTTTGCGCTGGTGTGTGTTACTCCCTGTCTCGCTCCTGTCGGTTCAGTTCCATGCTTAACAGTGTGAGTCGTATGTTGCACCAACGAGACTAGAAGTGCACCTCGAAGGCAACAACTGATGTCACGACTCTAAGAGACCTCACAGAGCTCGTGCGCAGTATCGTGCGCGAAGAGCTGCTAAAGCTGCATGCAGTACCCTCTCAGCCCCGTGTTGCTGCTCTTACAGATGTCGTCCACGAAGAGGTCCAGCAGCTGGTACAACCCATGATGGCTCTGTGTCTAGCCGAGGACCAACCCATGATGGCCCCGCATCCAGCCGATGCTCCGCCATTAACGTACGGGAAAGTGTTACTTACACCTGTACCTGCTGTTGGCTGTCCATTCTGTTTGTCCACTCTGCATACAGAGCCGTCGTTCTACTCGGGACCACCGCAGTACGACAACCGACCACTTATACGGAAATCCACTGTGTGGTGTGCTCCCGATGACTGGCCTCTGTTATCACTGCGGTGAACCAGGTCACATCTACCTTGAGTGCGTATACTGGCACATGGGTCTTCCAGGTTTTCGTCCAGATGCTCATCGACCCAGAAATGGTGAGCGGCCTCGTGCTATCGCTGAGTACTCAGAAAGCCAGCAGTCCGCAACCCTTCCGCGTCGCCAATCCTGCTCACTGTCTCCACGGCACTGTACGTTACCTGGCAAACAATCGACATTTTCGGATGTCCTTGCAGGATGATCACCTAGGTCCATGAGCCCGTGCCGGGGAAACTAATAACAGTGATCTCGGGGGGGTGTGGCCGCTGTTGATCGACCGTTATAAGACCCTCCCTCGAACTGCCTGCCTATATCCGAAGGCATCCTTTCGCTGACGTATGCCATCGACGACAAACGTGTCTTTGATCACATCTCCGTTCTTGTCGACAACCACCCTGTAAGGACTCTGGTAGACATGAGCACCGATTGTTCCATGATAAGCGCTGACTTCGTTGAAGAACTGCGAAAGGTAACGACACCTTTGGGACATGGACCCAACCTCCAAACTGCAGGAGGTCACCTATTGACACCGCTGGGAATATGCACTGCACGGCTCCGAATTCGTGAGTCGACATACATTGCTTCCTTCGTCGTATTGTGCGAATGCTCCCAAAACCTAATTCTCGTAATGGATTTGCTTCGCGAGCATGGAATCGTTAACATCTTTCACGGCCTGTTCATAACGATCTGTGACGACCATACACCCAGACAAAAGGATACAGCTGCGCAGACCACAACTCTTCGAATTGCTGACGACACCATCGTACTTGCGCGGCGAGCCAGTATGTTGGTATTTGTGGAGAGCGACTATGACAACAAGAGAGTAGACTGCTAATCCATTGGGCTTTGCCCATGCGGGTTCGTGTCCCACCCTCATCGCCACAGTATCGCTGAAACTAACCTCTATGTGCTCTTGGCTTGGCAAATTTGTGTCGCGTGCGATATCAGCCAACTGAAACGTCGGTGGGTTCAGCTTTTGATCACGAATTTCAGCGACGAGTACCAACACTTGGCAAAGCAAGCAGTGATCGCGAACTTCGAAGCCATTGATGACGAAGTACGTTCTACTATCGCTCTGATTGCCACTGCCGTGGAATGGCACACTTGCATTGTCCAGTTCAGTTGACGTGAATTGCCATGTCTACTGAACTGGACAATGCAAGTCCAGCAACTGAAATGTTGCTGGGGTCCTATCAGTCCTAACACTGACCATCGCTTTCTGCAGCTTAGACAGGTAATTAAATGTCAGTTTATTACTGACGAGTGTCAGTTTTGTGTTGGAAGCAGTTTGAGAACAACAAACTAACAGGCACAGCTTATGAGATGTAGCATACAAAATAGCATACACAGCTCTGACACACTTCCACACTGCTGGCTTCATTTGCTGGTGTTCTTTTGCCTGTGGCATGTGCTGTGGTGTAATCTTCGTCCTTGCCATCACCGTTGTTTTCTGGTGGCAGTGACTCCCTTGAGGCTTTATTCTTTTTGCACGTTCATCGTTGCCCCAGACTTGGTAGTACTAGCTGTTAGATAGTAGCCTCCTGGTGCAAGCGCTGCGATGGCGCAGTTGCGACTGTGGTATGATCGTACTAGCCGTGCCAGCTTGGCTTGAGTCTCAGATGTTGGGACCACGTTTTCAGTCACCTTAGGTAGGAAGTTCGAACCTCAAACATGTGGCCTGTGGATGTTTTGCTTCTCGCTCATGGCTTCAGAAAAAATGCCCTTAACTTTGTGAAATGGTACACTCATTATTTATTTGCCTATTGCTATTTAGTATAGCATTTTGTTTAGATAAGCTGCAGGTACGTGATTAGTCTCAGGCATTTTTTTCTCCTTGAGGTGGCCCATGGTACCACCATATGTTGCAACATGAGAGGGGGGAAAAAACTTGAAATTCATAATGGGTTTTCAGATTTGAGTCATTCTAGAGATCGGTTTTAACATGCTTTTTGATTCTTGATGTCAAAGCAGCTTAAACATGATTCCTATGTGAGACATGCATTCTTTAGAATGGCAGCTTGTTTCTTTTTTACCACTAGGCTGTGTAGTGATGCTATGGAACTGGATGGCTGTAATGTATAAACAGGCGGTGACAGTTTTTTTATGGCGGTGTGCAGACACGGAGACGATAGCGAGTGGCCAGCTGAGCATCAACCTGCCGCAGAACGCCTTTTCCAGCCCCGAGACCCACTGGCAGCAGCGTCTGGAGGCCGCGCAGAATGTGCTCTTCTGCAGGGAGCTCTTTGCTCAGCTGGCACGCGAGGCCGTGCAGCTGCAGCCGTCCATCCCCAACCTGGTGGTGGGCAACCAGATCACGGCTGCGCTTTTCCCGGGCGTACAGCTCTGCATCGGCCTCTGTCACCGAACACTGCAGGTCTCGCCCTCACCTCTCATTTTTCTTATTGGCCCCTGTTTCGATGAGGCTTGTGTGAATAGTAATTGTTAGGTTGCAAGCGAACACTGACTTGGTCGAATAATTTCGTATCAAATTTGAGTAGTGCATATCACATATTATGCAGAAAAATGATAATTTTTCTCATGACCAAGACTAACCTGCACATTATTTGTTTAAATGAAACTGCACATGTGCAAATGTCAATTTTTTAGCTTTGAAGAGAAGTAGGAGCAACTTTGATCATGCGATTAGACCAAATAGAGAACGGCCTGGTATAAGTTAAAGAGAATAGATTCTCTGTTGTATTTGTTTAGGTTTAGAGTCTTAACCACGGTATTATTGAACTGACCTTAACTTTTTGCAGTAAGGCTACGTGCAAAAGGACGAGAAAAGTATCAGAAACCTCCTTTATCATGTCCTTAACTCATTAAGTGCAGGCAGGAGTAAAGGTAAACTTTCACAATAAGATTATTACCTCAAGCAGCAATAAATCAGACTTACTGCAATAAACTAACAACAGCATGCACAGAAGCAGCCAAGCATAAACAGTAGAAATATTTCTTTAGGCACTGGCAGCTTTTGGTGAAATACACGTTTTTCGTCTGGCCACTTTTGTGCTACTCTCATAATCGCAGGACTTTTTTCAAGTTTTTTGCTATTTTGATATCCTGTGTGTTCTTGTTGTGTTCGGTGGTGTTATTTTGCTCGCTTCAGCGTTTGTCGTTTTCTCTCACTTTTTTTTTTTGAAATTTTACTAGGTTTATTTGATAGTTTGACCAGTTCTGCAGCGTTTTTTTATGAAATGGTATTTATCGTGCAACGGTGCACTGAATTGAACTGCTCCGACAAAGTGGCCACGTCCTGACAGATTTTGTCAACAAGTACCAAGATGGTCGCCGTGTGCCTTCAAAGAAAACGAAAAACGTTGAAGCAGCTCGCAATAGAGTTCAACAGCTGATGCATCCGTGAACAGCCAACCAAACAACTATAAAAGTTTTTGCGCCACTCTGGGAAGTCTTACCAGTACGAGAAAAAGTGTTTTTGCAACCATAGTAAGTATCCGCTGAACTACACTCATGACACAGTTGGCTATGAAACACTGATGAAACTGTCGGCTCCAAGTTGAAACATGCCAACTTTATATACCCAGTGCAATGGGATAAACAGCTGCTTGAGACGGGGCACAACGAACCCACGACCATGGATATTTTCCTGTAGCACAGCAAGCACAGCAAGCAGATTCTTCACAACACTTTTTGGTAAGCTGGGGCGGCACAAAAATTTCTGCTTGTCGTAGGTCTCAACCAGGTCCCGTCAATCGTTGAGGACTCGCCATGGCAGTGACTTGTATGTGCACACTGTGCCATTCAATATTTCTTCTTTGCGGTCCACATAATCGACGAAATATGCAGAGTCGCCATCCTCCACCTATGTTGTTCAAGGAGGACCTTAAGGTAGGTCATAGGCTACCTTAACCGAGCCTTACTTAAGGACGAAGAAAGTTTCACGACATGCACAAGGGTAGGTTCTTGTAACGGGTTGATGGTGAACTTATGGCTAAGGTTGACTTAAGTCATAAGGATAAGTTTAAGTTGGGTTTGTGAATACGGGTGTTCAAGACTTGTGACATGAGATATTGTTCTTGCATTTAATACTAGGCCATTTCATGCCCTTAACCAGTGTTTTTCCAATCATCACGAATATAACTTAACCAAGTTATACCTTAAGTTAAGCCCTAAGTATCATGAATATGGCTGAAAAAACTTTCACATGTATCTTAAAGTTCAAGACTGGTCCTGCTCGTTTATTTCCATTGCCAAAACTTTACCTGCCCATTTATGAGAGGCTGTTTTGCACCGACTGAACAAGAGGGCATCAAACTAAAATTTTTTTAAGACACGTTATTAGAATGCACTTCATAAGATGGTATTTGTGGCAAGGTAATAAAGTAATGTAACTGTAAAAATAATGCCTTATTCATATCAATTTTTAGGGCTTTTTGCACTAGTAATATTAAATAAGTTGCTGAATTTGAAATTTTCTTTTGGGTATTTTTCTATGGTTTTTGGCCCAGCTGAACTCTGACATGCCTCGTCTGTCATTAGGAATCTGTGCATTCAGCCGGTGTCACTGTAGAGTGCTCTGGCTAGCGTGGTCATGCTGCTAGTGCTTATCATCTGCCAGTCATGTATGCTACTCTGAAAGCACATGCAATGCGATAGCGCCAGCCAGACCAAGGTTCAAGCGCCATGGTGACATGGACTAAAAACAGAGATTCATCAAATGACAGACAAGGCATGTTGAGGGTTAATTAGGGTAAAAAAGCCATGCTTTTCTTCTGTTTGGGTTTCTTTCCATGGAAAGAGTACTTTTGGCTTTGCTTTTTTGCTATGGTGTAACGTATGTTTCAGATAAAAAATTTATCATTAACTTCAGGAGCCAATTAGTATCAGCATGCCTAAATGGTTAAAGGGGTGAAATGGAACTGCTAAACATTTGCTGAACTTCGTCTCTTGTGACAGAGTGGCTGCAGCTAAATAGAGTTGATAGAACAAAGCTTAGACGTGTCCTTGTACTGCCCGTAATTTCCATGCTGGCTAAAGTGCCACGCATTGCAGCTTCCATAGACAGTAGCGCCAAAGTTCCCTCTTGTGTATCAGAAAACTTTACTTGAAAGCAGCTGTTGGCACAGCAGTTCAGCAATGATAGTTTTCCAGACACTGTCATTTTCTCTAAAAGTGCGAACCAAGAAAATTGAGTTTAAAGTTTTTGCAACATGCCATTTATTCCAATGGTCCACAAAATTACAATGAAAGCAACTCGCTACATAGAAAGGACCTCCCTGTTCAGCAGGACGCTGTTCTTTGACAATTACATGCAATCATCTTCAATTTTTCGTAGCTTTTGAGATGGAAATGCGGCTTAAAATGCTTTTTGGTTGCAAAATGTACCACATTTGATTGCAGCGAACTCCCAGGAGAAAAATCAGATCTGCCAACTTGCACACAGCAAGATTAACTCAGCATTGGGGCGAAACCAGCAGTCGATGGTTAATGATAAGTTGGTGCCAATTCAAGCTGTAGATTCGGTTTCCTGGTGGCTCTGCTGTTGCCAAAGCTAAGAATGTGCCACAGTCTTAGCACCAATGGACACACAAATGCACTTATCCGCTTAGCCCCCGTTCTACGGCTGCAAGAGAATCTAAGAACTTTTGAGAAAGAATTGGGCAACTGAAGAATGACCTTTGTAAACTTAAAAGTGAATGCAGCGCAGTGGCGCAGCACTGCAGCCAATTAGACAACCAAATTAGTCCAGACAATGCTGTGTTGCTGGATAAATAAAGCACAACTTCCGTCCGTATAGTTTTGAAACTGATACATTTTCTTCTCTAGACGTGATTTTCCAAGACAAATCTTGGTGGCTATGTGTAGTGCCATCGTTTTAGGCTAACTTGAGCTAGACATTGCTGAGTAACTCAGGGCACGAATTGTAACTCATGATTATGAAGTTAGACAAGGAGAGCAGAAAGGTGGGTTTTAAAATAATCTGCAGAAAACGAAAGTAATGTACAACAACATCAAAAAAGAGCAGTGCTTCGAGATAGGTAATAGTGCACTTCAAGTTGTAAAAGACTATGTCTACTTAGGTTAGGTAATAACCGTGGAGCCGAACCACGAGATTGAAGTAACTAGAAGAATAAGAATGGGGTGGCACACATTTGGCAAGCACTCTCAAATTATTTATTTTATTTATTTATTTACAGAATACTGCAGGCTCACTTCAGAGCCCATGCAGGAGTGGAAATGAGCACTTGTAAAAAAAATCACAAGCAATCAGCAGTCAAGGCACACAAAATTAATAAATGTACGCATGACAATTAATATTCAACAGCAATTTTCACCACATAAATTGGTAACAATTCGTGACCAAATTAAGTATATTTACACAAAACTATACACACCAATACATATTCGCAATAAACATATGGCGCAGCGATAGGAGCATTTTGGGGCTTAACGTTATGAAGTGATAAAATCAAAGTGTTCAATGTTCTGTAACGACTCAAACGGCAGGGCGTTCCAGTCTACAATGGTCCTAGGAAAAAAAGAGAACTTAAATGTGTTGGTACGTGTCTGGAATGGTGTTATTGACGCAGCATGGCGATTTCTAGTTTCTCGTGACGTCAGTGGTTGTATAAACGTAGAGGCATCTAGTGCGAAATGTTTGTGTTTTAACTGAAAAAGAAATTTTAATCTCAGAATTTTGCGACGAAGTTGGAGTTCTTGTATATTATTTTCTTTCATGATAGCTGTAGGGGAGTCTGTCATGCGGTACTTAGAAAATATAAACCTGATGCATTTACGTTGAATCATTTCTATGGCATGAATGTTTTTTCTAGTGTATGGGTCCCAAATGACGCACGCATACTCGAGAGTAGGTCTAATGATGGTATTATAGGCTAACAGCTTCACTGATGACGGGGCAAAACGAAGTTTGTACTTGAGAAAGCATAGCTTACGGAAGGCGGATGCGCAAATGTTCGATACATGCATATTCCAACTTAGATTTTTGGTTATCGTTACGCCAAGGTACTTATACACACTGACCTCCTTGAGTACGTGAGTTTGTAGCGCATATGGAAAAGAAGAGAAGTTTTTCTTTCTAGTGATGTTCATGTACACTGTTTTGTCTGAGTTTAGCTTCATATCCCATTGCTTACACCACTGGTAAACGTTATCAAGGCAGGTATTTAAAAGCTGTTGATCATTCATGGTAACTATTTCCTTGTACAGCACGCAATCATCGGCAAATAGCCTTATTCCGACATATTCAGGTACAACTTCAACAATATCATTTATATAGATTAAAAAAAGTAGGGGCCCTAAAACACTTCCCTGAGGAACACCTGATGTAACCTGAAGTTTGGATGAACAGTGACCATTTATATCAACAAATTGTGTTCGATTTGACAAGTACGCGGATACCCAATTTACAATAAACTCTGGAAGGCCAATATTTTTAAGTTTGAAAATCAGTTTATTGTGGGGAACTAAATCAAAAGCCTTCCTAAAGTCTAAGAAAATAACATCAATTTGCCCGGATTTATCAAGAACAAATGCGAAAGTATGTATGACTGTGACCAGTTGAGTAACAGTGGACAAACCTTTTCTGAACCCATGTTGAAATGGGGTTAATATATTGTTCTCATTAAGAAAATTAGTGATGTAGTTAGCTATGACGTGCTCGAGAAGCTTACAACAAGAACAAGTAATAGATATAGGGCGATAATTTGTAATCAATAATTTATCTCCTGATTTGAATATTGGTACAATTCGCGCTATTTTCCAATCTATCGGAACAGAAGAAGAAGACAGGGAGGCGCGGAAAATGATCACAAGGAATTTAGCAACCATCTCAGCGTATCGACGCAGAAACGCGTTGTGAATGTTATCGGGACCAGGCGAAGCTTTAGTCTTTAAATTCAGAAGCATAGATACAACACCAGATAGGGACACGATGTCTGCGTCGAGATAAGGAGAGGTAGCAGAAGCCCGTGCGCTGTCGCAATCTTTTTGGAAAACGCTTTGAAAGTACTCATTGAAATGTGTCGCTATGCTTGTTTCATCTGCAACGATTGTATCATTGTGAATTATTTGAAGAGTACCTTCTTTCTTGCGAGATAATTGCGACCAGAATTTATCAGGAGCCGTCCGTATGAAGTCTGGTAGAGTGTGTTGAAAATAAAATTGCTTAGCACATCGGATAGACTGGTTTAAAAGTGTCTGGTTTGTGTGAATAGTTGTCTGCGATGCGCGGTGACGTCGTAATCGTTTTAGTTTCCTTTTTTGATGCAAGATGTCACGGGTGATCCACGGATTTTTTTTCGCGATCCTTTTCATTTTATTTGGCACAAAATGATCTATACAGTATAGACATAACCTTTTAAATGTCTCCCATAGCTCAGAAACATCAGACCCACCAAAATTGCTCAAGTTTATGTCAAGAAAGTCTAAGACGCTTTCATCCGCTGCATGAAGGTAATCTTTGACTGCGACAGTTTTAGAAGGAGCACTTTTCTTTGTCAAGAAGTGGCATACGCACTTCACCATATAGTGGTCTGAAAGACCAGGTTCAATTGTCACAGAAAAGTCGGTCATGCATCGGCTCAAAAAAACAAGATCTAATATAGAAGAGGAACTACCCTGAACACGAGTAGGTTGTCTAACCACCTGTTCCAAATTACAGCACATCAATAAGTCCAGTACACTGTGAACATGGGCACTGGGTTCATTAGAAGCAAACGGGTTCTCCCAATTTACACCAGGAAGGTTGAAATCACCAGCAATAATTATTTTTTGTTGTCTAAAACCCAAGACGTGATCACATAAATCCTGCAAAAACTCCGGTGGAGCATCGGGACGGCGATAAATGGCTACTAGTACTAAGGAAAAGCCCCAGCATGACAATTTCAAGGTAATAGTTTCATGGTTATTGATTTGTTTTGAAAGTGCTGCTGAAATGTTTTGTTTAATCAGGACGGCAACGCCACCTCCTTTTGAACTTCTATCTCGACGAAATACTTGGTACGAAGGCGGAAATATACTGTTGTCGTGAACTTCACTTCGGAGCCAAGTTTCAGTGATCACAACAACATGAGGGCTGTATCCCAAGATTAAGCTTCAAGATTATCACTTTTGTTCACAATGCTACGCGCATTGATATTTAAGAGGCGCAGTTCCTCAAGGCGAGAAGGTATCTGTCAATCCCTGGAGGAAACTTTTCGCCGAGTAACCAGTTCTACTCTCGAATGTGTGACATCATCCCATACGTATAGTTCGTTATCTATTCGCAGTTTATCATGCAGAAGAATCACTTTCTTGCCCTGTTTTTTTTCCTCTTTGGCACTTTGCCATAAAAGCTTGCGTTTCCTTAGAGTATCCACCGAATAGTCATTCTGAATGGAAATTTTTGTTCCCTTTAACTTTCGTGCATTTTTAAGAACTTCCTGCTTTTCGTTATAATTTTGAAAGGATACAATTACTGGCCTCATTTTACCCGGCTTTCCAATGCGGTGGATTCTTGCAACAGAGCTGCATCTTACGTTTAGCTTGTCCCAAAAAAGGTTGTCAATCACCTCAGCGCGAAGAGTTGTCTCAGTTTCAGTGCTGCCCTCCTGAATGCCAAACAAAACCAGGTTTGAACGCCTGCTCCTATCATCAATGTCAGCTACCTTCGCTTGTAGCGATTTGACCGCCTGTTCTAGGCCATCTATTCGATCGATATGCATTCCAAATTCGAGAAAACGCTTGTTAAGGTCTGATATCATTTTTTCCATGTTGGACTACTGATCCCTCAAAGTAGCCATCTCTGTGACCAACTTATTTTGGCCTTCTAGCAGTTTAGTCAATAAGGCTTCAGTGCTCGGCCCAGGGTTCAACTCAACATCCCCACATAACAAAAGTTTGCATGCACAAAAAACATTGCATAAAATTTCAAGACACTGGCGTGGGCATGGCAGGACCAGGAGGCCACGATAGTCACTTTTGATAGAGCTATAATAAACACTAACCTGCATAACGCAGAGGAACGGCTTATTAGGCAGCATGGCGAGGCCTGGTCCGCCACACCCACTGAAGTTGAAGCGATGCGGCATGGCTCTTATAAAGGCGTCTGAAGGAGTCACGTGGTATGGCGGGTTGATAACGTGAGGCCAGAAGCACTGACGATGCGGTGCAAATCGTACTGTTGGATCCGCGCGTGCATCGAATTGAGTCCCGTCCGGCTGAATCCCGACCGACTGAAGAGCGGCCAACTGCGCCAGTAGGACTGTTGGATCCGCGCGTGCATCGAATTGAGTCCCGTCCGGCTGAATCCCGACCGACTGAAGAGCGGCCAACTGCGCCAGTAGGACCTGCATAACGCAGAGGAACGGCTTATTAGGCAGCATGGCGAGGCCTGGTCCGCCACACCCACTGAAGTTGAAGCGATGCGGCATGGCTCTTATAAAGGCGTCTGAAGGAGTCACGTGGTATGGCGGGTTGATAACGTGAGGCCAGAAGCACTGACGATGCGGTGCAAATCGTACTGTTGGATCCGCGCGTGCATCGAATTGAGTCCCGTCCGGCTGAATCCCGACCGACTGAAGAGCGGCCAACTGCGCCAGTAGGACTGTTGGATCCGCGCGTGCATCGAATTGAGTCCCGTCCGGCTGAATCCCGACCGACTGAAGAGCGGCCAACTGCGCCAGTAGGACCTGCATAACGCAGAGGAACGGCTTATTAGGCAGCATGGCGAGGCCTGGTCCGCCACACCCACTCTGACAGGTAGACAGGCTTATGACAGGTAGATTGCCACTATCCCTCAAGAGGAAGGTATATAACAGCTGTATCTTGCCGATACTTATCTACGGAGCAGAAACCTGGAGATTTACAAAGAAGGTTCAGCTTAAACTGAGGACAATGCAGCGGGCAATGGAAAGAAAAATGGTAGGTGTAACCTTAGGAGACAAGAAGAGAGCAGAGTGGATTAGGGAACAAATCGGGGTTAAGAATATCATAGTTGAAATCAAGAAGAGGAAATGGACATGGGCCGGGCATGTAGCGCGTAGACAGGATAACCGCTTGTCACTAAGGGTAACTAACTGGATTCCCAGAGAAGGCAAGCGGGTTAGGGGGAGACAGAAGGTTAGGTGGGCAGATGAGATTAAGAAGCTTGCGGGTATAAATTGGCAGTAGCAAGCACAGGACTGAGTTAACTGGTGGAATATGGGAGAGGCCTTTGTCCTGCAGTGGACGTAGTCAGGCTGCTGATGATGATGATAATAGGCTAGGCATTTATGTTAATTGCTGTGGCAGTTGCTTGATGGCACTACATGTATAAAAATACCTTGTGACTAGTCTGCGCACTCTGCTGTCAGTGAATGTAGAGAGATGGACGTGCCCATCAAAGAGTGTGTAAACACAAAATTCTCTGGGGCAAGACAGCCACACAGATGTATGCGCTCGTTTGCAACACATATGTCTATAAGGCATTGTGGCGGGTGCAATTTTTTGAGTGGCACAAGGGGTTCGTGTGTGGTCTTCTGCCGAAAGAATATCGGCAGAAGACCACACAAGGCCTGACGGAATGAAAACAATCTTCTTTGCGTCAGAAAGATCGTACAGCAAGGCTAGACCATTACAGTCTGCGTACTATCGGATGCTCTTGATATTTGTGAGAGAACATGCCACAAAGTTTTACATGAAAACTTCGGTAAATGCCACACTTGTGCCGTGCTTCTTCACACAGGACCAGTAGGACACAGTGAGGGCTCCTTTGTTCTCCGGAGCAGTGAAGGATGCTGCATTCGTCAATATCAATAGTATGAGGAAGAGCTTTTTTCTAGACGAACTCGAGCTGGCACACACTGATTATGATATCTACAGGTGAGGAAATTATACAAATGATGATGACACGTCCAATTGATAAAGAAGAATTGGTGACTGCGCTCACACTAATTCCCCCGTCACGCTGGAAGCGGCCTCCTGGCGCGCAAGAGAAAATATTAGGAATCGCGTTGGGTATACAGTTTCAGTCGAGAAACGTGCACAATTTCTGTGCCACGGCAACGGTGGTAGGAAGGAGCGTTAAGTGGTGAGATACGGTAATTAACGGGGACGTTTGTTCAATCACCGTGTAAGGTCCTATAAAACGACTGAGGAATTTTTCACATAAGCCGGGCACACGCACAGAAGTTCACAGAAGAACTTCGTTTCCTGGGAAAAGGTGACAGCCCAGTGAGTTGAGTCGTAGCGAGACTTTCGAGCTTTCTGAGAGATGCCGGTGTTGATTCGGGCCAGATGACGGCATTGCTCGAGGGGAGACAAAATTGTGCGTACAAAGGGCCTGCTGAGGTAGCAGGAGCCGAAAGGAAGGAGATGTCCAGAGTTACACTTGGAGAGTGGCCATGGACCAGAAAATAGGGAGAAAATCTGGTGGTGCGTTGCGTAGCCGTATTGTAGGCGAACGTTACGAATAGCAAAATGGCGTCCCAGTTGGTGTAGTCAGGGTTAACGTACATGGCAATCATGTCCGAGAGGGTACGATGAAAGCGTTCTGTCAAGCCATTTGTTTGTGGATGATAAGTAGAAGTTGTCTTGTGGTTGGTGTTGGGGGCTCGTAGAACCTCAGCAATAATAGAGGGAAGAAAGACCTTGCCGCAGTCGCTGAGCAGAACATGTGAAGCTCGATGGCATAAAAATACGTTACGCAGAAAAAAAATCGGCTACTTCAGTGGCTGTACCAGTGTGCAGTGAGGCTGTTTCCGAGTAACGAGTGAGGTGGTCAACAGCCGTTACAATCCAACAATTTCCAGTAGAGGTCACGGGAAGGGGGCCGTACAAGTCTATCCCGACGACTTCGAATGGCAAAGCGGGACAAGGAAGAGGTTGGAAAAAGCCAGAAGGAGCAGTAGTGGGTCGTTTCCGCCGTTGACATAAGGCTCACGAAGAAACATATTTGGCGATGGCGGATGAGAGGCCAGGCCAGGTGAACCGACTGCGTATTTTGTCGTACGTTTTATGATAGCCGAGATGCCCAGCTGCACGATCATCGTGGAATGTCTCAAGAACTTGACGTTGTAGACAACGTGGTATAACGGGGACCCATTTGTTTCCTTCAATGTGTTAAATATAGCGATGTAAAACACCATCGTGAAGCTTGAATTGTTTCATTTGTCGGCGAAGTCGGGAATTCGGAGGAGTGGATGTGCCTTCGAAGCGTGCTATTATGGATCGGCAGTATGGGTAAACGCGTTAATGCAGCACAAGAATAGAAGGGCGGCCGGATCTTAGCCAACTGAGACCTGCGATGGGTAATGCTGTGGTGGAAATTGGTGACGGTGGGCTATTACGGTTGGGTAGAGGGCAGCGAGAGAGAATATCAGTATCTTGGTGCTTCTTACCAGACCTGTAGACAACATCAAAGTTGCGCTCTTGTAAACGAAGCACCCAGTGGCCAAGACGGCCGGATAAGTTCTTTAGCGACGAAAGCCAGCACAATGCGTTGTGGTCGGTGAGGACTGTGAAGTGGCGGCCGTGGAGGTATGGATGAAATTTTTTTACTGCCCATGCAACAGCAAGGCACTCTTCTTCGGTTATTGTGTAATTTTTCTCGGCAGCAGTCAAGGTACGACTGGCGTAAGCGATGACACATTCGGGTGCGGTGTTGTGACGCTGCAGTAGAACGGCACCGAGACCATGACCATTGGCGTCAGTGTGAAGAATGGTAGGTGCACCTGGATCGAAGTGACATAATACCGGGCCGGATGTCAGGGCTTGCTTCAACGCCAGGAAAACGTTTTCATAGTCTTCGGACCAGACGAATGCCGTGTTACTTGCGAGAAGTTAATGGAGCCGAGAGGCAAGCCTTGCGAAATCACGTATGAAGCGCCAAAAGTAGGATGCCAAGCCAAGAAAACTGCGCAGGTCTTTCTGACGCAACGGACGGGGAAACTCGAGGACGGTGGCAAGCTTTTCAGGATCCGGTCCAATACCGTCTTTGCTGACTCAGTGCCCTAGAACCTTGACTGTCTTGCTTGCGAAGGCGCATTTTTTCGTATTCAGCTGTAAACCAGCTTTTGCAAGGCAACCTAAGACTTCTTTGAGACGTTGCAGATGTTGCAAAAAGGTATACGAAAACACTATGATGTCGTCGAGGTAGCATAAGCAGGTTTTCTGCTTCAGGCCACGCAGTATGCTGTCAATCATACGTTCGAAGGTAGCAGGCGCGTTACAAAGTCTGAAAGGCATTACGTTAAATTTGTATAGCCCATCTGGGGTGGTAAAAACCATCTTCTCTTTGTCAGATTGGGACACTGGTATTTGCCAGTAGCCTGATCGCAGGTCAAGGCTGGAAAAATACTTTGTGCCATGCAACAAATCTACTGCATCATCGATTCGTGGGAGAGGATAAACATCTTTGCGCGTTATTTTGTTCAGTGCCCGGTTTATAACACAAAAACGTACCGTTCCGTCTTTATTTTGCACCAACACAACTGGCGAAGACCATGGACTCGAGGAAGGACAAATGATATTCCATCGAAGCATGTCTGAGACGTTTTCCTCGATTATATTCCTTTCTGCAAGAGACACGCGGTATGGGCGCCAGTGAATAATTCGGGAGCCGTCAGTCTGAATTCGGTGAGTCGCAGAAGTTGTCATACCAAGGACAGCAGAATGAACATCCAACAAAGAGAGATGTCTGTTCAATAAATTCAGGAATTCTTGACTTTGGGCGGCCGTCAGATCAGGGCTTATCGTCACCGATAGAGGAGTAGGAGAGTTGAGTGACGGCGTGCTTGGCTCTGGTAGGTCTTTTTAACTTGGAAGGGATGCGGGTCAATGGCGCATGTGACTGTTGATCCACAGGGCAACAATAAGGGTTCGGGGGTCTGATTTAACGCAGTAATAAAAGCAGACCCTTCAGAAAAACGAACAAGGCCTGCAATGATCAGAATGCCTCAATGTACCGTGTGGCCATTAGGTAGTAGAAGCACATTGCCATCCACAATGTTGATGCAATCAACGCTAATTATTTCTTCTCGGGATGGCCAAAAAACATAATCTGAAGTGGTGACGAGACGAATGCGCTCTTCATATTCCAATAAAGAAGAGTCGGTGGGATTTAGGTGGATGAGGCGCTGATGACAAGATATAGAAGCGCGTGCAGATGACAGAAAATCCCACTCCAAAATGAGTTCGTGGGTGCACTCACGAAGAACTGCTACAGCAATATGATGTTGAATACCGTCTATGAAAACACGAACTGTACACTGGGCGAGTGGGCGACAAATGGCGTTCGTCGCAGCACGGAGAGACGGGCCCTAAGTAAGGTGTTGTTAATTTGCGGAAGATTGGAGCAAAGGTCGGAGCGATTAATGGAAATAGCAGCGCCAGTATCCACTAAAGTTTCGACTCATATACCTTCTACTAACACTGTTAACAAGTTCGATGGTCTGTCTGGAGAAATTGCTGGCTGTCGGGTGGATGCAGTTTCCCCTCCTAAAACAGCATTGAGGGAGTTTTCCGAGTGGGAATTCAGAACATTGGAGGCGGGCCGCAGAGGTGACACGGAACGGCGATTGGGAGATGGTGAGCGGTGGCGAGACTCACGGGAGTTCACAGGCAGACCAGTACTGTAAGGTGGAGAGGGCGAACGCTGAAAAGAAGACCGGTAAGGTGTACCATGGTAGTTCGTGAGTCGACTGAAGCGTCTGGGTTCCTCTGGAGCGTAGCCACGTTGCTCGTCCAGTTGGCGCCTTCGGCAAAAGCGAGATATATGAGCCCCTATATCTGCAATAACAGATTCGGGCGTGGAGGACGCGGCATGGCGTAATACGGCTGTGGGCGCATCGGTAGTGACACTGATGCCACAGGTACATGGCCACCTGGTGTAGCCGCTGGAATAGTGATGGGTGCTGAGAGCACCACTACTTCTGCGTACATTGGTACCTGACGAAGGTCTCGATTCGGCGAAACAAGGTGAATATGACGCAGATGCAATCTCTTGCCTAACGATGTCCCGCAAGTTGGTTGGAGCTGAGGCTAAAGTATATGGTGGAGCGCAGGAAGAGCAGCGCCCATGAAGCTCCTTACGAACGATGTCGTGGACCAGGGCACGGATGTCGAGGGCCGCAGGAAGACAAATGTCCGAGGTATCATGGCAAAGACGAAGAGACTGAAGTTCTTGTCTCTGGCAAATGGTGGTGACATCTTGAGTCGTGGTAGGGTTTTGCGACGCAAGGGCGTTGAATGCGACGGTATTTACACTTTCGATAATATGGCGTATTTGGTCGATTTGAGGCATAGATGAATTTAAACGCTTGCACAAGGCATGAACATCCTCTATGTAAGAGGTGTATGATTCACCCGCCAGCTGAATGCATTCAACAAGCTTCTTCGTTGCTGCTTCAGCGCGAACACTGGGGGAATCGAAAATCTGTCGGAGCTGCCGTGTGAACGTGTCCCAGTCGGGAAGATCTTGAAGGTGGTTCGGAAACCAGGTTTTGGCAACATTAGTTAGGCAGAAAGGGACCGTACGTAACTTGTGAGAGTATCCCACCTGTTCAACTCGCTGACGAGGCCGTAGATGTGTAGCCATTCTTCAATGTCATCCCCTTTGAGACCCGAGAATACTGGTGGATCAGGTCGGTGGCTGTCGATGGCCAAGGTCGGCGGCAAAGGCTGCACTGGGCTGGTGGCATTGGATGGACCAGGATTGTCTTGCACTGCCATGGCAGGTGGTAGTAGACGACGACCCAAGCGCAGCTCCAGTGGTAACGTGCAAGAGGACTTGGGGATCGAGAAGCACCGTCCACCACTTATGAGGAAGAGCTTTTTTCGAGACGAGCTCGAGCTGGCACTCACTGATCATGATATCTACAGATGAGAAAATTATACAAATTATGATGACACGTCCAATTGATAAAGAAGAGTTGGTGACTGCGCTCACAATAGCATCATTGCTCAATAGGAAACATGTTGTTTTCAACACGATTCTCAATTAAAGAGGCAAAGCGCCAAATCAGAGTTCACAAGCACTCCAGCATCATGAAAGGTGTGGCGAGGGAAGACCAAAACAGAGATGCTGATAAATTTTTCTGATGTGAGAGGTGCCACAAACAACTCGTCTGTCACATAAGGGCAGACGGTGAATTGGGAGATTTATATCTGTGTGCTCCAGTATATGTGTGATCTATATGCACTGTTATGCTGCCACCCTGACTTATAAGCATCTGGACAACGGACCTTTCTCCACTATAGCACAAGACTGCACACTGCTCTCAGCATGTCAAAAATTTTCGCCAAGCACAGCATTACTGTAGTTCACCATTCACCATACCATATTTACTCATGTAATGAACAGCCTTTTTTTTTTTGTTCGAAACATCGACGCAAAGCTGTGGGTGTGTTTATAATGCGGGGAACATTTTATAAGAACTTCTTGGTATGAGCTAAAAAATGCGGTAATGCAAAAAGAAGTTAGGTTGCTCAGCTTCGTTCTTGCACTTCACTCATCTTCGGTGGTTGAAGGCGCTATCTTCTGCAAGCTTTTCCTGCGCTGCCCGTGCACGGCATAAGAGCGTTTTGTGGCTACCTTCTCTTTCAATCGTTTAACTGCAACAGTAGAGTCTGCTGTGATCTCGAGGGGCGCCCAGAAGCGTGCAATACGACGCGACGATGCTCTTGGCCTACTTCGTGGCAACCTCGCACGACGACCGCGATAACGCTGTTAACATTGTAGCAAGCAACCAACATTGCAGCAAGCTATGACAAAAGCATCAGAACAAATCGTCGATAACAGTATTAACCAAAACATACGGCGGCCACTTTGCTTGCAACCGAAGGTAGAATCGGGGACTAAGTTGGGAAAATAGTTACGATTTTTCTGGGCGACTAGCGATTTCTTTCTGGTTTTCCAGAAACCTGTGACGTGATGGGGACAAATGGCCCTTCAGCACAGCCATAGCGACAGCAAATTCTGTCGTCGTCGCTCGAAAATTGCTTGCATGTTGTTGGGCCTTAAAGCTTCGTATTCGCAGGAATTGACTGTCGGTTGGCGTGGGAAGTTTCATGACTTTCGCTCGCTGTGTAATGGTCAGCTACGATATCTCTACACTTGCACCGTTCGTGAACCTCGCTGTGGTGCATGGATATTTAAAGAAGACTGGGCATGTGCACCGCACAGATAGAAGGAAAAACTATATGACGCGTGGCAGCGGGCAAAGGGGGAGAGGAGACAAGCCGAGGTGGCTGAGGTGGGTCGAGCAAGAAGGGGCCAGGTGTCGGTTACCGGAACTGCAGCGGACGCATGTAGGGGGGTTGTACATTACACGGGCAAAAGAAAATCCGAATTTCGACAACAAAAGTTGGGGGTGAATTTATTATACGAGTGCATTCATTACGTGAGTAAATAGGGTACTTGCTTGCCATCTCCCCATGCGATTTTTCTCCAGTTTTCTTTCCCGAAGAGAACCCTAAAAGTTGCTGAATATGAAGAATGAAGGCCATTTAAGACTCCACGACAAAAGAGCTCAGATTTTCACCAAAAGAAGTGTTTTCTAACTGTTTCCAGGGCCTCAAAAATAAAATAATAAATGACAGAGAAGAAAAGGTGAGGAGGTCAACCAGTCAAGGATAACTACCCTACACATGGGAATGGGGGAGATTGAAGGAAGGGGAGGAAAGATACAGAAAGATAGCGCATCACAACGCACGTGCACAAGCACATAGCCAGCAAGAGTCCATTAATCTGGCGTGAAACGCGACGTCACTCTCACGGCTGCTTGTCGAAGTCTGTTTTTCTCCAAAAGCTCAGCAGTTTTTTGGTCACCTTCAGCTGCGATGTCCTTTGTCAACAACATGAAAGGACAGGTTCAAAAGATCTCAAGAAGCATTAGAAGTTGTGTATAGACTGCAAGGGAGACTGTTAGAAGGGGTGCTTTGCAAATGACTTCAATGTTAAACAAATTTCGTTTAATTGACTCTGGTCTCATAACTTTTCGGACAGAGCTTTTACCTTCAACAGCAGCTCTTCCTGGAATCTTGGCGCATACAGCAGCCAATGGGAAATATCAGCCAGACCATGGAGGCACTATCCTTTGTTTACTATTGTGTTTTTGTGGCAAGTCTCTGCGAACCTCATGCACTCGCTAAGAAACCATATTTAACCGCCAACCATGTTGGGCCGACTCTGCCCCAAAGAAAAAGCCAGTCAGGCTTTGATATGATCAGGACAAAGTCTGGTTGAAGTTTCCTTTTTACGTTTCAAGGGAATCCTAGAGTCTCTTTAAGATTGAGTTATGAACAGTGGTAAATCTAGAGGGGGGGGGGGGACGGTAGGGGCGATCGCCGGCCTGGAAGCCTGTCAGCACCCCTTCCCCCTCTCTTCAGTGCTTGTGTCTGCCTGCTTTTACCTGTTAGGATGAGTGGGACCAGTGTGAGCGCATCTTAATAGTATTTTTGTCAATACAGGGTTTTTGTGGTATTAAAAACAAGAAGTAATGACCACGCCCCCTTTCCTATGTTGATTCAAGCGACCCCCTCCCCCCCCCCTAAAATGGGTGTCTGGATCCGTCTTTGATTATGGAGCGCATAGTCATATAGCTTAAATATACATTGTTATGGTGAACTGGAATACACAGGGAAGATGGAAGTGTGTATATTATTATACTATATGTGGAAGTATATTGAAGGAGTAATCAGTATGATTGACCCCGCAGGGGCGTCTGCACAAGCAGGCATTCGATGTGTATGGTGCATTCAGGCGACGAACCGAATCCAGAAGTGGCGGGATGGACGGCGCATTAGGTAACCTCACATCAGCGATTCCTCTCGTCCGCGACTTGTTTGTTCGGCTCGTGGACGGATGACCTCAACTTGTTTCTCACATCGGGATTCTGGCGGGAGGAAGCCGATACTTCAGTGGATTAGTTCAGGGTTTTTGGCAACCAGTACACTTTTCGTCTTCTCGCGGCATTTTTTTCGTGGCTCGCGGACAGCTGCATGATCGGTCGGCATCATTCATGCTTTACCATGGTTTACCTAGTTTCTGAGGGCTTTGTTCTCAGGTGATCAAATATGCAGAAATCACTTTTGGTGGTTCGGAAATGTCGCCGCCGTCGTTTGACACGCGAGATTCTTAGCCGCAATGGTGGTGAAATATTTTAACTTCTGCAATCGACGACGTGCCGCTTGTAAAGAAAAGACAGGAGACGCATTCAGAAGGGCCACACATAGGGGAACAATGAAGTTGTATGAACATTTTGCCAGCAACTCCGTTTTCTCCTGAAAGAAAAACCACTCCTCATTCATTTCGCCCAATGCAACAGCCATCGCAGTAAGGTGTAGAGGGTGTAGCAGTAAGGTGTACGAGGGTGTAGCTCAGAGGTAGAGCGCTTGCATCGCATGTGAGAAGTCCCGGGTTCAAACCCCGGCACCTCCAGAGCGCTCTCGACTTTTGCGGTATCGTTTGCCCCGCCGCGGTGGTCTAGTGGCTAAGGTACTCGGCTGCTGACCGGCAGGTCACGGGTTCGAATCCCGGCTGCGGCGGCTGCATTTCCGATGGAGGCGGAAATGTAGGCCCGTGTGCTCAGATTTGGGTGCACGTTAAAGAACCCCAGGTGGTCGAAATTTTCGGAGCCCTCCACTAGGGCGTTCTCTCATAATCAAATGGTGGTTGTGGGACGTTAAACCCCACATATCAGTCAAACGTCGCTTCATGTCGGCATCCATGTTGTTGAATACTCTCAAACCGGTATGCTGCCAGCGGGGGCAGGTGAGCGCCGAATCTGCGGTTGAGGGTAATCCGGCTGTTTTCTCCTAGGACGTCGTCCGTCGTGTGGATGCGCCTGCAGGTGGATTATCCGCGTTCACGACAAATCCGGATTCGGTTTGTCGTCTGAATGCGCCAGTAGCGACACCACGGACCTGAGCTAACGGGGGGTTTCGACCTCTCCCACGCCTAGCTGTACCTGGCTGAGCCGTGTCCGAGGAAAAGGGAATCCCGGGGGTTGAGCCGACGCCGGGTGATTGAACCTTTAAGGCTCAATCACCCGGCAGAGGCAACACACCCCTTTGGTCCCGGCTTCACGTAGACGGCATCTTTGGGCTGACCCACCCACGGGAAATCTGCAGCCGCCTTTTCCTCTCTCTCTTCCCTCATCTTCGTCTTTCTCTCACACTATTAACTGTTCCGTCGTCTCCTTTCTTCTGTTACTTCAAAATTTCCTGGCGGCGAGGGTTTACCCTGTGTAGTTGTTCAACCTTGGGTAGTTATATTCGGTTATAGCAGCCATGTACAGCTGGCACTTACGTTTCTACCGCGTCGCGTAGCGTCCTCTCGTTGGGCTCCATGGTGGGTGGCTGGCGTGACCTCTGAATAATCAGCACATTTCATGGGATCCCTTAACCGTTTTGCAACCGATTACTCCACAAGGAGGTGGTGCACCAATGTAATCTTTCAACTGATGTGCGCTAAGAAAGACAACTCTCCCAATACCATGTTATTCAATGCCAGAGTACACAAAGGAAAGCCAGAAGTTTGTCTCCCTTTCTTGTATCCAAGTGTCTGATGGAAACGCTAGGTGCGGGATACAAAGCCAACAAGACCATCAGTGGTGATCTGCTCTTTGAACTTAAAGATCATCTACAATACCAGAGATTACACCACTTGACAGCTTTAGGTGGCCATCCAATCACCATTGCCCCCACACAGCACACTGAACACTGTAAAGGGTGTCCTATCAGACAGCAACGTTATAGAATTATCAGACAGAGAACTGTTGCCAAGCTGGAAAGACGAGAACGACATCCACATACAGCGCATAAAAATATGAAGAGAGAACCAACAAATTCCTACGAAACACATTATAATGACTTTAGCATGCACGACATTTCCCACTGAAATAGTTACAGGTTACCTCAAGCTGCCAGTGAGAGCATACATTCCAAACCCTCGGCGCTGCTTCAAGTGTCAGCACTTTGGCAATGGCACTCAAAGCTGCCGAGGGCAACTTACATGCACGAAGTAGCATCACAGGACATTGCGCTAATGATGACTGTTATTCCCAAACCTACTGTGCAAATTGTGGTGGTGACCATCCGGCATATTCGAAGTTTTGCGAGGGCAGGAAGAGGAGAAAAGAAATTATCACTACAAAAATCAAACTCAACATTGGCTTTCGAGAAGCGCGACAGCGGGTTTCCCCGCATTATAGAGAGAACACATCATACGCCGAAGTGATGTGAGGGGAGTCGCCACCACTATGGTTTTCGGCGATGCCTCGTGCCACGCCTGGCGTACCGAAGCAAATGCCACAAGCCCTCACGGCAGGGGCAACTTCGGTTGTCCCGCCCTTCCTGAACTCGGCCCCAACGAAGGCCCCTGTGAACCCTGGTGGCAGCCAGGGCACCACACAAACTAAACAGATTGCCTCGATTTCTGGCACGGTGGGTTCAAAAGCTCCATTCATTGTGACGAAGCCTACCCAACACACGTAATGTCCGGTGCCTCTCTAGAGGCGATGGACACAACTAGACCACTGGCGCATGCTGCGTTTAAGGAGCGGCGAGATCCGCTCGACCGCTCCAAGATTGACAAAACTCCAATTACAGGCCTGCCAAAGGCCCTGTAAAATAAATAGCTTTTCTTTATTAACACACACTATACACACTCATTCAGAATGAACACCATATTGTCACGGGGTCGTGACGTGGACAAATGGAGCACACTGCGAGTCGAATAATAAATTGCTTATTTGGGCGAACCTGTGCCCAGTAAACGGAAAGTCGGACTTCAGTAGCAGACTTAGACTGATAGCTGCGAACGGAGCGTCGGCCGTCGATCAACTACTGACAAGCGGCGAAGTGCGTCGGCATTTATACTCTTGCCATCGTATGTTCTAGCGTTATTGCTGGCAGTTACGTAGGTTCTAGAATAATCTGTAAAGTTCGCGGAGTGGGCGTGATATTATCAAAATGATCTACTACAGTCCTGAAGCTTCTCGAAAACTGCAGGCGCAGTTTGCGCTGAAAATTGTGTACTGTATTGGGGCGATAACAAAACTTGAGAAATGGAACGTGGCAATGTTACAATGGAACGCTAGAGGACTCATACGCAATCTTGACGACATACACGAACTTCTTGGCAAATTCTGTCCAAAGGTGCTGTGTGTTCAGGAGGCGCATCTAAACTCTATACACACAAATTCTTTCAGCAAATATGTTATCTTTAGAAAGGACCGCCAAGATGCTCTTGCATCATCTGGTGGTGTTGCAAATATACTTGACAAGAACGTAGCATGTCAACACTTTCCGCTACGAATGGCGCTGGAAGCAGTAGCCGCTCGAGCTATTATTGGATACAAACTCATCACAATCTGCTCATTATACATACCCCCACACTACCAGCTACAGAAACACGATATTCAGTCATTTATTGATTAGTTGCTCGAGCCTTACGTGGTACTCGGCCATTTTCGTGCTCACGGCAGCTTGCGAGGCAACTCTCGCACCGACGCGCAGGGCCGCCTCATTGAGAATTTTCTTTTTTCTACATGAGCATGTTTACTACCGTATATACTCGTGTAAGGGCCGCACTTTTTTTTCGAAAATTTTGCTAGGTGCGGCCCTTACACGAATCAGGCCGATTTAGTACAGGCAGTACAGGCCAAAGGTCTGTACTGTTTATGCAACAGTAGCAGAGTGCAAGAGTCACAAATGACATGCCAGAAATGTTTTTTATTCGGATTCCATTTCGCTGTCCTCGTTCTCGGAGGAGCTCGCCTCGGCGTCCGCGTCTTCCCAGAGACGGTCATCTTCGGTGCCGTTCATGGAGTTCGAAATTCCCGTTACCTTGAAGCTTTTAGCAACTACTTCTACTGACATGGCACGCCACGCATTCAAAATCCATTCACACACCTGTTGGAGCGACGCCCGCTTCAGCCGTCCTGTAGGGGTCTTCTCGTGGACGCCTCCAGCCATCCATTCAGAGTAACATCGGCGAAATTCCACTTTGAATGGTCTGTTGACGCATACGTCGAGCGGCTGCAGCACACTCGTCAGGCCACCGGGAATGACGGCCAAGTCCGTACGAGTTGCGGCAACTCGGTTCTTGACGCGGTCGGTCAAGTGGCCCCTAAAGCTGTCCAAAACAAGGAGGGCTTTCCGTTGTAACAGCCCTCCAGGTCTGTTTGCCCAGACGGTCTTAATCCAGTCAACGACCAGTTCCTCGGACATCCAGCCCTTCTCTTGCGCACGTACGACGATTCCCTGAGGGAACTTCTCTTTTGGGAGAGTCTTCCTTTTAAATACGACGTACGGCGGAAGCCTCCTGCCGTCTGCCGTGATGCACAACATCACAGTGCACCTTTGGCGTTCTGCACCAGTCGTGCGCACAGACACACTTTTCGCACCTTTTAAATCCACTGTGGTGCTTTCCGGTGCATCGAACCACACAGGTGTCTGGTCCGCATTCCCAATTTGGGACAGGTCGTATTCATGCTCCCTCCTGAGAGCATTCACGAAGCGATGAAACTTAATGACGTGGTCTTCGTACTCGCGCGGCAGTTTTTGGCAAATCGTCGTTCGGCGCCGAATAGAAAGCTGGTTACGGTTCATAAACCGCGTAGCCCAGCCCCGACTTGCCTTGAATTGTGCCGGGGGTATTTCCATGTGGCGAGCGATGCTGAGGGCTTTGACGCGTATCATGTCAGTCGATACGGCGTAGCCGTCCCTTCGTGTGTCGACGACGTAGTTGACGAGCTCGCTTTCGAGTTGCGGGTACTTGCACTTTTTCCCGCGAAACGCCTTTCGGCTCCTGTTAGTAGCGGCGAGGGCATCTTTCTGATTCATCCAGTAACGCACGCGCTTCTCATCGACGTCGTACTTTCGTCCAGCTTCCCGCTTCCCGTGCTCCTCGGCATAGTCAATCACTTGCAGCTTAAATGCTGCAGTGAATGATCTCAGATGCCGGCCCATCGTCCCGTCACGTGCGCTGGCTTCTGCAGGGTTCACTACAACCAACAAAGTGACACCGACGACACCGATCTGAAGTCGCGCTGCCAACGTATCGACACGATGCTAGGAACGATGCCAACAAAGAGGCCGCACAAGGCAAATATGGCGGCGCGCTGTCAACAGCGTGGTCGGCGCGTCGGCGGAAGTAGAATAAAAGCGGAAAAGCGTGCAGCGCCATCTGGCTGTAAATGAACTAACTACACTTTTCTGGCGGGACATTTTGAACTTTTGTTTTTTTTTTTTCGAAATATCCGCTTTCAAAGTTGGGGTGCGGCCCTTACACGAGGGCGGCCCGTACACGAGTATATACGGTAAACAAAAACGAACCCATGTTTTTTAGCTTTTCAAAAAAAAATCTTATTCATCAATCGACCTAAGCATCATATCTTCATCAATCTTACTTGATTTAAACTGGGAAGTGATTAAAAACCTGTATGGGAGTGACCACTTCCCAAGACTCCTCTTAACACAAAAACAAGAGCAATCTCCACCCCAGGCTCCTCGGTAAAAACTTGACAGAGCCAACTCGGAGGAGTTCAATAACATTACTCATATCTCTTGGGCTGAGATGGCTTCCTTAAGTATTGACGCTGCTGTAGAGTACTTTACCGAGTATATTTAACGCTGCTTTTAAATGCATACCTGAAGTAACTAGGACGACAGGCAAAAGTCGTGTTCCCTGGTGGAATGATGAGTGCCGCAGGGCTCGGAGAAAACAAAATAAAGTGTGGGATCTTTTCGCGACTCTCGCACAGCATAGAATCTTATAAACTTTAAAGAAATAAAAGCACAATGCCATAGAACACGCCGTCAAGCTAGAAGGGAAAGCAGGCAGAATTTCATATCGGGCATAAACTCTTACAGAGATGAGGCCAAAGTATGAAATAGTGTGAAAAAAAGTACAAGGTCAAACAAGTTATTTGGTGTCTTTAGTGGACACCCAGGGCAAAAGCATGGAAGACCAAGCTGACGCTCTGGTGTCACACTTGGAATATATATCCAGCTCTACACATTATTCCAAAGCCTTTCAATGTTACAAAACAAGAGAAGATCGAAAGAAAAATCTGTAAAAAATGTAGGACACAATGAAGAGATTCGCTCAGCAGAGCTACAGGCAGCTCTGAACTCCTGTAGCAATTCCGCCCCAGGTTCTGGTCATATTATATACGATATGCTGAAACACTTATCCAACAAAACACAAAATAGACTGCTTTCCCTATATAATATACATTATGGTTTTGCGGTATCATCCGTACTTCCTGGAAAGAGGCTATCGTGGTACCCGTTGGAAACGGGGAAAGGATTCATCACTATTTACCGGCCCATCCCACTAACGAGTTGCTTATTTGAAGTCTTTGAAAAAGTTTTGAACACCCAGTTAATACATTCCTTCGAAAAAAACAAGTTACTAGACCCGTACCAGTCTGAATTTCGAGAGGATCAATCTACAACCGACCACTTAATACGCATTAAGGCCCAAATTTATGGAGTATTCATACATAAAAAGTTTTTTTCTTTTTGTATTCCTGGACTTGGAAAAAGCATACGACACAACATGGCGCTTTGGAGTAGTAAGGGACCTCTCACACTTAAGGGTGCGAGGTAGGACGCTAACCATAATTGAAAATTATCTCTCTGATCGCACATTTCATTTTCGAGTAGGCGATGTCCTCTCCCGAGCACTTGTTCAGGAAATGGGAGTACCACAGGGTGGGTTCCTGAGTTGTACACTTTTTCTTATAAAGATGAATTCTCTGTGTATCTGCATTTCGCATAACATGCTATATTCCACATATCTTGATGATGTTCAAATAGGTTTTAGGTCATGTAACTTTGCAATGTGTGAATGCCATGTTCAGCTCTGTCTGAACAAAGTGTCCAGGTGGGCCGACAAAAACAGGTTCAGGCCGAGTCCACAAAAGAGCAAATGTGTACTTTTTTCTAGAAAAAGAAGCCTCCACCCCAACCCTGAAATTAACTTGCATGGCTAGTGGTTACCTGTAGCGACAGAACATAAATTTCTAGGCCTTTGTTTGGACTCTAAACTCATCTTTATATCACACACCAAATATATTAAAAACAAGTACTTAAGAACAATGAATATTCTAAAAGTCCTTTCAGGTACTGCATGACAGAAAATGCCTAATTAATCTGTATAAAAGCCTTATATGCACGCACCTGGATTATGCAGCAATAATCTACCAGTCTACAACATCAACCGCTTTGAAAATGCTCGACGTGGTTCATCATTGGGGAATTCATCTTTGTAAGGTGCTTTTTGCACTAGCCCTGTGGAAAGCTTGTTGTTGAATCCAACGAGTGGTCGCAACACCTGCAAAGATCTTACATGTCATTTATATCATCTCAACATCAATGCAGACAGAGAACATCCATCCCACTCCACAGTCAGTGATCTGTCGAGTGCTGCACTCTTTGAAAGCCATTCTTCGTTTTGACAGCCCTACTCACTTGTGTGAGAGGTCTAGCCGAGGAGATGAATGTGCTACTTGAACACCATTTTATGGATCCCGCGGCATTGGTGCCCCTGTGGCAGTGGCAGACTATGGATTGCGACGTCTCTTTCTTAAAGGTTACGAAGCGTTCCCCCATTGCACATATCTACACACACTTCCTGGATCTGCAACATAAATACACATGGCCCAAGTTCTTCACAGATTCCTCAATGTCTAAGACTTCTGTGTCTTATGCTGCAGTCGGCCCATCCTTTTCGGAGGCCGGTGCTTTACCTCTTGAGACAAGCGTCTTCACTGCAGAAGCTTTTGCTGTACTTAAAGCCGTTAAACACATTGAGAAATTAAAGTTAGGAAAGGCACTAATTTACTCCAATTCCTTGAGAGAGGTAAAAGCTTTGAAAAATCTTGAAAAGCACAAAAACCCCATCCTTGTCTTTTTTTACTCTCTATTATGCATAATTTACGTTCACGTACAGCATGCTGTAGTCTACTGGGTGCCAGAGCACTGTGAGATGAGAGGCAAAGAAGTAGCGGACCAGCTAGCCACATCCGCCCAGATAAGAACCGTCAATACATCCATATTTACTGCTGTGCTTGACCTGAAACTATTTCTTAAATGAAAGCTCAGAGCTTAATGGCAGAGTACTTGGGATAAGCACAGCCAAAATAAATTTCACGTTATCAAGCCATACCTTGATAATTGGCCGCCCTGTCGCGGTGGTCTAGTGGCTAAAATACTCGGCTGCCGACCCGCCGGTCGCGGGATCGAATCCCGACTGCGGCAGCTGCATTTTCGATGGAGGCAGAAATGTTGTAGGCCCGTGGGCTCAGATTTGGGTGCACGTTAAAGTACCCCTGGTGGTCGAAATTTCCAGAGCCCTCCACTACAGCGTCTCTCATAATCATAAGGTGGTTTCGGGACGTTAAACCCCACATATCATCATCATTGATAATTGGCCGTTAGTATCGAAATCGCGCCACACACAAGTAACTCTAACAAGGCTTCGAATGGGACACACACATTCCACACATGCATACCTTTTGTCCGGTGATTATCCACCCAGGTGTGAAAGATGTGGAGAAGCACTAACCGTGCTCTACATCCTTATCCAGTGCAATGAATTGGAGGATATCAGAAAGAAGCACTTCACATTACCCTACCAACCGCAATTTCTATTGCATCCTGCCATGTTCATCGGTACATATCAGTCACTTTCTGCTTTTATAAACTGTATACATAGTTTTCATGTCATATACCCAGGGGATTCATCGCACGACCTCTGAGCAGAGGTACTGCTACAAAGAAAGCACCTACCTCGTGGCCCTTGGACTCAAGGACATAGACGAGGCATTTGTGCTGTTCTCAAGTTTTCATGTTTTTGTTACGAAGACTACATTGATCTTCACTGTACACAAGTCATGTTACTTCCATATTTTTATTACTTACATGCTATACCCGCCTTTAGGGTGGAAAGTTTTAGGTTCCTATACAGCCACTTAACACCACCATTACTCACTCCACATCCCCTGAACGTTACTGTGAATTATCGTTACATCACCTTTCATGGCGCTCTTTGGCCTAGCATGGCCCTTGCACCACTAAATTTAACCCGTATATTATCATCGTCAGTATGATTAATGTACAGCTTGGCAAAGACACCCCTTTGTTATCTTCTTTTATCAGCATGGTTTGTGTGCTCATGAACAAATGCTTTGTAAGAACATGATGTTTTGTTGTAATGAAGTTCATATAGTATAATTAACTGGCACATATGTATTGGACCTGTCAAACAAAACAGGACAGTTGATTGTTTTGGTCTGCCATCGGTGACATGCATTGCCGATTTGGCCTCTTTATTAGCTAGTGTACTAGCTTCAGTCATGACTGTCTGTTGTAATTGAGTCCATCGTCTGGGAAGAAATTGCCTACTGTAGTTGTTGCGGATAACACTTGTTAAAGCGTCAGCCATCTTTTTGTGATGGTGGGCCATGCAGGACCGTCAGCCAGCCCTGCCACCCTCACGGCTAGACCACAAGCATGTGCTTGAGCACTCACTGCACCAGCTATTGCGCGAGTACCACTACGCATTCCTCCACCAGGGTGCACCTCGTCCAGCATCGGGCCCAGTTGGTGTGCCTCGCAAACGACACCTGGCTGGACCATATGCCCACGACCGACATCGCCTGCGGGACGCTCTCCACAGGTGAGCACCTTTCGATAGAGTGTAGTCGTTAGGAGATTTTCATATCAGAGACCTTTTCGCTGTTCACAAACACAGGTGCTGGACAGCTTCCGGCGTTGTGCGGCAGCGTAGCTGTAGTAGCATTGGCGGGGAACAAAGGTCTTGACAGGTAGCCAACATATTTTCCGCACTTCTGTGCCTGGCCAGATATTTCAAATAAGTAAGATACAACATTATAAGGGTTAGTCCTTAACCTTATTTAAGCGTCCTTTTTTAACCTGAAAGCGGAAAAAGAGTTTCCCTACTCTGGCACAATTTAAAAGACACGCTTTCTGCTTTGGTGGTAGACAGCGCATCATTGAAGTGACCAGAAGTTTCTCATCTGCTGCTATTGCAATATTAAAACCAACTGTAATGGGCGAACACCTGTCATCAACAAAACCTGGTCCATCAACAAAATCAGTTGAGAAAACCCTTACCCTCCCCTCGTACATGTTTTTTTCATTTTTCCTTCTGTGTCTCGCCTGCATAGCTGCCTTTGATATTATGCCTGCAGTATCTTTGTACACACTAAAAAAAATTATTTAATGAGAATTATGGTACTGTTTTATTCAAAAAAAAACTCTACAAAGTGAGCAAAAAAATGTTTTTGTTAATGTTGGGAAGTTTCGTTTTTTTCTTCTTTCAGTTGCGAAACGGTTAAATTGTACTACGAGGTGCCCAAGTTGCCTCTAGCCACAGTCAAAAATATAATGGCGCACTCTATGATGATGCGAACAAATGCTTGCTGCTGAGTATTGACTGGGCAATGCTAAACCATTTTTGTGTTCTTCTTGATTGTCCAATTAGGCATGTTTGATTAAATAACTTTTGAAGCAATGAAGCTGGGCAAATTATTGCAGTAAGAAAGTCGTCTATCGGTTTGTGAACATCTGTATCTGCCTGACGACTATGCTCACCATATCACCACCAACCCAGCCTGATATGTTCACCACCAGCCCAGCCTGATCCTCTTCATACTCGAGCAGAACAGAAGAGTCATCGTGGAAAACTTGGTTTTGTCGTAGCTGTTAAAAATAAAGCAAAAATATTCACAAGATTAAACAACTTGTGTCAAGGTGTAGCAGAAACTTCCCAACCTTCGATAGATTGTTTCGAATGCACTTGAAAATATGCAAAGAGTATCACCACCCAGACAGATTGTGAAGGCTCACACAAGTATGAGAACTGTTCCTGATGTTGTGGACGTCACCACTGATACCTGAAGAGAAGTTATGCCAGGTTATTCAACGAAAAACCTTGACTCGATTACCTAACTCATATCTGCAGCTATAATCGTTCAATATTTACCCAGAGACTGCAGAGCTGATTGAAGCTGATTGATTTGTCGTGGAATTGTCTAATGTGATGGCATCCACTATAACATGGTGAGGTGCACTATGCATTGAAGGGCACTCAAAGCTCAAATATAATTAACCTGAATATAAGAAATCATAGGTATAACAACGTGAATGCAGAGTAGCTCTGTCATATATACAGTGCTGAAAATATATGTTTATAATGAATTTTCAGATATAATAAAGTATTTTCGTGGCAAGTGTGACTTTGTTATAATCAGGTGTTGAAAATTGTATAGAAGACAAAGAGTGGCAGTATTATCATTAGGATTAGATTAGTATTCTGAATAAAGAAGAGGTCGACGGTGGGTTTCGCCATGGGGATTAGTCCTTTTCTCCACATCATTTTGGTGCCGTGAAACCCAAAAGAAATGGCCTTCAGAGGTAAGGCAGAATGGATTTTATGACTTCTTGACCGCATGTGTAGCCCAGAAAATTTTGTTGATGGCGCCATTATGCGAACCTTGTGTACGAGGCCTAACCATCGCTGAGACCCAGATTGTAAAGAATGACAGCCCAGCAGCTGACTGATCTGTGTTGTGCCAGCCTTCTGTGATGACTAGTGTTTTGGCTCCGACTTTGTTTTCTGATACGGCCGGCCAGTGATTTTCCCCGTTGCTGACACTGGACCAGATCATGGAGGCTTTCTTCTAAAGGTGGAGTCAAGTGTGCAAGGCTGTCATGCGAGCGATCAAAACATAGAACGCCGTATGCATATGGATTACCCACCTATAATTGAGTTGACGAATTTTCATCAAATTTTAACTAGCAAGTATAGGTTTCTCGGATAAATAGATAATGAGGTATACGATGCAGTTGACATTAATAGTTTGGAAGCTGACATGGAGGAAGCAGGCGGCTATGTTCACCATATCATTCAAGCGAAAGTGAAAGCCGAGTATAAAATAAAAAATGAAATGAAAGTGTAGCAAGCTCATCTGGAATCAATAAAAGAGCAGATTAGAAGAAAAGTGAAAGAAAAAATGGGCTCCTCGTCTATAGCGAAAACACCTAGCCAATGCTTTCTCAATGGTGATCTTGTCACACAGATGCTTGATGAGTCAAGTTCACGACGAGTAGAGGAACACACTGAAAGCCGACAGTCAAGCATTCCCTCTGCAGAGAGTACAATCTTGAAGATCAGCACCGAAGAACAACTTCAGAGGCTAGAGACCCCGTCTACAACTTTAGATGCCTCGTCAAGCTGCTGCATCAATGAAGGGAACAAGCATCAGCTATTCATGTGTACCTGATGGGAGAGACCTGTATGAAAGAAAAACCAGAAAGCATTTGAAAATCCAAGAGACAGCGCACCAGGTCTTGGAGATAAGTGCCTACTGAATATGACAAGTTGCTATCTTAAGTCTTCATAGCAGTGCATACAACGGCCTGTAGAAAGCAAAACAAGGCCAGTTAGTCAATCGAAAAGAAATGGAAGGAAGATCACAAAGACGCTGAAGCAAGCCCGTTATACTGATCGTAGCCTATGCTTTTCGAGCATGCGTCAGGGTTAAAGGAAGTGCAGGCCATATGGCTTATTTCATCTAAATACCAAGACAGCATCAAAGTCAAAAGTGGGAAAGCCCAGATTGAGGCAAAGGAAGAAGGTGGGGACGATTCCAAGTTGACTGCAGCGAAGACGATGAAATAGGGAAAACTTGTAAGAAATAGCTCCTACAGACCCTCGAGGATGAGTGTGTAATTAAATCTAAAGGCAGCCAAGACCGCTCATTTAAAGCAAAAGTTTATTGAAGGTGACGTGTTCAATAGCATGAACGTGGCACAAATGCTGTAAAGCATCAAGTATGTTGACCACGAGTGACAGTATTATCATTAAGATTAGATCAGTATTTAGACTAAAAAAGTGGTCAACGGTGGGCTTTGCCTATGGACGGAGGCTAGTTCTTTTCTCAACATGAGGTTTGAGTGTACTAATGTTGCCACTATTGAGCCTGGAACAGCACCACAAGCACAGAAACTGCCCACTGTCTGGGATTAGCGACCAAGGAAGTGTCGGAACAATAACTCTAGCAGGTGGTGTGCATCTTTACGAAGATTCACTATGTCCAGAAAAATCCACTTCCCCCTAAAAAGACATGTCAGATCCCCTCATGTCAACACTTTTCCGCACACTCATTTCATCAAACAATGGTGCACCTGCAAAAAAGTTTTTGTTTAGAAATAGTGCTTTTTCAAGAACTAAACTTCTGTAAGTTAATGTCGGATGGTGTCTGACCTCAGCATTCCCTTTCAGGAACTCCTCGTAGATTCTCTCGCATAGCAGAAAGCTGAAATCAGCCTTGAGACTTCTCCAGTGCAGTATAGACCGCTCATAGCAGAAGTCATGGAAGTCGCGAAAATCCGCACTATAACCAGTACTGCACTATAACCAAAACAATCTTTTTCAAGGGCCGCATTTGCATGCAGCGTCGCATGTCTGAGAATCAAAGCATGCGATGTGTGGTGCTTACAATCATTCAATTTTTCAAAGGTTAAAGAAGTTTAAACATCCATAGACCCGCATCACCAATGAAATGGACGCGATAGGAAGGGCTAACAAAAGAAGGCACCATAGCTAAAATTCACTGACTAAACATCTCAGACCGCCTCAATTATGTGCATTACACAGAAGCTATGTCAAATCACGTCAGAAATTTCACGCGCTGAAAGACACCAATCATTCGATTTCATGGATGTGCGCCCGATTTCAAAATACTGCAATCGAAGCATGAACTATCATTCAAGTGCTATATGTGCCACCCTCATTTTTAACGATATGTACCCTTCCCTTCAAGTGCAGATAGCATGGGACCTTCAACTTAGATAGCATGCGACCGCTACCGAAATGCAACCAACGCTGATTAGGCCTAGCCTGCCGTTAGGTACGTAGTCACGGGAAGTTTGGCTGTGACATGAAGTTTGGGCGCCAAAAACATCACACTCAAGCACTAATAAGAAAGGCATGTGTGATGCAAGTTTGTGAACTCTTAGACGAAGTTGAAAACAAGGGATCGCTTGCGTCATATTGTGCCGTGCGCGGCCGGGGCCACGTCTGGGCTGGTGCGAAGGCCTATCGCTCAGGCAAATGCCCTTCTCCCACTCAGCTAGCGCGCATATCGTGTCCCGGTCTTCCTTAACTGTGAATTCCAAGCTGCGTGCTGGGCTCTAATATTTTGCACGTGCGTTCTCTGCATCCTCATAGCATTTTCTGACCATGCTCAAAAAGTATCGCAGGACTCTTTTAAAAAAAATCTTTCAATGGCCCTGAGAGTACTGTGAGACAGAAATAAATTAACTGTAAGTTTGAACACCCTGCATTTTTATTTACAACAATGCACTGCGATTGACTATTGTTTTTGCGGAGTATGAGCATCCCTGAAAAAAAAGAAAATGTTGCGGTATCTGTATTTCTGTATCTGCTTGTTGGTGGGAACTGCGAGAGCAATCGAGCGTTGTGAACACTTGTGCCCTATGAAGACTTGACAATATTGATTCAATCAAGGAAAAAGAATAGGCATCCCGAACTGGTACCATCATTTAAGCATCGGTAGTGTACGCACAGGCGTTCAGTGCCATCTTTATTCGGCAACAGGAGACGCCAGAGGGCTTTGTGACGGCCTTACCACACTTATCTTTCCTAGGGCAACATCTCACTTGTGGATGCTCAGTGGCCTGGGGTCGCAGCTCCAAGGGTGCCTGTGTCAATGCGATGATGCAAAACAGGAGTACAGCCAGACCTCTCTGTGATGCAAACAGCTCCAATGTGCGCATAAGTTGTTCATTTCTGGGTATGAGGAAGTGAGCTTTTTTCAATGGTTTTGAGTAACCAAGATGGCAATGCAGTATTACTGAGGAACACGATCGAGTTATACAGGTGTTGAAGGGCAAATGTTACTGAAATGAAGGGATGCAATTTGCCTGTGCAGGTAATTCGGAAGCCGCCATTTGCTAAGCCCAAAATAACTTTTTGTCATCATCACCAATGAGAGAGATGCTGCCACCAGTGTCCAAGAGCGCAGTTATATCTGTGGGCAAAATGTGCATGCACTCTGATGTAGTGTATTTATTTGAAAAGAGCTAGCCGAGCCCGCACGTTCCACGCAGCCAACTAACAAAAGATTGGGTTGTTTGCCCTCGATAGGTGTGACTCTGGGCGATGTGGGGGAGCTTATTACCACCGTGGGCTGTGGTCATTTGCCTGGTTAGAAACATGCCAGGTCAAAAGCGGCATAGGTCACGGGTCACTCATCAGAGTAGTGAGGTAGCATGAGCCAGCCTGGTTCATGTCCTCCCGATACCCTCTCGATGCGGCACGAGAGGTACCTCCATTCTTCAGAGGATTTCGTTGCCAGTCTGAGAGAGTAGACTGGTAGTTGGTGGCTCGGGATCATCGGTTGGGATAATGGTGGAAGTCCAGGACCCCTGCTGCTGCTGAAAGTCTCCACCATTAGGGCCGAGAGAACTGAGGTAGCCCTCCAGGCCCGCCATAAAAGTTTGTGGCTCAAGACAGTGTGACTGCACTGTCCCAGTGTTTGTCTCCCTTCAGGCTTAGACTGGCTCGAATGCAACATTGGTAGGTGGTGGTGGCCCTTCGTGCTGCTCCCAAAAGAGCATTTCCACAATCTGCGGAGCGAAGCCTGCAAGTTTCTCAAGGGAGTAAAATGAATGGCCAAAAATGTATAGCCTAAAGCAAGAATGGCAGCACTGGAGAGCGTGCAAAGCCTTAGCGGTCTCAGTAGCGATGGGATCAGCCGAACGAAGCAGCTCCTGCATGGCTTGAACATATTCTTGTAGACACTCATCTTGATGTTGCATTCAGGCATCTAGCCCACGCCTGATACGGTAGTCTACCGGCAAGAACTCTGCTCTGAATGCTGTGACAAACTGGTTTCAAGGCTGGAGACGTCGCCATTGTTCCACGGCACCTGTCAGGGCAATTATCAGAACCTGGTGGAGCAAATAGAGCTCCGAGATGCCATGAACAGATCTGTAAACTTGGAGGTCATCAAGAAAAAAATTAATGACAGATGTCCCAGCTGCTTGCCGGCTAAATGTTGGAGTGTTCAAATTTGGCAGGGCCGTGGGCTGCATGCGTGCAAGAGGGTCGTCCACAGGAGTATAAACGTCTGTGAGCCAAGCCCTAACAGTCTCGAGAGGAGCCACGGGTGGATCAAAAAGTGAAGCAGTATTGCTAAGTGATGGCTGCTGACCACCGGGTACTGCCATGTCATCGGCCCCCGCCTCGTCTGCAACTCCAGGACCATCCACATCAGTCCTTGAGGCTGCTCGGCAAGTTGATCGGGTGTCCACAGAAAAAGAAAGAAAAAAAACGTACTCACACTAGACGAGGCTGCACACAAGACTCCACAACCACTGTCAAGAAATAGAAAAAGACTCGCTAAGAAGCTAGGACCTCGGTCTCCCTCTCGGAAGCTGGTCCCAAATTACGGGTCCCAAATGTAGGCTCAGGATCAAGGGTCGGCTGAAGCCCTCGGAAAGTACGCAGAGGCAGAGCAGAAAAATGAACCTTTACTAGATGGGGTCCCGTGCTAGACTGTTGGTCGCCGTTCCCCCATGAGCGGATGCACCCAGTCTACACATAGTCTTCACTGAAGCTGGAGCGATGCCTGCAGCGTATTTCAATATCTGTATTGCAGAATACTTTTGAGAGGACCCTGCCGAGCCTTGACTAGAATATTGTTATAAGTTGGTTTGACTGTATTTGATTGTAATTTGGCCAACTTGGACACACTTGAGTGTAAAGTGTTGTGTAGGTGTCTCACAAAAGTGCACAAGCTGCTTTTGTGTCTCATTGAAAGAGGTAGCACAGTCTGCATGACCGTCGTCATCAGTAGAGGCCATATTTCTTGGCAATAAAAAATAGTATTTTAGATGGCAGAAATAGACAGGCTAAGCACAGTTTTAGGCCCCTACATTTGTAAATGTAGGCACAATAAATTTTACAAAAATTTAAATTTTCTAAGAAAGATGTGCGTGACCTGTGTCTACAACAGGAAAGCAAGAATGTTATAGTTGATGATGGCACAAAGATGCTAATGGTTTAAGATAGCCATGCAAATGGCCTTTTTTCCACATGGTTTGCAGAACACGGTGTCTACTTTAGCATGGGGAGTTGTGGGTTCACCGTCAACTAAACATACTCCCGGGTCTCTTTCGTTTCAGCATGTGTGAGCACAGGAGCAAATAGGCAGCCTGCTAAAATGCCAGAAGGGTCTTTTTGCCTCGTATTGGCGAGGTCCGATTTCTTCTAAGTCTGTAAAAAGGTTTCTTACTTCGAGCATTTCGAGGTGCCAGGTGCACTGGGCACTCACATCTGCCATGATTTGCAACGCCTCAGAAATGTCCGACAGAATGCTATTTGCCCTAATATAGAGGAGGTGACGTACAACACGAAATGGTTCACAGTCTGTGTTTGTTGTACACATTCCTCTAAAACAACAAAAAATGCCTGTTCCTTCCCAATTAGAAAACAAGTTCTTACTTTTGCAGTTATATTTTGAGAATGGGAATGTGTCGTTACATTGACGTTACATTTGACTTCTAAATGAGAATGTAGTGTTCTACTACCTTGAGGTGAAATTAAGTGAGCAATTTTTAGCTCACAATGAGCTACAAATATATGAATGTGTCCCCGACAAGAGGTTAAACACTTCTTTCAAATTTTTATAGACCTTCTGCCCTATTACGTACATGTCTAACTGCAACTTTTGTGCTCTAACTGCAACTTTTGTACACATGTAGCATTTTCGTCGATTTCCAAAAGTGCAGTCAGGGTACCGCGCTTCAGATATTCAAATAAATATCTTTTTCAAGGCACTAGTGTAACTAAATTTCACAGGAAACCTTATTGATATCGACTATATGGAGGCGTTTAAAGAGAGCTGGGTCAATATTTTACTGCGAGTATAAAATATTGTTGGGATATGAACTTGCAACATAATAAAATCACGTGGTCGCAGTAAGCGGAGATATTTCTCTATGGCTATTTCTCTGTTCTTTTGTCTTTCTCACTCTCTTTCCCTATCTCTCTCTGTAGGTGTATGGTTCTTGCTTTTTCTTTTTCCCTTTCTTTCTCTCTCTTTATTTCCTTTGTTTTTCCCTCCTTCTTTACCTTTCTCCTCACCCTCATTTTCCTTTCTCTTGACAAACTATACTATGCTGTGGCCTGCTATCATGCCAGCATAAGTGACAGGCTTCGCTTGGCATGAAGCCACTTTGTCGCAACACAACAATCAGCAAAAGTTCAGTTGCAATTCACCAACTTAACCTTTCGGCTCACCAATTCAAATCGGGTCACAAAGTTCACAACTGTTCATTCTTTTATTCAAAACAAAGCCGAAACACAACAATAAACAAAACTATAGGTGCGTTCGAAGTGCACAAGCACCAGGCAAATGTATGTACTACCCTTCATTCCTCAGCTTTTTTCACCAGTCCCTGCATCTGACTTTGTCTGGTGATAACGTTGCACGTGCACATAGAATCAGCAGCTTTTCCTCTAATAAAGTTTGTCTGATTATAGTAAAGTTTTCCACCTAGAAAGCAAAAGAAATTATTTTTTTCGAAACGTCCCATGCTCAAACCAAGCAAAGTGACTATGCGAGAAGATTTTTCTGTTACCGACGTATGTAAATGCGCGGTAGTAAACACGGACGACAAGAAGATACAAGGACAAGCGCAACTATCAACTGAAGGTTTATTTTTCACAACCACATATATATGTCTGAAACAGAAAAAGAAAACACAAAAATCTACAAAAATGATAACTTAGCACTTAACAATCAACAAAACGTGAACGTTTGACAAAAGCAGATTCATGGACCATGTGCGCCACTTGCCAGATACCGTAGCTCTTTATCTAGAAGAGCTAACGACGGTTTGCTGACGCAGTGTTCTGTTTCCCGTGCCATTTTTTCCGCTTCGACGATCATACGGGTATGATCGTCTTTGTGCCTGTACATTACGACCGTGCTTTCGAACTGCGCAAGGCAGCCACACCTACTGACGTGCTGAGCCAAAAAACCCTCACTGCCAGTGCGCACATTGCGTGCGTGCTCGCGCAGGCGCTCATTTAGGCATCTCCCAGTCTGCCCGATGTAACACGCACCACAAGATAGCGGAATTCTATAAACTACCTTCGTGACACATCTGACAAACTGGGTTTATGCCTGACAGTGCAAGATTGTTTGGGCCTATTGTTTACACATGTCATTTTGGCTAGCTGAGAGAGCTTGTAAGGTGCCGAAAAAACGACCTTTACGCCCATGCGCTGACCTAGCTTTTTTATCTGTGAGATAGCTGGTGCTTGTAAGGTATTACCGCGACTTTGTCGCGTTTGCTTTTGTCTCTGTCATTAGTGCTCTCTCTGCTTCTGGGCTTTTTCTTCTTTTTTATTGTTTCTGCCACAGAAATGAGAAGCGAATCCGGGTAGCCAGCTTCTTTCAGACGCTCAACTTGATTTTGGAAGCTTGTTTCCATCATATGGAAACATGATCTGTCAGGGCATTAGTGAGGCAGGAGTTCACTATGCCTCTCTTAACCCAATTTGCTATGCGCTGATTTAAAAGGCAAAAGCGGTTTCATAGCGCGAGGCTCATACATCCAGCATGCGTGATTCACGCTGAACAAAAGTCTCATGTCTAGGAAGCGAATCGAGTTGTTCACTGGGAGTTCATGGGTCAGTATGAGTGGACTCAAGCAGTCACTAAAGCTTCAATGACATCAGATGACAACCCCCATACTCTAGCAGATTCACACTTAAAAACCACCAGGTAGTCGTCGACGAACCTGAAAATTCTCACGACTTCCTGACAACTCAGCCGCTCTTTCAAGTTCCTGTCGAACTTCGCAAGCAACAAATCGCTCAGAATCGGTGCAATCGAAGATCCTATTGAAACGCCACTATTTTGAAAAAAACACATCACCGCTTCCATTCTCCATAGTAGAGGTCCGATCAGGTAGCTAGCAGGTCAAGAAAACTGCTAACACTGACACCAGCTGCATTCTGGAACGTTACGTGGCCAATTAGATCAACACATTCTTCTATGCCTGAATACAAAGCGTTCACGAGGGAGCAGAATAATATAAATCTTTTGATATCTATGGAAAAAGCACTCAAAGTGTAGATAGAATACTCTTTGAAGAATTCAGTGGACCCTCCCTTGAATTCCTGACTAGAAAGGGGATCATTAATCTCTAAAAGTTTCAACTTTTCTGCAAAACATCCCTAAGGCGTTTTGCCAAGAGCCTTTCTCTGTAACGATGACACGAATGGCACATCGACTTTGTGTGTCTTTGCCGAAAAAAACATCTCTAGGGCCAAATTCTCACTTTTTTCTACCTTTCTTGCTATTTCAGACAGGTTAAGCTGCGTGCACAGTTTTTTCGCCCTTAGATTTGACTTTAACCAGGTCAATAACCACTGCACTTTTGGAAGGCGGATGTGACCGCACTTACCAGCTTTCTTCAGGTACAAGTCTTTGTTGAGGACCGCGAAGCCTCCCTCCTTGTCCGAAGGCACCACGCACAGTTCGTTGTCTCGGAGATGTGAAATTGTCTGGCTTAAAGGTAGACTACGGCGCACGGCTTAACTTGCTGCAGCACATCTACTCCTTCAGACACGCACCTGTTACAGTCCTCTTGTGGAGAAAGGCTTGAAAACACGTCTCACTATGGCCAGAAGATCCGGTGCGGTGTACTTCTTGTCTACGGCATACTTGGGGCCTAAGCTCAACGTCCGCCGCACGAAGTCTGGAAGAACTACGTCACCACACGTGTGCACAACACCTTTGAAGCGCTGCTTCGCCGCGATTTCAGAGCGTAGCCTCCTGAGTCACCTGCCACAGAGTGTCTGTGGTATGCTCGATGCATGCTGTGAACTCCTCATTCTTCGTCTTTTGATACTGGGACTGGCCTCCTGTTGAAGCTGAAGTTGCAGGGCTTTCTATACAGGCGGGCCTGTATATTCCACTCTGATCTGAGAATCTTACAAATCCGGGAGACCATGGCTGCTGGGGGAGTTGACGCCACCCATAATCCTTTCACGTCTGAAAGGCAGCTGTTTATGTCGAAGGGAACGCGAAAAGCACGGGCACGGCAGGTAGCCAGTGCGACGAGGGTGATGAGTATAGACGGATAAGGGTTAGGGACGAAACACTGCCCGAAGAACTAGAAATGTAACTAATCAAGGTGGACAATTGGGCGAGTGGTGAGGAATGATCGACGATGTAAATGCGCGGTAGTAAACACGGACGACAAGAAGATACAAG
>WOVY01015116.1:0-128200 GCA_013436015.1 Rhipicephalus annulatus
CCGCAGCTAGGAGCTTGCAGCTATTTATAAGCCATAGTAGACTTATTCACTTCCGGCTTTAATATTGCAAAGTCTCGGATAAAGGTCATACGCAGCTGTAAAACGATTTGCCAATAGTGTCATAAAAATTATATCGATTGATAATTTGACACTTGGGGTTAACAAAATGCACAGCGCAGCCGTGACACTCTTATAAGGTGTTTAGAATAGGATACGGAGGCCGTCGTGCAGTCCGTTTTATCATGAGTAGTGCTAATCGGTCTACAATGAAGTAGTCATTCTCGGGACGGCTTTGCGCTCTCCCATAGTAGAGTACCAAGTGCTCTAAATCGTTAACAACTTTTACATAACACAGAATGCAGTAGTATTGTGGCTGAACGTTGCTTGACAGCCTGATATTGGCTGGTTTGAGGCCGGGGGACGGCTCTATGCTCTCCCATAGTAGAGTACCTCGTACTCTCATTTGTTATTACCTTTTCAAAACACACAGCGGGGTGGCTATATGCTCTCTCATAGTAGAGTACTAACGACTTTCTTACATATAGCGGGACACCTAAACGCTCTCGCAGAGTTTAGTAGGAATCATTAAACGCAAAGTCGAATGGCAGCCTCGTGAGGCGCTCGAGATGTCTTTATGCTCTTCCATAGTAGAATACCTATAGTACTTTAAATCATTGATCACTTTTTCTAAACATATGTTATATACCTAGTACTCAAAATTGTCAAAAGGGCACTCACTAGGTTTGACAATTTTGAGCTGACAAGCGCAATGCGAACATGGGGCGTTTCGTATCGAGCCTCTACTGCCATGACGCACTTTTATAGGTCTGGTGAATGTGTTCTTTCGAATAATATTAACGGCAATAACGCTCTCAAAGTATTACCAATAAGGATCTAGACAGATGAATGTTTCTCTAAAGGTCCGGTGAATATAGGACGGGTGCATGCTGTGTCGGGGTGGGGGTTGCATGGCGGTGGTCCTCGTTAAGCTGACGGCATCAGGTCTGGTTTTCCGATCGGCGGGCCAAGTGGCGGCGCGAGGAGAAGCTGCGCAGCCAGCGTCATGCGCGGAGTCCAGCGCCGCCGTCGGTGGGGGACCCGTGCACGGAAGGCTCGCCGGTCCGCTGGCGGGTACCCGGGACTCGGCCAGCCCATGGCCGCAGCCATGCAGGACTCCTACAGGCAAGCTACTGTATACCGGTCCCGACACTCTGTGGAAACGCATATGATCAGAATGACTGATTGCGAGGCCTAATGTCTCACTTGGGCATGCATGCGCAGCTTTCCAGGTTTACGCCCTGCACACGCGGTGCTTAGAAACGCATAGACAGCCAAAGATATAAAGACGCAAGCGTTCTCAGCAAATCGGAGTTCGGCCGCTATCTTGGGTTGAAGCGGAACCGAACCGAACTTTTCATTATACTGGAGCCGTATAAGCTTGACCGAAATCATGCATCTTTGGACCAGTTAGACATTTAATCGCCGCTGAACTTGCGCAATGTAAACGAATGAAGACGGCCCATAGTAGTATATTTCCTTCACAATATCAACAATTTACGTTTCTCTCTGCGAACTGGGCGTTCCGAAAACACAAGGCTGGCAATTGCTTTTTCTCTGCCTATAATCAAGAATAGCTAGTTTATAAGCGCGCCTAAACGACTCGAGTGTAGTTTTGTGGTTCCCCTGGAGCTAAGTTTCAACCGACGGAATTAAAAGGGGGTAGAGGGAGGGAGCGAATCATTTGCCGTTCCATGATTCTGTTCTTGGCAAGAATGGGGCACTATAGGCTGGCTTGTGTAACGCGATGTTGCATTATTCTGCTTTGTTACATAGCGAAACTGTCTCCGTATAGAGTATCTTTAGGACGGCCACCATGGCATGACAAACCCGTAAAATGCAACCAATATTACGTATTAACCATAGAATATATGGTGTCTATCGCCCATCCTTTGCAATCACGCAGCTCGATGGCCGCCGGTATGGGATCGGGACCATGCCTCCAGCAACAACACCGGGATGCGGCCTCATATTCGTACATGCTGCACGACACCCTCGGCCTAGGCGCCTACTCCAGGGCCTCGGCCAACCCGGCTGGCCAGGGGGGCATCGCGGGAGGGCATCCCGCTGCGTACGCAGTCAGTGTTGCCAGCCCTCATGGCGCCGCAGGTATTCCTGTTAATTTCTGCTTTTATTTAGTAGCCCACCACGTGTCACGCCATTGCGTTGAGGTGGCATCAATGAGTGCGCTCTATGCTTCAGCACGCATTCGCCAGGAAGAGGAGAAAACGCTTTATTGACGCCATGAAATGGGTCAGGTCTGGAAGGGGCCAGGGAAGAGGAAGATGTGCCCTCAGGTCGCTTTAGGTGGCCAAAAGTGCTTGTATGTCGGCGACCCTATACTGCTCAGCGCATGATTCAGAGTAGGTCTTCCGGTCGTGAGCTGCGTATAGAGCAGCCATGCCATCGCTCCTGTTGCTTGTTCGGAAAATGAGGGTACATGTATACGATTGAAGTCGGCTCGCCGACTCGAGCACTGACGGCAGTGGCGCCTGATCTTGCAGGTGTTGAAACTACGCACACATACTCATGTCTGCCAACCGCTGGCCCTTCACAAGAATTATAGTGCTTCAAAGCCCTCACGACCGGACAGCTAGGTGCCCGACCGTAAAGCCCATTATAGTTCATGTCGCACGTGCAATGGCGACGAAACTTTCGGTGTATAGGCGCCATTTGCGACATGAACATTGCTTCAAATTACGACAAGCGTGGTCGCAACCATCAGGAAGTTGCACGCTAAGAAATTTTTTATACTCCCAGACGACAGCGCGCATCAGTACTGCTAAGAGAATATATATTGTGCATTGCCATGCTGGCCCAACGGCTAGAATTATGTAATTGCTCTTAAATGCTATCGAATCCTATTGTGGGGTACAACTGAAGAAGTCGCGAGGCCCCGTCTAGACGACCGACACGCGGCAGCCGATTGCTTTCGCGACCGGGGAACCCGCCCGCTTGTGTTCTCGGCGCGTTCTTCGCCGCTGGCCATTCACTTCACTACATTACTACACAAGCTACACTATTCCCTTCTACCTCAGCGCGATGAAACACGAGTTGCACCCCCCGCCCCCTATACAGGATCCTGTCGTGCCTATGTATCACACGTCTACGTTAATGATCGTATAAAACAGTATACTCGTTTTATAATATAAGAGGTTAGGAACTAGAATCGCAGAGAGAGAGCAAATTGCACCTTCGATCGATCACTTGCATCTGGTCACAGGGTGACGAAGGAAGACGCCTATCGAAAGGCTCAGAAGAGCAGCGAAATAATTCGAACGCCTTGCGCAATCTCGCAGCAAAGCCCTGCGTCATCGAGTCGTGTGCTAATGCACGGCGGACTATCGCCGGGAGAGTGCAGGCAATGCGCACCAACTTTTCATCTAGGGACCTTAGCACCAACCATCATTCCCGCAGATTTCACTGCAGCCCCGAGTCTTACAAACATGGCCTGTTTTGAGATACGGTGCATCTTAATGTACCTAGACCTAAGGACTTAAGTGCATCTATGTAACCGCTAGACAAACGACGCAGGGTACTGCATGGCAACCGCACTTTCTTTACGCTCGAACGCATACTATCCTTGAAAGGCATTCTTGCAGTCGTCTCTTTCTTGTAGTCAGCCGCCTTGCTAAATGGCGAATTGGTGGCGTCCTCACTTTTGTTAACGCGACAAGTTCAGGGTGTGATGACTACAGGAGTGCGACTGCTATGCGAATGAATACGGCATTTCCTACAGTTCGGTGCCTGTATACTGTTTGTGAAACATGCGCCTGCATCTGTGAGCTCTCTGTGGCTAGCTTGTACAAGCTGCTGCAATGCATCAATCATACCTAAGCACCATTGGCAGAATCAGTGGTCTCAGTGGTCCCGAGCATATGTCATCGCTGTCTTTCGTTATGCGCAGGCGTCATCTCTCCAGGCGTGAAGGTGCCAGTGCAAGTCCTGGCCAAACAACCGACCTCTCGGTGCCGTCCAACTATTGGCCCCGACTGCAGTGACAATGGCCCATGGTTGGGGTACCACCGACCGACCTGAGCCTCGCCAAGGGTAGCAGGCCGTACGCACAACCTCCAGGACCACTTCCCGGCCACTTGTGCGCCAACAAGGGACTAGTCTCGCTACATGCGCCCACAAAGAAGCTTGGCTTCACTCTTCTAGTCCGCACAAATCCTTGCCAGCAGCGCACCGCAGACTCTGATGAACGGTGCAGGAAACGTGCTTGCTCCTTCTTGCAGAAGTGTGAAGCAGGGCCATGTTTTGTGAAGGTGTGTGCAGTTGCTCAAATAGCAGACGCCTATTCTTTTCCCTTCAATGACCACCACTGACCAGCTTGTGTAAACATAACAGGGTTCAGTATGGCAGTGCATAAATGTTGCGCTAATGAGTTTTCTGTATTGTTTTGCTGCAGTTAGACGAACACCTCCTCAAGTAACGAATACTACTCTTTCGTGCTCGTATCCTCACTGAGTTCGCTGGTTCTGCTCTAAATTACTAGATCCTCGGCATTATCGCGCAAATTTTAATTCTTCTTTCTCACTGTTTAATATTCGTCAATCTTAACCACTCACGGTGACCACATCCGTTGCATCGAATTACTATACCTGTTTTCTCTCACATTCATTTTGACGACTCCAGGTCGTCATTTGCACTTTCACTTGCCTAGTTTTTGGTTGCTGACTTTATCGACCTCTTACTGCAATCCTTGCGACGAATTTTATTAACGCATTTACTCAAATGTAACGCGAACTTTTCTCTTTTTGTTTCATATTTCTTCTACTTAAAAGTGGACCCACGCGTTATCCGAAGACGACAACCAAAATTATATTTTTTCCCTTCCTGAATGCAATGAAGAGTCACTCCTCGTGTTTCAAGAGAGTAAATAAATACGGTAGGGATATTTCCACTGATTAGCATTCGCAAGACAGCTAAGAAGATTATTAGAGTCGGTTAGGTATAGGGTACGCTCTTTCCGCAGCTTAATTAGCGTACCTAAGGGAGGCGCAAGACTCATGCGCTGTGGCGGGCAAACGCTATAGCGCAAACGTTTTGCGTACGTTGTTCGAAGACTGCCTTATTCACGAACTAAGCAATCTGCGACCCGTGACTGAAAATTCTCAACGGACGTCGCACTTCTTGACGAAGGTCCCGTTTTGCGAAAGAGGGCTGCAGCTGCTTGCTTGGACGCGGTGCGGGAGCGAGGCTGTTCTCCTCACTTCTGAATGCAAACCCTCCCGCCCTTTTCGCTCCCTGACACACCTCCCCTCTCTTCCTTCGCTCCTTGCTCGCTACTTTCACGAAGAACAACAAACGCCGCATCGACGACCCACTGTGGCATCGTCTCCGTCGTCGCCGGAGGAGTGTCGCGACGAGCGAGCCATTTGTAACCGCGACCCGACCAACCATATTACGAGCAGTGAGTGCGTTTGGGTAAGCAAAAAAGAGAGTACACTCGGTGATGTTAGATTGGAGAAGAGAAAGAAAGAGGGAGAGAAAGGATAGAGAAATATAGAATAAGGTAGTTGCCGTACGCTGGGCAAACCGCAGGACCGCACAAGGGCTCTGTGCACCGACACGGCTCAAACGCGTACCCGCTAAACGCAGAGTTGTGTGACAAGTCCCAGAGCGCACAACTTGCAAGGGAGGGGCCGAACTGTATAACGTCGAGTCTTCGCGCTTCGAAGGTCGTCTCTCATCTCCCCCTGGCCTCCGTTATTCACTTGGGGATATTGGGAGGGAGAGAAGGACCGCATCTCGGCTCTGGATCGTGGCTCACAATTTCACCCTCCACGTTCCCTCGCTCCGTTTACTGTTTGGTTCTGGGGCCCTTTCCGGTGCCTTCCAAAAGGCAAAGCGCGCGTAGTCCATCCCCAACTAGAACGTGTTCATTACTTGTTGCTGTCTCTCATATGCCTCGTCTTATCCTGTTCTTGCTTATGGATTTTATGACGGAGAAAAAAAAATGTGAGGACATAAAGGGGATGGGTTTGGCGATGAACAACGGGGAATCGCGTTTGCCGTAAAGGGAAGGCCACGCACCTCTAACGGCGCTTGCGAGGCGACAACGCCATACCCCGCTGCCATGGAGATCACATCCCGAGCAGCTTCCTGCGGTTCCGCTCGCTCTGCATCGTTCCCCGCTCGGCCAGCGGTTCCCCTCCCACTGCGGGAGGGCTGACGTGGATACCTAAGCTGCTATTCACATTTTTGTGATGCAGCTATGAAAAGTGAGAACGTCTCCCGACTTGTAGTATGTTTATTGAGTGGAGTGCTCAGTGCGCGAGTTTCGGATTATCACAGGCCCGGCGATAGTGTATGAGGATGGCGCAGCGTTTCTTGCGTCCTCTTAGATGAATTCCTTCAAAGTTTCATTCGAGCACCGAAAGAAGGAGTTGTTGAAGTCGCCCTACATGATCCTTTCAAATTCATTGTTTTGTAGCGTAAGCTACCACTGGCCAAGGTTGAGTGGTTTTACATGGCTTATCGGGAGCCAAACTGCGCATGCCGAGAAGCAGTGACGTCACAAGGTGCACAGCTGGCGCGCCGGAGAAGGCGTGGAAGCTCCTTGAGAGACGTGTAACTGGTGGGCTAGCGCTTGACTCGCATGAGCTCGCTCGCTAGTCCGCCTGTCCATCTGTCCTGTCTGTCTGTCTGTCTGTCTGTCTGTCTGTCTGTCTGTCTGTCTGTCTGTCTGTCTGTCTGTCCATCTGTCCTGTCGTGCTGTCTGTCTGTCTGTCTGTCTGTCTGTCTGTCTGTCTGTCTGTCCTGTCCATCATCCGTCTATAGCTCACGCTACGTATATCCTGGCATAGCCGAACTAAGCCTCTGCTAACTTTTTCTCTCTGTTTTTTTTTGCATTTCTCATTTTCGATTTTCGCCAAACCCTAGATATATATATTATAATATATATATATATATATATATATATATATATATATATATATATATATATATATATAGATATATATAATATATATTATATATATATATATATAGATATATATATCTCATGCTTTGAGATGAGATGTTATTGTTTCATTTCATTACAAGTTGTACCCAGCCCGATGGTACAGCTGTTAGGCCAGTCAACAAACGCAGCAAAGAGGGTATTACCAGCGACGATTTCGTGCCATTCGTCGGCACTTGGCAGTGAGTGCAGTCAGTGGTTGGTGTGTGAATGTGGCGGCGTAGCGAACGGCCCAATTCAGTCACTGTTTCTGGTTTGCAATGGGAGTGCAAGAAGGGGTGGGAAACCCCGCTTCTTTCACAAAAAACCAAAAGCTAAGTTTGAATGCTAGAACCAGGAGAAGCTGAGACGCCAGCGCATTTCACTATTACCGCGAATAAAACCAGTAAAACGTGAAAATAGGAAATTCTGAAGCGCAAAAAGCAGACACGCTTACTGGTTCTGTGTCACTTTTTCCGGTTTCTACATCTTAGTTTTAGGGGGCGAAACTCCTTCTTAGTCTAACCTTGTCATGCGTCACGCGTTATACCGAGAGAAGAAGAGACGAGAAAAAAAAAGGCATTATCTCCCGAACAGTATAGTAGACGGCGCTGTCCTCATAGACAGTGCACACAAACTGCAGTCACGTTGTGTGAGGATATTCTAGATGGCGGTGTACCGCTACTCTCTGATTGGCTGCTGCGGCAGGCTGTGCCTGGGTACGCGGAGAAAGAGTGCCTCTCTCAGTCTCCTGGATCGTTGCCGTGCGTGGCGGATTGTTGGTGGCGGGGCATGGACGAAGCAGAGCGCCGAACGCGATGAAGACGCTTGCGCTCGGCTTCCTTGGCTCGCGTCTCGTCGCTGTTACCCGCGCGCCGTCTGCATTCTTGAACGCTATCGGACGCAAGTACGCATGCACGGACGGGGCGGACACTGGACGGATGGAAAAGACGGACTCTTCGCCCCACCCATCATCATTCACTCCGTGGATATGCTGTGATTTTTTTTTATCTCCACTTTTTGGTGACACACTTCGGGTTGAACCATATACAAGACTTGGCCAACAGGCAATTTTCTTGTACGCTCCATATATATTAGTAGTTCACGCACCATAGAAAGATTTCATTTGAAGTGCACGCCATAAAAAAAGAAGGAACTCAAAAAGAAGGTCACCACGTTGTATTCGCTAGAGCACTTGGCGAGTGGGAATATATATATACAGCCACATAGCCTGGGCTGGGCAAGCGAGAGAGAAACCGTAGTCGTAAGTACGGGAAAACTGTCATGTTCAGACAAAAGAGCAAACATTGCAGTGATCTACATCTCAATGGACACCAACTACTGGATTAAGTACCGGAGCCTATCCTCTTACCTTTTTTCTCCCTGTCCCTTTCATTCCCATTTCCCCCTACCTTGCCGACCTATTGTGGTGTCATCTTCAAGATAGACAGTTGCGGGTGACACTTATCTCTTCTTTTCCTTTTATGACCACTTAGAGAGAGCGAGTCGGGCGCGAAACCGAAAAGTGTATGAGCGCTGGACAACCTGACGCAGCAGGGACGCCTAGTGCATCATATTATGACTCCGGAAATATCTCTTACGGTAACTCTTGCATCACCAAGACTTCCCTAACGCTGTTTGACTAAGACATTAGCTTCCTGCGCAAACCGTATAAATAACTTGCTCTGCCTGATTCCACGAGGTGTTTTCTCTTTTTTCGGGCGAAGCTCCTTATGGCGTGGCTTGTGCGTCCCTCGTAGTACGTAATCACCAGTGGCACATACCCGAAATAGTGGTCCTTACGATTTTGACCTCCAAGGTGGTGCCGGTGAGAGATTTCTTCTGTGCGTTGTTGAACAATAAAAGATAGTGCTCAATGCACATGTTAAAGGCTGCTAAGGGGGAATGAGAGAGAGGAGCATTCGGCCTTTAGTTAACGCGCACGCTGCAATACCCATTAGCAGCTTTTGGCATGTACATTGAGCACGATCTGACAAGAAAGGGTTGCTACGTTATACTCGCTGGGTGTAACCTCCTTGGTTTTAAAAAGGTTTAGCGAGTGTTGGGCCGCATAGCCATGAATACAGTGAACTAGTATATACCATGAACTCGAGGGGGTTAAAGGTGAAAAGTAAACCCGAAGCGCAAGCCGTAAGAAAGTGTGCATGTGCCACCTCCCGTTTAGTCCTTGAAATGTCCGCTGGATGGCGGTGCTTCTATATGGAGAATATATGATGAAAAGATGCGAGATGGTGGTACTTGGAGTGCTGAATAGATGGACGAACGGACACACAGACAGATGCATGGATGGACGCATGAACGGACGCAGGCGCGGATGCACGAAAGAACGCAGGGACGGGCGCACAAACAGACGCATGGACGGTCACACAGACGGACGCATGGACGGACGAATGCTTCGCCCCACTCTCCATCATTCACTCCGTGGATATGCCTGCCATTTTTTTTTCTTCCTGTTGCTTTCATTCCCATTTCCCCATACCTTTGCCGACCTATTGTGGTGTCATCTTCAAGATAAACAGTTGCGGGTGACACTTTTCTCATCTCTTCCTTTTATGACCACTTAGAGAGAGTGAGTCGTAAGCGAAACCGAAAAGTGTATGAGTGCTGGACAACCTGACGCAGCAGGGACGCCTAGAACGTGGCAATATTATCACTCCGGAAATATCTCTTACGGTAACTGTTGCATCACCAAGACTTCCCTAACGCTATTTGACTAAGACATTAGCTTCCTGCGCAAACCGTATAAATGACTTGCTCTGCCTGATTCCACGAGGTGTTTTTCTCTTTTTTTTTTGCCCCGCTTTTGTCTGGTTCTTATTGTATCTTACGGTTCTTATTGTATCTTTATTGACCTGTAAGCAAAGACCCTTTTGTTCAACGCGATCTAGAAATACACTCTATTGCTGTGAGTAGTGCCCATATGTCTGTGTCTCTTCCTTGATGTCCTTGTCCAATCCAGCGCTAACTAACTGCGTTTCCATTATGCGCCAATCAGCGCATGTCGCTGCGCCCGAAAATACCACCCTATAGTGACAGCTCTAGCGTACGCCTGTTGTCGTCTTCTATCGGTCCTTTTTTGTAAGCTTTGAAGTTTTTTATTTGGTCGAGTATAAAGTTGTATACCACGGGATGGCTTTCAGCTCTTCCATAGTAGAGTACATCGTACTCTGAATTGTTAACAACTTTTTCTACACACACAAGTCCTCATCATGAAAAGGCCCACGGCAGGGATTTTTTGCTCTCCCATAGTAGAGTACGAAATACTCTAAATCATTAACAACTTTTTTTAAAACTCATATGTACACAGAGGCCGTATAACACTAGTTCCCAAGAAAAACCTAATGTCCACGCGACAAGATTGACGCCCGATTACCCTGCCTAATGTAGACTCTAAGCTCTTGGCCAACATCTCGGTGCGCCGAATCAGTCCATCTGTTGCAACATTATTCGCTCCGCAGCATGTATGTTCTGTTCCGGGCCGAGAAATACCACCCATACGTGGTTATCGGGTGACATCATTCAATACACCACAAACCGATGTGCGCAAGGACTGTTGGTTTCCTTAGATCAGGAGGAAAGCTTTAGATTTTATAGAACATGGCTACTTACTAATGTTTTACATGCATTCGGATTCCCGCACAAGTTTATTGACCTCATTCAACGCGTTGTACGCTAATTTAGAGTGTACACTTTACATAGATTCCTGTGAGGGTCACTCATTTAAAGTAACGTCTTGGGTCCGTAAAGGGTGTCCCCTCTCCCCAGTTCTATTCATCCTTGCATTAGAACTCTTCTTACGGGCCGTTGAACGTCCCCGCAAGATTCGAGGCTTATTCCTACCTGGTAACACTGAAGTAAAAATAGAGAGAGAGATAAGTAGAGAGGAAAGGTAGGGAGGGTTAACCAAGCTTGGCTCGGTTGGCTACCCTACCTGAAGTAAAGGTTACTGCATATGCAGATAACATTACTCTATATGTACATAATAAACAGTCGCTGCAGCATGCTCTTGATACTTTTCATGATTTCGGCAATATCTCTGGTGCAAGGTTAAACTTTTCTAAAAGCCAGTACTTTTCTAAAAACCCCAGCGGTCGTATCAGCATCGCGTCGCCTTTACTGTGGTCTCCTAACATTGCAATACTGGGAGTTACTTTCACTGCACGTGGTGTACAGGACAACATCTGGTCGTCCGTTGTACAAACTCTTCAAAGTGACATAAAAACAGCCAGGCACTTCGAATTCTCCCTCTTAAAACGCCGATACTTATCTAAAACAGTGTACCTCGGAAAATTTTGGTACGTTTGCCATTCTGTTTAAGCCGCCGCTCCACGTCTGCATTGATTGATTGATTGTGGGGTTGAACGTCCCAAACCACCATATGATTATGACTCCAGAAATTTCGACCACCTGGGGTTCTTTAAAGTGCGCCCAAATCTGAGCACACGGGCCTACGACATTTCCGCCTCCATCGGAAATGCAGCCGCCGCAGCCGGGATTTGAACCCGCGACCTGCGGGTCAGCAGCCAAGTACCTTAGCCACTACACCACCGCGGCGGGGCGATGTACCCAGAGTAAAAGAACGAAGAACCAGTTATGATAATTCCGGAAACAAATAACTATATATATCCTCACTATAAATGATGATGATCGATGCTGATGAATCCACAAACACGGCTCATACCCACTCAGGGGGATCGGCCTAGAATTGATTATGTATAATTTAATTTATTATGTATTATGATTTATTATGATTATGTATAATTTTGGTACCTTTGCCATTCTGTTAAACAACCGCTCCACGTCTGGAGGGAAAGTGCAAAGCCGCATCAGTTCTTTTTTTTTTTTTTTTCGTCGGGTGGCACAGAATTGTTATCTCGTCCGGCGTTAGCTCAACCACAAGATCAAGGCGGTTTTGCATTCCCCGACGTTTCCGTCAGGGCTTCTACATTGTGCCTCCACACACGATTGCGAATACTAAGCAATGATGGCACGCCCGCTCAGATACTGGCTCGCTACCATCTGGGGCCATCACTACGTGTCTTCTTGCCGGATAGCCAAATAAACCAAGGTCCCCAATCAACTGAATTACCATCTTTGTATCGAGCCCTTCTGGCATTTCGCCGACGTTTGGAGGCTACGTGCCCAGAAACAGAGGTGGCCGATTCTAAAGTGGTGGACACAATGCCGGCCGTTCTACGACCCTTGGTGCCTCAGCATAATCAATCTATAATGAACCGTGCTTGGAAACCAACAACGGCAACAGTGTTGCCAGGGCATCTCCGAGACTGTCTGGCACTTGGGCTGGGGCTTGCTTCCCCCGCGAGATCGGTTGCAGCAGTAGCAGGTGGTTCGCACTTCCACTTGCCCCAATCGCGTCATGGTAGAGACCAATCGACAAGCGACGATTGAATGTGTGGTCTCCCGCCTTTTTTGGCGAGCAGTCCATGGCGATTTTCGGGGACAGGGTGTGCGAACATTCGTGTCCAATGGCCGATTTCCGCGTGGCCGCTTCTTCGCTCTTTTAATAGTTGCAGGGCTGTTCAGCCTTTGGCAAAACCGATGCGAGGCTGTTGTTGCGAACTGCCGCCGGCGTGCTTTGTGGCCGATACTGGGCCGAACTAGTCGAGAGATCCTCGCGTTCCTCTCTGAGGAGCTTTTTTTCCTCGGGGAGCACGAGTTTCTGCGGCATTGGTCGTGCTCTTTCATCAGAGTTGAACACGACAAAGTACAATTCATTTTCCGACCAACGTGGTGCTATAGGGAGCACCCGTTGAGTAGTTATTCATGATTTCATTTGCAACCAATTGTGTTTCATTGCATCTGTTGTATCGTTATATCATTCATTGTATCATGTTTTCACATTGAGTTCTTGTGTACATGTATGCCAACATTGTCATGTATATATTAGAACAATGATGTCTTCGTTGCAACGCAGTGATGTTTGTCTTGGTACATGTGCCAAAGTGTATGTGCCCTTATTACTGAAATGTTATGAAATTTTTGTTCTCTGTACATAGTGTAAATAAACTTTTTCTAAGCATGTACATGTCCTTTCCACGTCATCTCATTTCCATGTTCATGTAAATGAAGTCTGTTTTGTCATCATAGTTAATAAATGTCTAAGAAGAAACTGTTCTGCTGAAATGTTATTGACATCTGTGACAATAATTTTTTTAAACAGGCCCTCATCAAATGTGAGGCTCACGGGACGGCTTTGTGCTCTCATATAGCAGAGTACCCATAGTACTCTAAATTGTATTCACTTCTTTCTAAACACACCAGCCAGAGCCTCATCAGGTGTGCAACCCACGGGATGGCTTATGCTCACCCGTAGTGGAGTACCTAGTACTCTAAATCGTTACACGCTTTTTCTAAGCTCCTATGTGCTGTATCGTTCTACGGGGCGGCATTATGCTCCCATAGCAGAAAACCAAATACTCTGAATAGTTCAATACTTTTTCTATACACACCGGGACAGCCTAATACTCTACAATAGTAGAGTACCTCGTGCTCTATATCGTCGAACATTTATTCTAAATCATATCGGCGTCCCCGAAGACAGCTTAAGGCTTTCCCATAGCAGAGCACACGGTACTCTAAATCGTCGAGCATTTTTTTTATGCGGAGCGTTTTATAGTCGCACCTAGTCGCACCTACTCGCACATGCAGCGTCGGCGGTGTCGTCTACACCCCACTGCGCATGATCCCGTCTCGTGCCGCATGCTCGCGTCTCGCGCTAACTATCGCTTCTCCCCTCCCTCTCTCGCCTCGCAAGGCCGACGCAGGCAGCGTCTGCTAGTAAAAACCGACTCCACGCGCTGCACAACCGTTCACTCGCATTTGATCGTAAGTACGCAATTCAGTCTAGGGCATCTTTACTTGGCTTTCGCTTGACTTGACGCTTTGGGCACCCGCTCACGCGGATCATCTTGGCAGCGAGGTGGGCAGTTCTATCGCACGCGATTCGACCGATCGAGCAAGCCCCCCCCCCCCCCCCCCCGCCCTCGATAGTGGATACGCGTGACGCGCTTCTCACACACCACGACTTCACACTGCACTACCGTCTCTCCCACCTCCCGTTTCCCCCACCCCAGCAATCCCTTTTCCAGCACCAACACTTGCGGCGCCAACTTCAGACCCACACCTTCCTCACTCCCGCAAGTCTCGCCCTCTTCCACCCCGGAACTTACTCGCCGGTCTGCCGCATATGTGGCAGCTCCATCGTCAACCATGAGCACATATTTTACTTCTGTCCGGCACACTTGCCCCCTGCCTCTTGGCACCTCAGAAGTCCGCAGCAGTGGGAGGCTGCTTTGTCCCGCACCAGGCTGGATCTGCAACTTCGGCTGGTGAATTGGGCGGAGGACGTCGCGGCTAAGCATTGCGCGGACGCCACAACCGACAACCTGAAGGGCGCCCACAGCGCTGCTTTTTTAATTTTTTAAATATTATTTTACTTTTTTTTGCCTTCAAACGAATAAAGTTTTTCACCACCACCACCACCTTGCTTGACTAGACGCTTTGCTTGACTCGAGTATAGAAGCGATGGAAGCAACAGTTCCTTCAACCACTATAGGGGGCACAACCCAATATCAGATTCTCACTACTCGTTGAATGCAGCGCTTGTACTTCATTCAATAAATAAGATAAATAAAGACGAAATAACAATTAAGCATTCCCAAACCATACCGAATTACGCAACATTCACGCGATACCCCACACACACTGCGACACATTCACTCGAGTCACACCTTGGGAAGATGCGGATGACTTCTCTTTTCTAGACACACCGAGTCCACGAAAGTTCGGACGTACAGAATAGTCGACCCTTCGCTTTAATGCTGTGCGCATTGCGGTTTGCTACGCGAGTGCGCGATGACTTATTCATCGAGCCGTACATGTATTATGCGCATAACTGCCATCAGCCCCTGTATACACAAGAGCTGCTGCGAAATCGCGCCATCGATCCCACACTCAGTGAGACAGTGAGTAATAAGCTCGACCCCAAGGTATGTGTGTACTCCGGCAGGTGCCGGAACGGCCGGTGTTGTTCTTATCATTCAGCAGCAAACAGTGACCCGTTCAGAGTGCGGTTCCGTCACTTGATGTGTCCATGTTTCTGTGGCTGGACCCACTTCCGTTTCCACGTTGCTCTGAAGGTTGAATATAATTTGCTTTCTCAATATCACTTTCACAAGATAAATATTAAGCATGTATGCACAAGTGGGCAGTGCACACCGTCGGAGAGAGGGGGGAGTGAATATTGTAACAAGAAGAGGGGAATGTTTCTCCACAACCCTTCGACAGAAGTTTCTGCGCAATTTAAATTAGGTCGTTCAATGTTGCATAGCTCGTTCTGTATGTATGACCTTAATTTACACATCGTACAAATTGCAGTAGAACACACGTACAGTGCACAGTTCTGGCGACACAATGCAGCGGACCTTTGGCGCAAACTGCCTAAGATTCGCTGCATTGCGGACGGGGGAGATATCTTCGCTCCCTCACCTATGCACAAGTTTCCGGATTGCATGTGTAAGGGAACCAGATGAGGGTCTCCCTGGCTTGGCACCGCTTGGACGCGCTGAGCCTACCCTGATTTCTTCCGGGTCAGCGCTCCCAGAGATGCGCCAAGAGCGGTAACAGCACGAAAGTCGTTCTTCAAACTCTCCAGGTCCCTGGGTGCACCTCGTAAAACCCTTTGGACAAGCCTGAACGACTACCGGATTAGGAAGAGCAGTTGGTCGTCCAGGCTGCTTGGTTCTGTACGTCAAGGTGTCCCGGACAATTAGGCAAGTGTCTAAGATCTGTCTGCGGGGACGTTTGCCACGTACTCCGTGGTGCCTTCATGGCAGCAGTTTTCCACAAGCCATGGTGCGCCCGGCGCCGCTGACCACGTCAATACGCTGCACCTGAATACAAAAGTTGATCTGCTCGTAGAACCCAACGTCTTCTTGCAGCGCTGTGTCGTGCGCATTGTGTAGTGTTTTTTTTCTCTCTCGCCATGGGACTAACTGGACAGGCCTCTTCCTCTTTCCTGGGTTAAGAAAAAGGTGGTGTTTACCTTCCCCTTTGGGGGACGGAGGTGAAGATGACACTTTCAATGGACTGTCCTGGCCTCAACTGTTTTTCAGGCGCTGCGCCGTGCACTCTACCGGGCTGAAGGAATTAGGCCCCTTCTTCTTCTTCCAACCGTTGTCACCACCACCAATTGTTTTCCCTGCAGGGAATCCTGGAAAGACCAGGCCATAAAACATGAGCGCCGAGACGCTCCCGTCAAGCTTCCATTGTGAGCTACCATAATGTTACCATCAATCATGTAATCATGTTACCTGAAAAATGTAAATATTGTAATTAAAAGTTCCTGTTAACGGCTGCGGCAGACCACCGACTACATCAGTATACGTTTGCAAGGAAACTCAGTACAAAAGTGTACAAACGTGGCTTGCGGATGTGTGTTCACCTGCAACAGTGCCCCAGGTGGCTTGCCCATTGTGGCATGAACTGATTGCATATAGAGCTCGACGACTCAGCTCTTTCGATCACGCTCTGTGATTGGCGCCTCCGCCGTCAGCGATCAAGCTTCTATTTAATAATCGTTCGCTGTCGTGGTGGAATGGACAGGCCACTCAGTGGAGTATTACAGCGCCCCACTCACTCTAGGAATAACGGTATTGGCAGCGACCGAATGGGAGCAAGCGCTCAAGGCGTACTGGTGGGCTAATTGGTTCATAACTAATGGCAGCGCGCATTAAAGAAATACGAGAAAATTAGATATAAATAGACAAAGACGCAATCAACGTATACAATAGACCAGGATGCATGTGAACGTAAACAAAGAGATCTCGCAGTGGACTGAGTGCGCAACATTGTCACGCCAAGATAGGAGGCAAATATAGCGATGAATTTACAGCTCCGTTAAAGAGGAAAACGCATGAAGATACTAGAGGAGTTGCGTCTTCTCGTTGATGCAAGGAAGTAGTTTGGAGACAGTATCACGGATAGGTAAGTAAGTATGACAGCCGCAACAGCTTCCTGCAAGAGGAGAATTGGGCGAAATGGTGAGATGATAGATAGATAGATAGATAGATAGATAGATAGATAGATAGATAGATAGATAGATAGATAGATAGATAGATAGACAGACAGACAGACAGACAGACAGACAGACAGACAGACAGACAGACAGACAGACAGACAGACAGACAGACAGACAGACAGAGAAAGAACAGACAGACAGACAGACAGACAGACAGACAGACAGATAGATAGATAGATAGATAGATAGATAGATAGATAGATAGATAGATAGATAGATAGATAGATAGATAGATAGATAGATAGATAGATAGATAGATAGATAGATAGTGAGTTGAGAGAGAGGCGTTCTTGGTACGCGATTCCTTTTCCGACATAAAGCCTGCCTAAAGCAAGTTTGCGAACAACTCTCAAGCACCGGCGTGGCTCAGTCAGAATTGTAATATAATTATCTTACCCCCTCGTGTGTGAAGTTCATCTGAAAATGAAGAAACGAAAAAAACCCCGGTGTGGTTAGTGGTAGAATAGTGGGCCCACGCGCAGCTGACCCGGGTTCGAGCCACCACTGTGTCCTTAGGACTAGGTTTCTCTTTTCTTAACTTGTGCGACGGTGGTTACGGACATCGGTGGCGGCGACAGCGGCGGTGGACAATTATACGGCGCCGCGCGTGACCCGAGTTCTGATCTCATAACAGCTTTCGCTTTTATATACATTCACATTTTCACAATTGTATATCACATCACCACAACACAAAAACAAAGAAAAACATTTTCACATAGAGCGACATTTCACATAGACTGAAATAATAACAAATGCATAGAACTCAATTGGCGCTATAGGAAATGAGTGTTCAGAAAAAGTGTTTAACGATTTAGAGTACTTGGTACTCTACTAAGCGAGAGCAAACACCGTCCCACTCAGACAAATGACTAGCCCTAAAGAGAGAAGTGAAATGGGTATTACAGTGTGTTTAGAGAAAGTGTTGAATGATTTAGAGCACTTGGTACATGGGAGAGCAGAAAGCCGTCCCAGGGTACATCATGGGTATTACAATGCTGTGTCTAGACAAATTTACTTTAACAGACGTCTAAACATTTCAACAGAACATTTTCTTGTAAGACATAGATTAATGATGCTGACAAAACAGACTTAATTTAGATGAAAACATAGATCTGTTTAGAAAAAAAATTATTTACAGCATGTACAGAACTCAAAAGCTTCATACCATTCCAGTAACAGGGCACATGCACCTCGGCACATCTATATTTCACGACTGGGGGAGGGGAGGGGGGATTATAAAAAGGGGGTAACGATTTAGAGTACAGGGTACTCTACTATGGGAGAGCACTGAGCCGTCCCGGGAAGTAGAACGACTGACATCTACTCAAAACGGTTCCACCATCTGGTGCTTGAGACGCTCGTCGACGTTGTAGCGAAGTGTCGTCTATAGAGACAAAAGCCCCACACGGCACCTGGTTGTGCACAGTGACGTAGAGCGTTAAATTTGGTGAGCAGTGAAAATACCTCAGTCGCAGTTGCACGCAAATGTGCAATAGTAATCTGGCAACGTATCCTCTACACTAATTCGCGCGAAACAACCAATCAGTCTTTTTTTTTTATTTTGCCGGTGGTTTCTTATTTCGTATATTATTATGTACAGCAACTAACTGCACCTCGGGATGTTTCGTTCGTGAAGGAAGGAATAAGGAGGGACTAAGAGAGAGAGAGAGAATAGTAAACATGTTGAGAGAACAGTAAAAGATTAGGAGAGAGAAGTCCGCTCGATCCACGAGTGGTTGTTAAAGAGAGGACATCGTGGACGGGTCAACGGAGCCACGAAATCCACCGAGCATCTCCTGTTCGGTGGCCTCGTCAGATGAAGATCCACCATTCTCAGGTATTAAAATATAAAATTTCAATTTCACCTTCACTTGAAAAACCTAAACGTGTCTTTTATAAATAACCCATGGAAACCAGGTGCGGCTGTTTACGAACGGGCCGCTTATGCGCTGTTGCCCACCAAGTGACGCCAACTCGATGAATTTATCCCCAATTTTCGTCAACAGGGCTTCGTCAAGAGTGAGGCCCACGGCATGGCTTTATGATCGTCCCAAGGAGGGTACCTAGTACTCTAACACGTTACCCACTTCAAGTTTCTAAACATACTAAAAACTATTACTTTTGTTCATTTCTATTGGACGATGTGCCTGCGAGGCTGACTAATGCTATTTCATGATGTTCTATTTGATTTACTATAGCTTTTGTTCATAATTATATTCGCGTATATCTCTCCTGTACTTGTATTATTATTTATTCAATAGTCCTGTCATGTCTGTGGTCTATATAGCAAACTCAGTATCATTACGATTGCAAAAAATAACATAAAAAAGATCCCACCTATATTCAGCTATTTCCCCTTTTTTCTTGCAGCTTATAACAATACTTCTGCAAATTATTTGTATCAGTTTAAGAAATATGTATACGGTTGGGGCACGATAAGTATTTATTTTATTTAAAAATGTAGAACTTCCAGTATATACACACACACAAAAAACTGCTACTCTTTTTTTTTCGCAAACTAGAAAGCTTGAACTCACGAAAGAAAAGTTTTTGTGGTTGTCCACTCACTGTTACCATGATAATATAATGTGGATGTTTAACGTCCTAATATCACCATATGATTATGAGAGACGCCGTAGTGGGGGACTCCGGAAATTTCGACCAACTGTCGAAATTTCACTTACTTCACTTTACTTTACAAAGTATCCTCCTTTCTTTATTTATTATGATAATAAAGTCATGGCATTTATTCACTTGAATAACTGTGATTCTTAACGTGCACCCAAATCTGAGCACCCGGGCCTATGCAGCATTTTCGCCTCCACCGAAAATGCAGCCCCTGCCGCCAGGATTCAATCGCACGACCTTCGGGACTGTTACCATGATGCATGCGGAACAGCCTTCAGTATGCGTACGTTTGCACATTAACATAATGATACACGGAGTTTTCTGCTTTAATATAATTAATCTTTATGAAAAGAAAAGCAAAAAAGTGCACGATTATAGCGGTTGATATAGTTATGCAATTTCGTGCCAAGGCCACGGGATCGAATCCCGGCTGCAGCGGCTGCATTTTCGATGGAAGCGAGAATGTTTGAAGCCCGTGTACAAAATTTTGGTGTATGTTGCAGAAGCCCAGGTGGTCGAACTTTCTGGAACCCTACGCTTCGGCGTGTGTTTTTTTGGGACGCTGAAGTGCAGTAAATATTATCATAGTTATACAATTTTCGGTCCTCGGTCCATTTTTGACAAAAATGATGCGTCTGTACATCAATAAATCGGCTGATTAGATACAAGATAAGAAAGCGATAATATAAACAACAACGTGGTTGACGCCATCAGCAATGGACCTCACGTGTGGTGTACCATTTCTCAGTACATTATATACGCGGTAATTCGATGTCCATACGCTTAAGACGCATCCGGCTTTGTCCGCTGAACGACGTGCATCCTCTTATCTGGTTTTCTTCTTCTTCAATACGACACGTGGCACTAGATGACTGACGTCATTCTGCGCACGCATTATCGGTAATAATAATAAATGAGGAGAGGGGTTTAACGTCCCCAAAACCATGATATAATTATTACAGACGCCGTATATAGTGGAGGGCTCCGGAAATTTCGACCTCCTGGGGTTCTTTAACGTGCACCTAAAGCTAAGCACACGGGCCTATAGCATTTTCACCTCCATCGAAATGAGAACACCGCTACCGGGATCGAACCCTTGACAATTGCATCAGCGGCCGAGTGACATAACCGTAACACCGCGACTGATGTACTCACCCTACTGCCATAGATTTTCTTTTCTCTTTCCCAATCATGTAGTTCGGTAGCTCAACCATTGCGCTGTTCTATTCGAGGTCTCGTGTCCGATCTTGCCTGAGCCATTCGCATTTTGACGGTGGCTAGAAGTAAAAAAAGTGTCAAGAAAAGCAATCACTCATGTCCTGGTATTTAGCCCATAACGCATACCCAAACCGGTCAAAGTGACTCCAGAGTCCCGCGCTGTCAGGCGTGCCTCACAAAAATATGGGAGGTTAGACATAACAAGAACTCTTAAATACAATTCCAACTAATTGAAGACCAGAGATGAATCTTTCCAGCCAACCTTCTCCGTCCCTCGTTCTCGTTAATCAACTTAGTCTTAGGTTTGACAAGCGCTTCTAAGCGTGTTTTGTAAAATGCCAATAAAATATTACTTACTTGTTCGAAGGAATGTTTTTTCTAAATGCTTGCACGGAAAAAGCCGCACGATGGCAAAGGGAACGCGAGACGGACAACGCATCTCTGTGTTCGCGTCTTTTTTCCTCACTCCTCATTTCACACACAGACACACACACACACACACACACACACACACACACACACACACACACACACACACACACACACACACACTCACACTCACACACACTCACACACACACATACACACACATACACACACACACACACACACACACACACTCACACTCACACACACTCACACACACACACTCACACTCACACTCACACACACTCACACACACTCACTCACACACACTCACACACACACGCACACACTCACACACACTCACACACACACACACACAGAGAGAGAGAGAGAAATGCAAATGAGAAAACTACGAACACAAGCACGTGTGTTTGTCGTGGGTGAGTGTATTTGCTTATTTGCTTATTAGACAAAATGACAAAGCACCAACAGAAACATAATCACAAATGTTTCTGTTGATGTCACTATGTGCGCTGATCTGGGACCAGATGTGGTTTGCACAGTTCTGCACAGATAAATAGTCTTTGTTGCTTATAATAAAACCAGTTTACGAAAGCCCCTGTACTGTGTGTATATTGTCTCCTTCGTCCCAGTGTTTAATTTATTTTTTTCGCATGCTTCTTAATCATGCACCAATTCCAAACAGGCCAGATAGCCGTGTTGCTTCTGATTTATACGTGTGTTTGAGTGTGTGTTCTTCTCACGCAATATATATATATATATATATATATATATATATATATATATATATATATATATATATATATAGTCCTTTCTTTGCTTGAGGAGGCACAGTTATATGTGGATCGACTCACCAACTAGCGAAAACACTTCACTTTACTCTACAAAGTATCCTCCTTTATTTAATAGGATATTAAGGTCATGACATTTATTCACTTGACAACTCAACAGCTAAGCTCGACTCACTATAGTGCATAACTGCGTGCATGTTCTAAGCGACGCGCGAAGCTAACGGACTCCATGACCGATTATGATGCGAAACACAATGGATGCAAATCTCGTTTGGCTTCCCACGAGAACCTCTCGGTGAGCGGCCTGCGTTTGTGTTTAAATCATTCCTCTCTACAAACGGGATTATTCCGGCTTCATCAGCAAGCTAGGGTCGTTCTGTCGCACATAAACTCGGTCGGGAAACATCATACCTGTGAAGTTTGTGGATTCGCATATCACTGACAGAAATTATGTCTTCTAGTCCACCTCAATTCATTTCAATTTACGCTGTAACTATCAAATTACAGTTAAAAACAACAAACAATTTCTCCTGAGTTTTTTTCTTGGCTTCTGTTGTTATCATTGTGTTGTGCCCAACAAAGAAAAGAGTTCCTCGAACAATTCCACTTCTTTCATCAGGTTCATTCGTGGCTTTTGACCTCCGTATATTTTTTCTTTACAATTTAAATCTCCACTTCATAACGACGTGAAAATCTAATAATAGCATCTGGCATTTCGGCCATCTGGCATTTTGTGTGCACCACGACAGCCCCGCACTCATTGCACACGTTTTTAGTTTATTTTTCTTTCGCAGCTGGGCATTTATGGAACCCGTGCCTTTTAAAAACTTAGCCCATTAGCCTATAAGCTATACGAAAGCAGGTGCGCTTATTTAAGAACAGTGTTTCTTTGCGAAAAGCCGCGTGCGATGTTCCGCATACAGGCAAACACGCACGCACGCAGTAACACTCGCAAAACACAGACACTCGAGACCACATGCTCGCGAAAACACAAGTTCACAGCGCACGAACGCATTGCACGCACCCACCCAGGGAGAGAAGGCGGTGGCGTACATTTTTATGTGTACATAAACGAACACACACACAAACACATGCGCGAACATAGATAAATGGGCGTAAGAACCACCTCTACCACAACACCCCCACGGAAGAAAAGTTCATGCTACGCCCCTGGAGACAGAGATGAGAGAAATAAACGCAGGGTGGAGGTCAACAAAAACAAAGATCGGTTTCTACATAACAATAACGCGCGTGGGCGGAGAGGGTAGAGGTGCGCGGAGCAAAAAGAGAGAGAGAAAGCACATGCAAACAGTCTATGTTCCTCGAAGCACAGTATATAGAGCAGCACAGGTTAGTATATAGTGAGAACTAACAGACAAATATACACTATAAATTGGTCGGAGGGATGACCGCCGCCCCAGCTCATCACAGGACGTGTTATTCGAAGGTCGCCAGTTCGGTCCTTGCCATGGGAAAGTTCTCTTTTCGTCTACTTTACTTCCTTCACATTTACGCTACGATTACTACTAGTAGCATCTCCTATCCATTCCTTGGAATCCTTTGTTTGTTAGTTCTCGTTAACACTGTCTCTATCAAGAAACACGAGCCTTTAAATTGACGCTTCTTTGCTTCATGCTTAATATGTAATAACTACAGTCGTTAATGTCAAGCTTACTGTTCGTAAGAGCTGTCATAAAACGATTGTATAGACCTTCGGTTTGTTGGCTTGTGAGTTATAAGATTAGTAAAGCAGAACCAGATGGCGCCTTCATGACAACTGTATGCATAGCCTGACGTGCCGCATCACGGTCGTATTGATTAGCGCCAGTGAAGCTTGATTGATATGTGGGGTTTAACGTCCCAAAACCACCATATGATTATGAGAGACGCCGTAGTGGAGGGCTCCGGAAATTTCGACCACCTGGGGTTCTTTAACGTGCGCCCAAATCTGAGCACGCGCGCGCCAGTGAAGCCACACAACATTTTTATGATTTTTTTCCTTGAATAACTGCTGGAGTATTTACGAGCCAAAATGAGGATATGAATATGAAGCGCTTTTTTTCTTCTTTTGTTCACTGTTGCGAATTGAAACCTTCTTTTCTCGTACACCAAACTTTTTTTTTTGCTTGTAACTTCTCGCGAGAACGAGGGTACGGAAACGTTTAAGATATATTGCAAAGGCTATAGGCAACATAAGGCGTCACGCCGGTCTTTGTTCGGTACAGACGACCATGCACCATATGTAGAAGAACGACGAAGGGGGGCCGTGTCTCGAATGCTCTGTCACAATCGCCCAATGATTGAGTGGTCGTATTTATATGCGAGCTTCATCGTGCATCGAAATGATTCAAATATCCGTCTCGCTTGAGACAAAAAAAAAAAAAAAAGACTACGACGCGCGCGCAATGGGAGTTTTCCGGTGTGACTCTAAGCGACCAATCATTACCCCCTCCCTCCCCCTCCCACTTTCCTTCCACACTGGTAACCTTCCTTTCGGAAACTGCACGTGCGCCTATCGAGTTGTCGCAAGGCCTCTCTTTCTCCTTCCTTTACTTTTAGGTTTCGCGATTGCCATGCTTAAGTATACAAATGCCCAAGTCAAGCCCGTAGCCAGCAACTTATTATTCCGTGTTTTTTTTTTTTGTGGCAAGGGGTGAAGAAGGGGAAAGGGCACTTGGTGAAGGTAATGGCTATTGTAAAAAGTAAGCATCTTCCCTATTTAATTTTTGGTAAAACACCCCTCTCAATCAGTATAGGACGGTAGGGCAACCTCTCTGGCTACGGGCCTGGTCCTATTCAGCTTGGAACCACTGCTGCGGAGTTGTCACTCCGGGATCGGAATGATTCCGGAATCATTTCAGATTTTCGCGACCCCAGAATGAAGTCGGGTCAACGCTTGGGGGAATGGAGTGGGAATGGAATTAGGCGTATTTCGCATGGCATGGAAAGTGAATGGAATCGCACCTTTTTCCGGAAATACAGCACGTTTTAGTCAGCGCGCTGTTTTTCAAACTTCAAACATTAGTAAGTTAAGGCCTCTAATTTAACAAGAAGGCGGTATTTCTCAAATAGTTTGGCTGATTACAAGGATTGTACATTTATAAGCAACGCGCCTGCTACAATTCTGTCCTTATATAGACTGTCTTGCTCCGACGTTTGTCTCTATTCTCGTGTGACTTTGGCTCTATGCCGTTGGTATCCATGATGCAGAACTGCGGTGGCGGCATACTCCCATTACGCCTTGTAAATTCTTTAGGGGCGAAGCTTCTTAGACCCCCACGATATCCGACCGTTGTCCCCGATGCTCGCCATCGTCACTAGTTGAAGTGTAGGTGCGAAAAATTTGAGCGCAACACCGTCTACAGAGACTACATAGCATGCATATATGGTTTAAAAGCAAATATTATTTATATAGTTTATCATTTCATCAACGAAGCTTCGCTCCATCATCAGTACTCACTTCGTAGATATTAAGCAATTTTTTTCCCTATAGGCTCCTGGTGGGGAGCCCAGCCCATGGAGTATAATGTGCTGAAAATTAATAAACTTTTTCTCTTCCTCTCACTTTAATTGTAAGCGAGCGTCCACAACGTTTTAGTCCATAACGTTTCATCCCGTACCATGTTTTGTTTTGCAATTTCACAACGATTTTACAATGGCGCACCAACTGGTCCATCAGTCGACGTTTAAAAGTTTTCAGGCGGTAATATTGCCCACCCATTTTTATATTTTTATGCGTCTTTCGTGGTATTGCAAAAGTGACGATGTCATGTGGTGATAGCGTCATCAGACTGGGTGAGAACCACGTGGTGTTGGTGACGGCACAGACCTTGACGGTTTTGGACGTTATCGACGACGTCGCTTGGAATCGAGGTCGTCTTACTTTTGGTGCCTCTGGTGTTCACGACGTCGCCTTCTATCGGACATAGTGTGGTTCCCTTAATTCATTCACTTGAGCGCAGTGCGACATTTTACTGAGTTTTATTATTGAATTAAAAAAAAAACTCTTTGTGTTGATGGCTGCCGCCGTATTGTTCGACTCGTGAGGCTTACGCCCTAGTAAAATATCTTGCTTTTCCCCTGTTCTTCATCGAAAAAAAAAACAGAAAAAAAAACGCTCGGGAAACCCCTATGCACTCACCTAAGGCCAATCGAAGGCGAACGCCATTTTCTCCTCAGTCGCCTGCATTGACCCCCCCCCCCCCCCCTCGAGATCTGTCTGCGCCTAACGTGGTTTTGGATTTCATCTGGAATAGACCCACTTTCGACCAAGCGGCGCAAAAATGCTTGAGCATCATGGTGATGCCGCGATGACGTGACAGTCACGTCACAAGTTTTGGGGATCGCTGACGTCACATGATGATGCTTTGGCATCACTTCGTGTTGACGTCAGTGTTCGCGTTTGACAAGGCATTTAATAAATGACTGTGCGTCATTTAATAAATGACGCACAGTGAAAGTTGCAAAAGTACGGAGCGAACTAGGAGTGTTTTAGATACCCTTTAAGACAAGGAATTGTGTGCGTTGTTTAACAAAAAAGAAAAAAAACGAGTGCCTCGAAAAAAAAAGGTCGCCTCACCTGACTTTGTTATTTGACAAAAATAACACATAAACACTAACTTCCTGTGTCTCATGGTTGGGCCTGTCATCGCCATCACTTCTGTACTCTACGAAGACTTAAATATATAAAAAAGAAAAGCAGTTGCAAACTAAGCTCTTCATCTTGAAACATTAATGTTCTAGCTTGCAGTTTTTTTCCAAGCTATTGTTGAAACAAGCTATTGTCAGGTTTTTTAATGCAAGAGGGACGAAAAAGAAAGACAGTGCTTTACGTCAACGTAGGGACAGCCCACAGCCCCGCCACGGTGGTATAGTGGCTAAGGTACTCGGCTGCTGACCCGCAGGTCGCGGGTTCGAATCCCGACTGTGGCGGCTGCATTTCCGATGCAGGCGGAAATGTTGTAGGCCCGTGTACTCAGATTTGGGTGCACGCTAAAGAACCACAGGTGGTCAAAATTTCCGGAGCCCTCCACTACGGCGTCTCTCATAATCAAATGGTGGTTTTGGGACGTTAAACCCCACATATCAATCAATCAGGGACAGCCCACAAACAAACGTTACTCGGACGGGTGTCCCATTTTTCGGCGCTGCAGCGTCGGTACTGAGATGACTTGATATGCTTTTAATAGCTCAGCTAGAACTGTATAATCCTCAAGCATCTGTTCTGAAACCTAGCTTCTATCTTATTTTATGTTGTCTTTTATAGTTTGCTTTAACCACTCCCCTTTTTAATGACTTCAACCCTGAGGGTATTCATAAATAGATAAATGAAATAAATGTTCCACAAATCAAGTCCTCAGCACTCCTGTCGTCGCTTCTCTTCTTCTATTGTCTTCGTGTGTACGCGCTGTATTATGAAGTCCTCAGAGTCCTGTGAATGCTCGTATTTGCATGTAGATATTACAATGCACGAATCAACCAACCCTTCATATTTTGTTGAAGCAGAAAAAGGAACCAAGATGGGTTCTCCTTTTTTTTTTACCTGCAACTTTTGACACCCCCATTCCTCCCGGAAAATATTTCTGGCTGCAAATTGTTTGTTTGTTTTTACTTCAAACTTATGACACATACACACCTTGCGTGATTGGCCAAGAATGTGTAATTGAAATTTTAAAAGGTTACCGGAAAAATGTTGAGGGATTAAAAAAAGAAATGAAGTGGCAATAATACGTAATACACTAAATTAAGACTACAAGTAATACGCTTTTGAGCTCGTATTTACCTCATCGGAACAATTTTGAAGAGATTACTACGATTTCGCCGAATTTTAGTAACGAATATTTTTGAAGACAAGATTAAAATGGCACTCGTTTAGGTGTTAGTATAAAATTACACATGACATCAAAGGCATCTCTGGGGCAGTATCTCAAACCTGAGGCAGCGAAGCTTCATACAATTTCTTCGCACATGATTAATCCTATTTTTGAAAGCGGACTAATGAAAACCTGGCATTGATCAACTTTTTTCCACCCTCGATGTCTCCTTTCTCAATTAATCTCCGAGTTTCGGATGGTTGTGAAGCTTGCAAGTTATGGTTCATTCTTTCATTACGCCTGAAAGGGCAAACGCGGTATTCCGTACGTTTAAATTCAGGCGAAGAAGAAAACACACGCTGATAACAATCATCAAAACAATTAAAAAATGAAATGAGTGGGTCACGAGACCTGCGAAACCGAATTAGTAATGAAAACCACTAATTTAATAGGAAAGGCGTGTTTGTGGTGCCTTGCAACAGGAAAAGCATCACAAGTTCCAGGTGTTTGTGGTGTCTTGTCTTCTTCCTTGCATGCCCTGCCGCGATGGTCTAGTGGTTAAGGTACTCGGCTGCTGACCCGCAGGTCGCGGGATCGAATCCCGGCTGCGGCGGCTGCATTTCCGATGGAGGCGGGAATGTTGTAGGCCCGTGTACTCAGATTTGGGTGCACATTGAAAAACTCCAGGGGGTCTAAATTTCCGGATCCCTTCACTACGGTGTGTCTCATAATTATACGGTGGTTTTGGGACGTTAAGCCGCACACATCAATCAATCTTCTTCCTTGCATCCATGTTTGCAAGCCCTGTCTTTTGATGATTACGAATGATGATTACGAATGAAAACGAATGGCTCACATCCACTCTGCGGGATCGGCAAATAAACGATTATTTAGATAGTGGATAACATATTACCTTTAAATCTTACAAAGTTTAAAATGGTTAGAAGAAATCAAATTTTAATAATTGAGAGAATTGCAATCGAAACTACCTTGATTCGACCAAGAATATTTGTACAGCAGAACAGATATCCTGGTGACAACGACCTAATGAGGAGGCTCCTTAGGAGAAAATATTAGAAATAATGAAATTAAATATAATTCGATTAAAAGCAACGGTAACAATGTTTTCCTCAGTGACTTGAAGTGAGTACACGATAAAAAATAACGGATTGAGGCCAAACATTTTGTTTTTTCCTTCAACGCTATGGCACATACCCTGGGGGATTGGATCGGTATTCTTAGATAAATTTTAAGAAGATCATTTAAACAATGTGTAATGATAACGACAGTAAATAAAACGGAAATAATAGGCAATATATTAAATACATGCTGAAATTAGTCCTTTCCACTCTGCACTTCGTTGTCGTCGTACTGTGTGACTGTGTCAATATTACTAGTCATCACCATATGTCAAATAAATCATTGACTCACGCGCAGTTTATATGTATAATTTAAACATGGGCTTGATAACTTCATTATTAACCAGTAATGTAATTTAACTGCGATCGTTAAGCAACGTTATATCTGTAGTTTGGTTATAAGGAAGTTTTTGTTTATTTTCAAGCACGATGATTGTATTGGTTGTGTACATATGTAAACTGTCTGTATTTCTGAAGGCGTTAATGTTTCTCTCAAGTACTATGAATGTAAAAGATTTAGTTTTGCTTTTTTTAAACATTTTGTTACAACACGAGAGAAAAACCTCTGAACTGAAAATGTGCTTGTCCAGGCATATGCACTAAAAATTCTGTAAGAGTTTCAAGCACCGCGTTATTAAGTACGAATTCTACCAGAGTCTCGGGAAATCATTTGGTAAAGCTGAACTGAATTGCCTTCCACAAGAAAACTCTGCGCCTATGCGCTACGTTTAAACAAGATTGTTCCACTATCGCGTCGGTGAGTTGACTCAGTTCCCAGAAACTTATGCGAAACTTATGCAGAAACCTGCTCCATGCAGGTGTGTCAATACAAGATAGTGAAGAAAGAACCAAGAATGGACGAACGCTTTGTACAACGTGAATCTCGAATCCGCCTCTATTACGCTGGGTCCACGTGACCCCTTAACTGCCTGGCCGATCAATCTTTCTGGAACTGACAAAGGGCTTCGCGCGGTGTTCAAGTTGTATTGTCCACGGCCCTCGTATGGAGTGAGTCACATTTCTGTCGTCGCGCGGGCTTCAGCTGCCGTAACATCGCGTAGACACGACGACGCGACATCGGAATGAGAAAAATAAGAGGGTGTGAACACGACGACTGCAGGCGGCGAACAAGCTTCCTTCCTGCCCTGCCCGAGGCGCTTAAAATAGTAGCGACCGCCAGACACTTGGCCACGCTGACGCGTCGGTTTCAGATTTCCCGTTTCTTCGCTGCCTCAGTCGGTCGTGACATTTCAATCGCAGCATTTTCGCAATACGGCGTGCGCGCCTTCAGCAAGCACCGCCCGACTCATATTTTCGCGATGATTCCATATCGAGCGGAGATTACAATGCGCCGAGCCAGCGCGGCACTTGAGCTAGAGATTCTAACGACCGGTCCGCCATTGCGCGCCCGACGCGTAATGGCGGTTGGCGAAGAGCGCGCCCGCCCGCCCGCTCGCTACGGTTGAGGCAACAACGCCGCGAAGGACAGACGCTATCGCAAACTGGCTCCGGCCAGCCCAAAGGTCGTCGGCGTTTCCCAGCCGCTCGGGCTTCGCAACGCAGCTGGCAGAGCCTTTTTACGAAGCGCCGCACCCCCACGCCCTACAAAGGAAACAAACCAAGCAACAACGCAAAGAGAGGAGACACGCAGGACAAGCCGCGTCAGTTGTTCACATGACTAGCCACGTGACACTGTTTGCCGCCTTGCGCCCTCTACTAAGGGACTCCGACACTACGCCGCCGCAGCGCTTCAATGAGATGAAAATGAAAGCTCGTTTAAAATTGCCGAATCAAAATTTATTGGACACTTCTTACCGCGAACAACAAATGTCTGATTAAAAAAGACGTCGAGAGTTTACAGCGGGCTCTGAATTGGTGTCAAAGACGACCGAGACTACTTTCTTGCGCGGATGTAGCCCGGTGCGCGTCGTCTGTTTTGAAACGGCAGAATCGGCGGGAAAACACCAGGACGCCATTTTGGATGTGAAAAAGTACGCGGCCCGATTTTCTCAGCGGTGACGAGGACCGCTTTCCAGATGAATACGTCGCCCGATCCCGGCTTACCGGACCACATCTGATCGCCGGAGTGACCAGGGACCATCGTGGTACACGAATAATCGAGGTGAGCGCGCCGTGGCGCCTCCAAATTGCTTCATTTCTCAAAGTCCAGTCGCCTCAGCGGCCAAGCCGCCGCGCTCCTCATGACATCTAGGGTGAAACGGAAGCACTACTCCGATAGCGCCTGTTCCCGCTGGGCCAATATTGAGGAACCGACGGCGGTGCACATAAGAAAAAAATGGTCGGCGATCGCTCTCGGCCTCGTAGAGTTTGAGCTCGCGGTTTCTTTAGCCGTTCCCGAGATCTTCTCAGTTTCAGTTGCCGCAGTTCAGCGGCGAAATAGTCTGCGCAGCGGCATTGCGTAGGTTCTCGAAAACTCGGTCCCGAGCATAGGCCGGCGACTTGCAATGGCGGATTTATCGCTCTGCGGGCGCTCTCCGAGTTCGCTGGCGTGGTCAGCCCCTTACATTACCGTTGCGTGGTTCATTTCGTTAACGAAAGACGTCCAGGCTACGTCGGTCTTGCTTTAACGATTTCTACAATGTGCGACCGGCGCTGAGAGCCGACCACCTTGCGTGCTGCGAAGGCTGGCGTAGCTGCTTCGCTTCGGGGGCGGCTGCCGTTTTTACTTTTTTATGTATTTACAACGAGCTCGCGCTTCCGTATGACAAGCGGCCGCCGCATCGCAGCCGTTCCTTGCGCGAAATCTGATATTCCCGGATTGATGTCATGATTAAGTCAAAGTTAGAGTAGGATACGTACCGATTAGGCGCTGAACACCTGAAGGCGGGAAATTGCGCGCCAGTTTTTGAGGTTAGCGCCCGCCAGATGTTTACGCTTCGCGATGGAAAAAGTTTTGCGTAGTGCATGCTTTTGCGATACGTTGCCGAAACAACTGCAGCGTGCGGCATCTCTAATTTCGCACGAGCTAAAGGAAATCAGCCCCGGTGACTACGGATCGAGATCGGTGCCCGATGCGTAGTTAAACGGTGAAACCAGATAAGATGTGCGGCGTGTTTTGATCGATCTTTCTGGAAGACGGCTGTATTCGTTTCCGCCGGCAATACTTCACGCTCAAGGAAACCTTGCGTGCTCAAATAGCCGATTATTTGCAAAACGCTCGTGTGACTTCCATAACGAGCTTTTGGAAAACTGCTCACGCAAACAGAACGATAATTGTCTTGTGCGGTATTTTGCGCTGTTTCCTGCTTAAGCAGTGCGTAGATATTGCCCAAGGAGGGATATAAAATCCCTCCTTGAGCATACCAGCTGCGACGATTAGAGCTGGAAGCCCCCGGAAGTGACCGGGCCGAGCTTATATGTTTGGCGTACCGTAGACACGAATAAAAATGCGGGTCTGCGCCCGAGTAATGCAGCATACCGTTCAGCCTGCACGGAAATTTGAGCGTGTTCGCGTTCCGTCGCCCAGTATTGTATGCCAGAATCGAACCATGAAGGATCAGCAATAGTTATGTCTCTAATGCACGGAACTGAAGAGAATACAACCAGTTCTGCTCGAGTTGCAGTAACAAAGCTGTTAAAAAAATTGACTTGCAAAGTACAGTGTAGCTGCGTCATACTTGTTGTGAAAGCCTTGCACTTTGTTCTTTTTTTCCCCTGCAAATTAAATAAACAAGCAACTGTAATATCTTTCCCTTGTCTCCTTTACACACTGGAGATGGTGCATGCACAATCTAATTCAACAAACCTAATGTGGTCTACTGTGGTGACTCAGGGGGTTAACGTGCCACGCTCGGAATAACAATCAACGAAATTAAGGCATTCCTGCTTCATTAATGTCTACATAACATATTGCAAAGCTTATATTTGGAGCTGTACAAATAGTGAATTTTGGAACCGAATCGAATATGGATAGAGCAGTGATGAAATCGAACACCAATAGTGATGAAATACTTTTCGAATGGTGAGCCAAATATTTTCAAAATAGTCATAGAACTCAGCCAGCATTTTATTTAAAAGAAGTATTTAGTAACTGCCACCAAGAAACATTATGGTTACTTTTAATGTCCAACTCAAAATGCCCCAATTATAATAACTAGGGTAATCTCTTGTAGACCCTGTTTATCTGGTTTGTACCGATGTGCCTTGAGTTTTAATAGCATCGGTGGACATCAAGAGCTTTAGAAAATAGCTCGCTGATCTTCTACAGTTTCCTTCCCTTATTTGGCAAATATACTCAAATAAATGTTCTTTTGAGTTACATAAAAATTTAAAATGATTCCCTTGTACTTTACGCATGTTCCTTTTATGTGAAAACGAGACTTTCCTTACCTCTGAAAAAAAAAAAAAAACTTGAAAACGTGCGTTCAGTTTCCACATTAGGAGCTGTGTAAATGAGGTGACCGGAAGTTCTTGGGGGTACAACGCTTGCAAACTTGAAACCGTCTATACAGCTGGTACTAGAGCCTTTGTAATATTTTGTAATTGTATGTTGAAATACAGGTGTCACTGCAGGAATAAATGTGAGGCTTTGTTGCGAAATTTTCAATAAAATTGGGACACAAAAACTAAACAATTTTGAACCAAACACTGCAGATACAGCTGAAGATGTAATGAAACAGACCAACCTGTCACTACATAGGCCTCGACACTGAAAGCATATTAATATCAGCATTAAAAGCTTTATCTTCAAAGACAATTTAGTCGTAGTTCTTACCTTGAGTAATAACAAAATGCAGACAGAAACTTAATAATGCGGTATAGCTACATTAAGTAAAAAGTCAGCAAAAGTAGACTTTTCAGAAGAAGCGCCTTCATCCAGTAGTCAATGTAGCGTCAATATTCTCGTAAAAGCTTGGGGTGCATGCAGAATAATTTAGGGATTAAAAGCAAGAAAAAGTAACCATTAGCGGTTCCAAGGTTCTATTTGTTTTGGAGTTCTTTCGTCGGAGCTGATTATTCGAAAACCATTAAAAAAAATATTCCGCATTTCAAATATTTGATATTCGATCTAGCACCAAATCGAATAGAATTCTATTTGATTGGTTATTCGAAATTTTCGAATGTGCGCTCATTCCTACCTAATGTGACTAGCATTATCAGTCTATGCACTTGTGCAAGACATTGCTAGCACAGAAATATGGCAGGCAGTACTATAACCTGACAAAAGTTTGTGGAGCCCAGTTCTGTTACCTAACGATATCCCTTTTACAATTTTCATACAGGAAATTGCATACCATTTCACAGTTTAGACAGATTTGCCTGATGTAAATCTACCAGGTTTGAATTTGTTCAACATAATATTTGTTATGCCAAATCCGAGCTAATAGTGTTCATCTTTTAGCAGTGGTGATGCTTGATCATTTATACTTGATGGTTAGTGCAGTGTGCAAGAGCTACGTCATATTTCAGTGAAATAGGTGCTTATATGCATGTGGCATGTTATCTTCTCGCCAGACATGTGGCACATTCCTGTGAGCAGTAATGCACCACAGGTATGCTGGTAAGATGTGCTATGCAGGTAAAGTATGTGGTAAGATGCATTCTAGTCAAGCTATGGTTAGGGATGTTGCAATAGTGAAGTTTTTAAATGAGAAATATGAGAATAAGGACACATTGACACTATCATGTTTACTGTTAACTTATGCTCTTTATTGTCAGCACTAGTTTTTCACATTTATCGTTCCTCTCTTTAATTTTTCCATTGAGACCTATAAAATGTATTCTAATCTCTTTAAACACGAGTTGATCATGTTCATTGAAAAGTTTAATTTCGTTCCTCGGATTTTCGAAACCGTGGAATGCATACAGCTGCAGACATAGCTGGAGAACTCAGATCAGGCTGCAGAAAAAAAAAGAATAGGAAATTCGCTCGATGAGAAACCACGGAAACAGTTAAACTTGCCAAATGACAACATGATGATACTGAAAGCAGCAACCGTATTGTCTGCCTGCTAATTTTGCTCAGACATTATGCACTTGACAAACTCGCAACACACGCATAGACATGCATGTTTAAGCATTCATATGGCACACTCTGAAGTTTTGGCATTTCCATCGGTGTCTTTGTTTAGGTACACTACCCGAGTTTGTACAAAACACAGCTTTAAAGGCCTTGCATAATTGGAATTCCGCAGATCTAATACTTAAACTGTATTGTATAAAAAGCTTGATATTACTGACAGGATCTATCAAGCTGTAAAGCTACTTGACAATATTTTGCTAATTAAATCAAAACTAATTACTTAGGACATATTTCAAGTTATAAACCATCTGGCAAGTTCACAAGGCACATTCTTATGGAAACAAGTTATCAAATAATGGGTTGAAAATTTAAATAATTAATCTTCCTGCAAGGTTCACTATGCAACTTACCCTGTTTTTACAAAACACTTTTATGCATTGAAGCCACGCAAACGGTGAGAAAGCCAGCATATTCTGTTATGCATTATGGGAATTATAATTTTGAAGCCGGTGTCATCCTGGGGATTCTTTGCAAGTTGATATGCCCTGCAAGCTGTTTACTTACAATTGATAATATTTGCTGCAAACTAATAATTAAGAATGAACTAAGTAGCTTATTATGCACCCCAAATTATTGTGTAACTTCAAACCAAATCCTTCGAGTGATACGTTGTGACAACTGTAGTGCCATATGCTGCAGGATATTAATAATAATGTTTCTGTATATTTCTTAAGAAAAATAAAAAAAGCAGCACCTTGTCTATTGTTGTGCAAGGGAAGCTTGGTAAAGGGACTCAGTGGCTAACTTGTAATTCACGAGACAGTGGCACAATTCCTGACAAGGCGTTCTAGTCGAAAAATTGCTCATAGAACTGTACTCTTGCTCTTCAGAGCCGATTTATTGCTCAGGCCAGGTGTTCTCCTTAATATGCCTGTAACACCTTCCTCTTTTGTTTCTGTGATAATGAAAATGAGCAGCTGATCGGACACATTATGGCTTGGCCCTCGACACTTTGAAAGGAAAAATTATTCACCAAATAGCATCTTAGTTCTCTTGAACTGCATTAGAGCTGGGAAGCATGCTGAGACAATGTACTAATGACCTTATATATATTGAGTGGGCTGTGTTACTTTGTAGTGAATCATCTTGATATGGACATAAGGCAGCGACAGCATTAGTGCCATTGTATCATTGGTGGGCTGATTTTGAATTGGCGCTTGCATCTCAGTGTTTGCTGAATTTTTGAAGCTAACTGTTTATGAAGCACACCGCTAACAGGCTCCTGCGGCGTGGTATGTTTGCCTTTGTAGCTTTGCCTTTTTGTATTTAACAAAGATGTTACTGTTGATTATTTTGAAAGGGTTCGGTCTTACGAATTCATGTAGCTCTTACCACAACGGAAAGAACGAAAAACCTTGCAGGGGGTTTTGTAATCCTCGTTATTATGGGCCCATGTGCTGAAACTTTTTTTTATATGGGATCTCATGAATTGTTTTATTTACTGCATGCAGTCATGCATGTCTGATAAGATTGGTACTGTGGATTTCGTGATTGGGCCTGTTTGGTCCGGGATAGTTCTATGAAATTCTTTCATGTTTGTAATTGATTGATATCTGGAAACCGATGGGCCAATAGCACAGTGCCTATGAGTCATGCCGCATCGAGGAACTCTGAAATAATTTTCATCTACCTTGGGTTCTTTAATGTACACCCAAATCTAATTACACATGTGTTTTCCTACACCACCAAAAATGACTGCTAATCAAACCCGCAACCTCAATTTTGTTTACAAACAGCAGCACTATGGTGTTGTGTTTGTTTATGGGCATGCTGGTTACAGTAAGATTTATATCTGCTGCAGTTTAACAGGGGGCTAGGCAGTTTCTTATTGCAACGAGATGCTTAGGACTTGGGCAGGGGGTGTGATGAGTATAGAAAAGTGCAGATACATAATTGAGGTTTCTAACATTGCAGTGAGGCTGTTTCTTGTTCTCCAAAGGCAGGGCAAGAGCTTGTACCTTTCTGCTCTGCCTAGCACGCTACCGAGCGTAGACTCGTTTTAGTACAAATGACACTTGTGTCAAGCGGTGATTTATTGCAATCAGGTCTGATTCGAATCAGATTTGTTGACCGGTATTGGCTTCTTTAAGCGAGAAATTCGTTCCGGATCGGACATAATCGCGATCAGCGGTGCAGTGTGTGTGACTGACATGCACTTAATTCAATTAAGATGCTTTACCACAAAGGTGATTTTTCAGTGGGCAATTTTATTTGCTGTTTGCGTATTCTCTTGCTGCTTTTTTTATCGTGCACAGGGTATAGCCCGAGTTTATGTTCACGAAGTTTTTTATCCTTGCCATGTAGTGCCACGCCAAAGTAGCTGATGGCTGCGCAATTTGCTGATGCCTGGAATGCGATCTCTTGCAGGAAGGGGACGTCGTGAGTGGAGGGCAAGCGTCGGGTCGGGGGGCAGCGTTCCCCCTGACAAGTGAGGGCGGCCATGTTTTACGCACACTTTGTGTTGGCCAAGAAGGGCCCGCTGGCACGCATCTGGCTAGCGGCCCACTGGGACAAGAAGCTGACCAAGGCGCACGTCTTCGAGACCAACATTGAGAGCAGCGTCGAGGGCATTCTACAGCCCAAGGTGAAGATGGCGCTGCGGACGTCCGGCCACTTGCTGCTGGGCATCGTTCGCATCTACTCACGCAAGGCCAAGTACCTGCTGGCCGACTGTAATGAAGCGTTCATCAAGATCAAGATGGCCTTCCGGCCGGGAGCAGTCGACCTACCTGAGGAGGGCAGGCAGGCTGCTCTCAGCACCATCACGTTGCCCGAGGTGTTCCACGACTTCGAGGCCACCATGCCCGACCTCAGGTGAGGAGAAAGACTAGCCCTCGTTTGAGGGAATGGGGAGGGCATCGTGAGCTTCGTATTCGTTGGCGTGTGTTGCTCCCGAAGTCTAGCGTCTGCGCACTTGTGTCTGGATTTGGCTAAATTGTCTGCATTAAGATCACTGCACTCATGTTAGGGCTGCATCTTCAACTTGGCAGCCCGAAATTTGGCAATAAGTCCATCTGGGAATATGGGAATCCCAACATATTTCAAGTGTCGACATATTCTAAATGAGAAATTACAGTTAATCTCCTGGGTATTTTATTGCCATGGCCTGCATGAAAGATGACCTAATTTATGAATGTGGTGGTGAGCTGAATGCGAGCTACCGTAACAGGGGCAGCAAATACATGCTAGGCATAGTTTCAGGCAAATTTCTTCATAGTGCATATAAAGCACATCACTCTCTGTCTCCCTATCACCTGCATATTTTTATTGCATGTATTGGCTCATCTGAGAGGCGACTATACTATCAAGTGTTCTTGCAGTGTGCTTTACATTGGGATTCCTGTTTATGTGCCTGTTGACATCCTAGAATAAGCTATCTAGGTCCTATAGTTCAAATGAAAGTTTGCTTTCTAAGTGTGACACAAAAGGCTGAACAAGGCTGCGAAATGCCCTGATTGCGAAGGCGTTTTTCTTAGAAACAAAAACAAATCCGTGCTGTTGTTCAGATTGTGGTATAGAACTTTGGTAGTGGCTTAGCATTAACAGTGCTCTTACATCTGGAACTGTAAAACGTGTCTCACTGAGTTCCTCCTGGCAATTCGCGCACGCAGCAACATTGACATGGAAGCGGCAGTGACGCTGAACCAAAGCCGCGCGGAAGACATCACACTCAAGGAGGACTATGGCTCTCTCAGTCTCATAAATGATGACAATTTTGGTGAGTGCATCTCCTGCTGCACGGGGATGTGTTTGGCTAATGAATGTATTTTCATTGTGTCTGAGGACAATGTGAAGGATTGTGCGCCTGTGCTCCTCAACGAACAAGATCTCAGTTATGTGCCTTGCATTTCTCGTATTGCACGTTGAAGGAGGTTGTCCCAGTTTAAAATGCAAGAAAAGTGTGTGCTTTGTGTCATAGGTGTTTGTTGGCCAGTTTGGTAGGGCTACTGTCAATGCTGTAGCTTTTCAGTTTCAGCACCCAGCAATATGTGATGGGCAGCTCTTCTGGCTGGGGTATGAAAGTACTCCCTGTAGTTACAGCAACCTCGGTTCATGTGTACAGTGACTGGTCTGTCATCTTTATTTAATAAGCCTAAAAGTGCTGCCATAGTGGACCACCTTCAAGTACTTAAAGCATTAGTTTTGCAGCATTGTTGGGAAGTGTCGGTGGCCAGACCGTTTGCTCTTGCATCTTTGCTGTTACATTACTTAAAAGTAATTTCAATGCCTTTAGAGAGGAATGGGTGAGTTCTGATTCTGCCATACTAGAGATTGTGGCTTAGAAAGATTTTTGGTCAGGATTGTTAGATGTAAGAGGCATGAAGGTGGTTATATTCGGCAGCTGTCAGCGGCAGGAACGAATTAAGAGTTTGTTCAATAGTTTGGTGGGTACTCTTAAACTGGCGGAGTGCCTGGGGATGTAGTATTCATGATTACAGAACGGCGCAACATAAATTGTCAAACGGCGCGGCCCAGCTATCAGTGCTATGGGATGTTGGAAACTGGTACGAACAAATCTTGAGCTCTTGGAAAATACACCTCATGGAAAAGACGTAGATAGGCAACTCTCCTTTCCTCTGCATGACTTTTGCATGGTTTCCATGGCACAACACAAACGCAGAGATGAGCAGCAGATTGCCTTCAGTGTTCCCAGGAGTGTGCAACCCTTGCTTACAGGAGATATGGGCTTTGACGACCCCGAGATGGCCCGTGAGGCGACCAACATAGACGAGGCGTTTGACCAGGCCAGCCTTTTGCTGGGAGGGTCTATGCTGGGGCGTCCCTCTGAGGTCCCTCGTGGTGGCCCCTCTTCAGCCGACAATGAGGCCGGCGCGTCGTCTTCAACCACCGAGAACTCGGCTCTGGCAGCGATGCCGGTGCCCGGGGATTCCATGGAGGCCGGAAGGAACGCTCGGGAAGGGGAAGCGGACCCCTTTGGAACTGCGGCTGCGTCGACCGAGGCCGAAGCTGCTGAGGGTGCCAGGGAAGGGGCACTGCTCGGTAAGTGGCGAATCGTACCTTTTTCTTCTGCGGTGCGTTCCTGTTTCGCCTGCATTTGGATGCCTAGGCATTAGCAGCTGCGTTATGAGTGTGAAAAGTGCTGTTGTTCGTCTTTAATAGAGGTAAATTGTAAAATGAATATAATGAATGAAAAAAAAAAAGTTGGAAGATTTCATTCTTCCTCACAGTTCAAAACCCAGGACCCCTAGTTTAAATGTTGGGTACATATAGCATAGACACAGACGTCCCGTATATTTCTGATTGTAAGTCAACTTTTATTTCATAAAATGGCCTTCCAAATTAAAGGGTCGGCCTGTAATCGGAGTTGACTTATACATGGTATCATAAAGTCAACTTTTCCGAGAAGTCCGACTAATGGTCATCCTCGGATTCACTGCTATTAGACGCATCGAAATAATCAGCCGCAGAGGCAATGGAGTCGCAGAAACTATCTTACAATGCCTGCGCGCCCCATGCAGAGCCGGACATTTTTACAATTTGACGATCTGCCGCGACGATCGCAAAACTGGATGAGGTGTCAGCAACGGCACGAAGGCGGATCCCACGGCCGAAACATTGTAGTGGAAATACAGCATTTTTTCATGATGCGTTGCCGATAGTATCCGTTTCAATGGTAGTGCCACCGCATCGGATGAGATCGGATGTCAGATGATATCGTCAGCAACACCGGCACTCGCCGCGTGTGAGTATCACGGTGCATTTGGCTCGCATTATGCGTTTATCGCTCAGTAACAATGCGACATACGTTTATATTTCGTGAAAAACTCCACATGCATCTCTTGCCCCCCCCATAAAACGTGATGTTTACCGTACGCTAGAGACGTCACAAGCATTTTTCGCTTCAAGTGACAGTGTACCCTAACAGCGCTAGCTGACTAGACAATTACAAAATTCAGGTTTCTCGCGGAGCACCATGGGCATTCCACGAAAAAGCTGGCAGTGCCGTGTGGGCTGGCAACACTTTGCAGGGCACTAAACCGCATAACCAGTCACATGTGCCCCACGCATGTGCCCACAAGAGTCTTTACGTCTTTTTGCGCTCACGCCTGTTCGCCATTTCTTCCTTTCGCCTCGCTTGTAAACAGTGGTGTGCGCGATTTGGGAAGCTGCTCAACGGACACTAAGATGCCACCGTTACACCGGCAACATTACAACGCTGCTTTCAAGCGGCAAGCAATCCTTTACGCAGAGTCGAAAAGCAACGTTGACGCAGCGCGGATGTTCGACGTGTCAGAAAAGTGCGTGAGGGAATGGAGAAAACAAAGGACCAAGATTTTCACGTGCGCTGCGATGCGACGGTCCTTTTGCGAACCGAAGCCTGGACTATACCCTGTCGTTGAGGAGGGCGTTCGAGATTGGGTTCACGACCAGAGAAGCAATAGCATGAGTGTTTGCTATGATGATACTGAAGCAAAAGCACATACTGTCGTGAAGAATATGTGCATCCTGCTAACCGACTTCAAAGTATCCTGGTACCACCAGCACCCCTTCCCCAACGGGGAGCAGCAGCAGTGGCTGACACGATGGCAGTGTCTGTGACTGCTGCATCCTCTGCTCAAGCGACGTCGTAAGCGATGTTTCATGGTCAAATAAATGTTTCTTTGCATCACTGCCTCTTCTGAAAGACTTACTGGTGTGCTATGACCGCAGCATGAGATTGTGTTCGGAGTTAACTTTTTTTTTGGCCTGGAAGGAGTTGCAAGTTGGGACTTACAATTGGTAATATTAGGTAAAGTGGCAAGTTGGGGTGTAGACTTACAATTGGTATTATTAGGTTAAGTGAATAAAACATCCTTCAGGATATCGCATGTGCATGGATGCTAGCACTCTGAGGCTTGTTGCCTTTTCAGTTTTGCTGTGAATGCATGGGCTCAATCAGCTCATTTATGCATCTGTGACTTGTGCTGGAATAATTTATGTTGTTCACACGGTGTCTTGATATTGTGGCTTTTATAAACTGTGCGCTATTAAAATTTAAAACTACACTTAGCCGTTCCTAGTTACTCCATCAGTGAAGGTGCTTTTTTTTTTGTCACGGCTTGTTCACGCCCAAAAATTATTTTTATCACTGTAAATATGTTCATTGTGGGCCCCGATTAATTGTGCTGTATTGCAAAGCAGTTTGAATGCTTTTTTTAGGCTTTGGTCTGCCTTCAATAGAAAATGTTGATTTTTTATTCAATAGTGCCTCTGCCTTGGCCTCTCATAATAATAATTTGCTTAGGTTTGTGTATCGTGATGTATTACTGGCCAGGTCACGAATCACTGTAGTTGTCTCTGAAGTAATTTTCATGCACATGAACCTATTGTATAAAGCGCGCACATTTGGCGGTTACTGGCACAAAATAGTGACATAAACAGACCAAGATGGCTAAACCAGGGTGCGTGCAGGTCCTTGAAAACATTGAAGAAAACTCTTGGATTATTGTACTTGCCCCTCTTGCATGGGCCAGCGTATTGGCTTGCAGTATCGATAAATAAATAAAATAAAAACCTGAAAAATGCATTTTTAAGGTCTTTGAAAGTCCTGGCATTTTTTCTGGTCCTTGAAAATCCTGGAATTCTCTGAGCACTCCCAATCGACATTGCGGCTTCCTTTATGTGGTAGATCGGCATTCCTGCTAAGTCTCTCTGTGTCTCCTGTCTTCTTTCGAGTTTGCGCCAACGATGTTTCACACGGCTCCCGGATTTCGACCAGTTCTTGCGTTTGTACGGTTGTCAGGAAAATCTCTAGGAAACTGAAATTTCTGTGCATAATCTGGCCACATTCACAGAAATACAACCCAGTCCAATTCAGGCTTTTTGCGAAACCATCACATTTTATTGTAAACGAATTTAAGAGGAGTTCTTCTAAACGTTCATTGGGTCGAAATTCAGATGATCTGAGCTCTTTTCTTCATCGAGGCGGGTCGTATGAATTTTAGTCCAAAATCATGGAACGATTGCCGAGAGCACCGTGCTCGAAGCTTCGGAAGAATATGCATAGCCAGCGCACGCACTGTCAGAACTGCGGTTATCGTTTGCCACAACTGCTGTGGACAGAACCGCGGTCTCTCTTGTCACGATCAAGTGTGGCGGCAACATAACTCACAGAAGTCTGAAAGTGCATGCGCGTTCAGTGCTCGACCAGTTGAAGTGACATTACCTTCCACAAATGCTGCAGACGAAATCGCGGAAGGTGTGATCACTTATAGCGAAAAATGACATGGCTTTGAAGGCACGTGCGTAGCCAATGTACACATATTGAAAACTGAACTATTCTGTTCCGCAATTGTCGTGTGCGAAACAGCGGTCACAGCAACGCGATTACTAGCTGAGGGCACGTGGCTAACGCAGCGGTAGAGGTGATAGAAAAATGTTAAAAATGCTAAAAGCGTTTTGGCGTTTCTGTCCAAAGAGTCTAGTAACGCTGTTCCTGTCCACCTGGGTACATTGGCTATAGTTTGGCCTTAAGTGAAGCTTCGACCCGCGCTTTTCCGGCAGCCGGCAGCACTGTCTTGTCTGTTCACGTGTGTCGCAGGAAGACATATGCGAGTTTTTTCGACAGCAATAGATTTTGCTAGTTGTTTTGATGACGCGAAATTTTGAGAGGTACAAGTATGCTCACTTCCCTTTGAGACTCGCACATTTTACTGTAGTTGGGAAACCCTACCCTCGTGTGTTCGGCCAAGCCGGTATGAGACTGTGCCACGCTGATGTTTAATGACCCCCCCCCCCTCTTCCTGCATGCAAAAAAGAAAGGAGAAAAAATAAATCAGCCCTCCCCCCCTTTCCCGTTGCTGAAGTCTCCAATCCTTGAACATGGCAGGTTTGGATCGACATCGACCTGACTGACTCCCCATTTCTGAAACAATAATTTGGCGTGAGTTGATATTGTTTCATTTTCCAAAGCTGCATGTGGAATAGTTAACTGCATCAAACCACGAGCTAAGATAGTGAGAGACTTGTAATGCTCTTTGGTGCTGGCTTCTTCCCTATTGTGCAAGTGGTGAAGCTAGTGAAGGCAAAGTGAGAGCTAACGTGCAGACTAGACATGTTTTGTTATAATTGCACTATGCATGTACTTCAGAAGTGCAATAAAAATGTGTCAATTTTGAAAACTTTAGAGTAAGAATATTTTAACATGTAGGGTCTCGAATTGGCGAACGAGCGCCGACACCACGCTCTTGGAGTAAACGGACACAGTAGACACGGTCGGTACAAACCAAACAGCATCATACATACGTTTATTTAACCAATTTAGACGACATCATCATCCGCCGAATGATACATAAATCGTTATCAACACGCTGAGTCGTCATTACACGAAATTACCAAACACTCAAACAACATAACACAAGAGCACACAAAAGGCGGCGTCGTCAATGCTTCACTCACCACGTGGGCTTACCGCAGGCGGCCCGCGGTGCCGTCCACGGCAGACCCACCGCGAGAGACAACCGTTCGCGGCAACTGCCACGCGCAGAAGAGACTCGCTCAACTCTTGCCCGCCACCAAGGCCTGCCTTCCGCCAGGGGTCACTACCGGCGCTAGCACTCTACCAACAGTGGTACTCAACGCGAACACGTCATCTATTGTCCGGCGGTTGTCACCCCCGAAATACGGCTTCTGTGCGGGACACGTGCGCTACGCGGCGCAAACAACTTTACAGGGGGTGTTAGCACCCCCACAAACATCGCGTGTCGCTTTTAGTCCTTGAAAAACGTGTGACAGGTCCAGTGATAGAAGTGCTGCTGCAATTGCTCCAAACTGCTCCAAAAGAAAAATGTTGCTCCATGCTGCTCCAAACAGTAATTTTTGTTCGTAATTGCTCGAAAGCTGCTCCGAAATGACACTGAGAGAATGGAAGTGATGAACTTTTACTCTTTGCTCAACTCATAAGTCCTTAAGAAACTTGAAAGAATCAGAGTACTTTCATCCCAGTGTGCAGCAATATCAGCTTTGATCCCATTTGTGCGACTGAACTGTCATATTGACCATATAGGCTGTTTTTTTCTCTCTCTCAGCTGGACATGCAGGCTACTGTGGTGAAATGTGAAAATGAGCCGGATTGCTTTTGTCTCGTGCCTATTATCTACTGCACGTTTGGAAACACTTATACATGTATGGGACTGTGGTTGCTTCTAAAATGTGCTTAGCTTTTCTGGTTTAATTCAATTTCTGCCCCAAATATTAATATTTCAAGTTATAGGTCATTTCACAGCCCATTTGTGACAATCTGCCATTATTTGCTTCATGAAATTTGCTTTGATTGTTGTCTAGTAAATACTTAATAAAATATATTTACGAGAAGGTCCGGTTGACAAAAGCTCTGCCGGACTTCCAATAATTTTCTTACCAACCAATCAATGCTTCGACAATGCTCTGAACTCGAATTAATGCATGGAAAGCCTAATATCTGCTCCTAAAACACTAGTAGCAGCTCTAAACTAGCATTTTTTTTCTGATCCGAAAACTCTTGTGGCTGCACTAAAGTAGTACTTTTCCTGCTCTAAAGTATGCTCCGAAAAGTACAAAGTCACTTCCATCACTGCAGATCTTAGAAAGTCCTTAAATATCCTTGAATTTCCGCTTTGGAAACCTGTTCAAACCCCGCTGAACTCCGTACAATGGTCTTTTACAGTAAAATAAATAATAAAATCGGAAAAAATTCTATGCCATACGTAATCAAATATATTATATAAGCTATAGTGTGCAGAACTGCGCTGTTCACTTGCTGTTGGTAAGAGCAGTGCAGGAAGACAGCAACACAAGACGAAGAATGTCACAGGCACTGAACTATCAGCTTGAGAGTCAGTTCACTGCCTATCTTCTGTTCTTTGTCTTGTTTTGCAGTCTCTTTGCACTGCTTTGAACATGGTATATAAGCATTTTCAAAGTCTACAGTGCAGCACATCTGATACTGTTACGGGGAGATGCGAGTCGAAAAACGAGTTTTTTTTAAAATTGCTGATTTTTTATTTTGGTCTGTTTTGATAAGATTAGTACCTCTACTGTTACGAAAAAAATAATACAGGTCGAGACTTGACTGGAAATGCTTTGAAATTTCATCTAAACAGCACAAGGTGCCTGTTAAAAGGTCGAAAGTGCACCTTCGAGCACCTTGCCACCGATAACGCCCCGACGCTCGCAATTGTTGATCGCATGAGTCGAAGAGTCGAGTTTCACTCTTCAAATAACCACAGTTTCTCTCGCTGTAGCAGCACAAGCAATAATGAGAAGTGCTCTTCTGAGCATTTTTTGAGCGCCGCGACTGGCTTATCATGTGGTACGAATCGGGGAGTGCCATTGGCCGCTGCGCGCCTGTATGTGCTAAGAAACCTATTTGCGGGGTCCATGTCTTGTCGAGCAGCGCAGCTGAACAATGCTTTTCTCGTGTTAGTATCTCCGTTATGAATGAAAAAAGGCATTGCTCGCAAGTGAAAGCCGTTGTGCGGCGCGCTCTGTAGGAATAAGCTTCGAGCAGCTGGTCCGATTTGCGGCAGTTGTTGGCTTGCAAAAGCCAATGCATCAAAATTCATTCACACCCCTCAGCTGAAAAGTTCGTGATGCGGCAATGGATGACGTCAGCGCCAATCTTGACAGGTCGAAAGAGCTCGCAGTGAGAGAACTTAGCAGGGACGACATTGCCATTATGTACGACGGTATGTGGCACAAACATGGCTACAAAATGGCATGACGCTGGACTTAGTTTGAATTTAGCAGTCCTGTAGAACTTCTTCCTAGCTTGCAGCTGGCACAAGGCTCTACCAGATGGAGCACAAGATGTGCAAGCGTTTCATGGCCCTGTCTGTGAGCGAAATGTCTGGGAGTAGTCTGCTCAAAGAAGCCGAGAGGGACAAACTCTATGTGCTTGCGTATTTTAGATGCAGTGGCCACTACAAGAAGAATTGTTCTTTTTGGTGTACAAATTTTATCTGATTCAATGATGTCTTTCATAAATAAAACTCAATTTTAACTGTAAAACTCGTTTTTCTCAAAACACAAATTTTGCCCTTTTTTTTCAATGTGCCTCTCCTTTTTCGGGCACTTCTAGAGCTCAGATCTGCATGAAATTTTCTCCAAATTTTTTTCCAGAGTGTGGCAAATGCAATTATCTAGTTTAATATTCAATATTTTGTTCTATAATAAAAAATTGTATGTATACCTATACTAGGGTAGGTGAAATATGGACTTTTTACGTTTATTATTTTTCACGCGTATAACATATTTTGTATGTGCTTCCTAATTAGTTATTTGCACTCTATACTTTATTTGAATCAATATGAACTATGAATGGTAAGAGATTACAGAAGTTTAGGGATCAAAAAAGGGGAACAAAAGGGTTAAAGTTTTTACTTTGTCATGTTGCAGAGCTAAAAGTGTGTAACTTGCAAGAAAACTAATTATATATTTGAAATCAGCATAATAAGTCCCATAAACAGCTCTAGTTTCTTCACTATGGGGTGAATATTAAAAAAAAGTGTCTTTGAGTAGCATCTCCCCTTAAGGGCACTTTCAATTGTGATCGGAACTGATCTAGATTAAGCTCGATATGGATCAGCTGCTGCTTCATGGTAACAGTTAGTCATCGCGATGAGGCCTGATCTGGAACAAGACGATCACAATAAGCTCACTGTGATCTGACTGACGTCAGCGCCAATCTTCATATGAACGAGTTTGGATGTGCGTAGCCAGTGACCATTGCTGATCGTGATCAGGCAGTTCTATGCAGATTTGCCCTGATCGGGATCAAAAGTAAATATGTGAAACTGGTGTGATGCTTGATTATAAGTGCAAATCAGCATAATTGACAGGAGGGAACAGAAGCGAGGATGCAGTGAGAGCATCTCTATGATACATTGCACTTCGGCATTTAGGCGAAGCACTTTTGGGGAAGAGTGATTCAAAGTGTGTGTGGGTGCGCAGAGGGTGAACCAAGTGGCTTGTTCGAGCCAGCGGGGCTCTTCGATGATGCGCCGCTTGGACACGTTCCCCTGGACACCAGTGGGTCAGACCGGGACGGCCCCTTGGGGGCTCCGGGTCCCGTTCCATCCGGTCCTGATGCCCGGCCTGCTGACGAGAGTGATGATGATGATGACATGTATGGTAAGTGCGCTGGCTTTATTGGTGTCTTGACAAGGCGGTGCTGCTGACTAAAAGTAGCACAGAACTTTAATTTTGTTGCAGAATAGCATTTCTGTCACCTTAATTGACTTTGCCAGTTAGTGTATTAACTTAATATCTTGCTATGAGCACTGACTTGTGTGATGTGTCAAAGAAAATTATCAAAACTCTTTCTTTTAGCCACATCTTATAATTTATTGTGGACATTAAGTAACGACAATCTTTGAAAGGGGCCTTGCTACACATCTTAAGCAGGGTCAGAAAACCCTGCCGTTTGGTAGTTGAGGCTCACGAGAACACACAATCCAAATATTATAGCGCAGCATGCAGCCTGTAATTCACAACAAATTCGAAATGTCAGCTTAAAATTGCTTTCTTTTCCCTCGACAAATGACGCTACAAGCTAAAAAATCACTTGTCACAGCCATTGGCTGATTTGAGCATGGCATGCTTAGCTGTTACTGGGCCTGTGATTGTGTTAGTGTTCGAACACACCTATACCTCTATTGATTAATTAACCCTATCAATTAATACATTAATACTGTGATACAGATATGGGTCCTCCGTCAATGGGTGCCCCGTCGGGGCCGTCCAGTCCTGGGAGTTCCGTAGGCGATGCCCGGGACCTCGATGGAGGCGCCACGACGTCGGCTGCTGTTGGAGTGGCCGGTCCGTCATCCTCTTCGGCGATGCCGGGCATGGACGATGGCCTGCTCGATCAGCAACAGCAGGAACAGGCTGCGATGCCCCCGCCTCCGCAGCCACCTTCCGCAGACTCTGCTCCGATGGGTGGCGTTGACGTTGGGCCCGGAGAGCAGACCACTCTGCTCAACAATGAGGACGAGAGCTTTGCTCTAGCACCGTTGGACACCACCGTAGTGCAGGGTGGGTCATTCGTGGGAAGCACTTGCTTCAATGACGAAAGATTTTATATTATGGAGAAGAAACCAAACAAATTTACTTAGCGGGGCTCTAATTTGAGTGGCTCTAATTCGAGTTAATTGATTTATGATATTGATGAAGCTTTTTCCCCAACGAGAAACGGATGAAGTCAGAGGATTCAGGGACCGTGAGACAGTGCTTGTCTGTGTTTTGTTGTTTTTGGTCCTTCGTTCCTCGCCTGTATTGTGATGGGAGAAAACTTGCTTATGAAATAGATCTGACTTGCCACTGGTGAGTTCATGACACTACTTAGCAGCTCTGTCGCTTCACATGACCCAGTTGGTCAACTCGTGCGACTAAAGCGGGTGTAAATGTTTGGGATGCATTTTAATGGAATGTTAACGAATGTTGTAGTTGGTGCTGTGAGTGACAGTGTGGAAGTAGGAAACAGCTGAAGATGCACAACTAGGGGACGAACTCTCCGATGATGTGCACTTCTACAGCAGAGCATACAGGAACGATTCTGATGGCTGCAGATATTTGTTCAGCTTTGCTGTTCCTGAATCTATAACACCTTTTTCTAAATAAAGATATTCTTTCTAGTTGACTTTAGACTGTGTCTGAGAATAAAGAATTGTGAGCCTCAAGCTATTTTTTTTTTCTACGCTGCAGGTGTGGAAAAAGCCCGCGCCAAGCGGAAGCGGAAGCTGATTGTAGACGAGGTGAAGAACATTTCGGGCGAGGAGATGAAGTCCCAACTGTCGGACACGAGCGACATTGTGACCACGCTGGATCTGGCGCCACCCACTAAGCGGCTCATGCATTGGAAGGAGACCGGAGGAGTTGAGAAGCTGTTTGCACTGCCCGGCCGACCGATCCTGTCCAAGACCCTCTCGCGTCTCTATCAACGGCATCTGACGACGCGTGCCGTTGAAAACGAGTTGGCCGCAGGGGAGGAGCATCTGTTACAGCAGCTCGACGATGAGCAAGACAACATTGGCGAGCAGCCGCAGCAGATGGTGCAGCACGACGAACACATGCAGGAGAACAGCCTTGGTGAGCGTGCCTTGCAGTACTTTAGCCACTGCTGTTGTGCTAAGCACGACATTAAGCACAGTGGGTGCAGGCAGCCACCCCTCCTGATCATCTAGAAAGATTGGGGGGGGGGGGCAAAGTCTTCTCCGTACTTTTACTTAGTCGACCTGTCCCATCATTGTTTACAAAGCAGTGTTGAGGGCGTGCAGGCTTTTAAGAATCGCGGTGGCTGGATGTCCCAGATATTGCATTCCAAAAATGCCTTTAAATTTTTTTTTTTGCATTGTGAAGCATGTTCTCTTTTGAATTGCATCAACGAGAAGGGCAGAAGCTACAACGAAACTTTGTCCCTACCCCTAAAGGGAAATCACACAGGATGAGTATGCATTGCGGCCACATTTTAATTGGGTAGCATTCCTTGCACAATGTCAAACACACTGTGGCCCACTGGTGCCGACACCTGACATGGAGTGCTGCGATAGCTTGTCCAGGAGTAACTGACCATTTTACCACCGTACCATCATGTATGCTGTGCACTTGTAAGTGATTTTGACACGAGCCCTTTCTTACCCAACGCAGGCCACCACACTAAGCGGAGACGCCTGGAGGAGGACCTCGTAGTTCCGCATGGTGCGGTCAACGACCAGTCGGCCCACCACTACGATCTCGGCGCACCCGACTTTCCCCACGGCGGCCCTCCCAGTCACCTGGGGCCGCCTTCCGTGGACCACTATGCGGCGAGCATGGTCCCTCCGCCGCAGCACCAGGAGTACCAGCAGCCCCTGCCGCAGACGCCCCTGCAGGACGGCTGGCCCACGCCCGCCGACTACACGTACGCCCAGCCGCCACACACGCCCGTGCCGGACTACACGGCGGCGTACCAGATGCAGCAGCAGCAACAGCAGCAGGCGGCCATGATGGCCCACCATCCAATGGCAGCCATGCACCACCCTCACCACCAGCAGCAGCTGACGCCTGCGCCGCACCTTGAAGAGGAGCACCATCAGCACCACTCCTTACATCACCAGGCAGCAGCGGCACTCGTAAGTTGGCCAGCACCAGTGTTTACTTCATGCCTTCTGTGTCAGTTCTTTGTGTTGTGCATTTTCAGTGCATTAGCAGCCCGCCGAATTTGTGTAGCGGATGTGCTCAGCTGCTGACTTGAAGGTCGTGGATTTGGCTTTGGCCGCAGCAGTCACATTTCGATACAGGCGAAATGCTAGAGGCATGCATAATGTGCAATGTCAGTGCACGTTAAAGAACATGAGATGGTTAAAGTTTCCGGAGTACTCCACTAAGGCAGCCACCATGATCATATCGTAATTTTGGGACCTAAAAACCCACGGGTTCTTATTTATTGCATCACCAGCTTCAGATTTGGCGACCATGACTTGATGCCGCGCTGATGTAGGTGTTTTTATACTGCGGCCATGCGTCAGGTGTAAAGCCCAAAAAAATGCAGATTGATTGTACTGCAGAAGCAAAGATAGACCGAGCTTAAAAAGCTATCACACCTCTTCTGCCATCGGAGCTCACCATCGGAACTTGAGCTGTTGCTGAGAGTGAGAGTGGAATGGCGCTGATGATCATATTCAGAGATGGTCGGTGTTATTTTGCAGTTCCCGACGCTTCAGCCAGACCAGCTGCAGTCTGAATACCCAGTTCACCCAGCAACACCTGTGCCGACACCACAGTCACCCCCAGCCGCCATGATGCCCCCTGTAGCCCAGATGGGCCCACCTCCAACACCGCAGATGATGCCTCCACATACGCCACAGGTATGGTAGCATGTTGCATTGGGGTTTGTTGATTGTGACCAACACAAACACCCCGTGTCATCTTGCTGTGATTTTGTCTTAGGTGGGAGCTGAAACAGGTTGCATATATGCGAGATTTTAATGTGTTCAGTGATCACTATACTCACGTTGTCGCTGGTAATGTTGCAGGAGAAAAACCCTTCCATGTCGTAAATTGTGTAAAGGAGTTTTTGATTCCTGATGGCGTGTGTGCTTGTTTGCTCTGCTTTCCAATAGCCCTCATCTCAGCATCTTTTTTTTCGCATGGCGTCAGTACTGTATTCGCTCAAATCTATTGTTTCTTTTTCTTCTTTATAGCTGGAAATACTTAAGATTAGATTGGGTATGCAGACTTGGATATGATATAAAACCTGTAACTCATAAAAGAATATTTCTCAAACTCAACACTGTGGGTTAAATGAGCTTGATATTGAGAAATGACATCGTTTGTTACATTGCAAATTTCACACAGTCGAGATTTCAGTCTTTGCAGCAATAGTTCGTTTATTCAGATTTTATCAGGCCCAGATAAAATGTCTGAATTAATGGACTGTCGAAACACCAAAATGATCAAGAAACCAATGAGTAGATCCTTGTAACATAAATACAGTAAAACCTAATTAATTTGAACTCGGTTATTTTGAAATCCTGCTTAGTTCAAAATGTTTCCGCAGTCCTGTATTTTGCAATGCAAGTCTGAGTGGATAATTTGAAGTGGCGTTCAGCACCAGTCCGGTTAGTTCTAAAACTTTGGGTGCCATGTGCCAATTCCCGATTCTGATTTCGCTGCAAGTCCACCGAAACGACAGCCCTTAAAAGCCCCAAGGCAATGCAGCGTAGCGATATAATGAGTGGCAGCTGAACCACCCCAGGGTTCGTACAGGTCCTTGAAATCTTTGAAAGCCCTTGAATTTCAAAAATGCATTTTCAAGGCTCTTGAAAGTCCTGGAGTTTTTGGCCATCCATGAAAGTCCTTGAATTTTGTGAGCAGCACACTCTCATATCAACATCGCGGCCTCCTAAATAGTATGGCACATTGGTGTGTGAACCTGTCAAACTCCTCATTTCTGAAGTAATAATACGGCATGGTTGCACATGATCTCATTTTGCAAAAGTGCAGGTGAAAAAAAAAAATAGTTTCTGGCGAGGGTGAAGCAGCGAATGTGATAGCAAGAAATTAGAATGTCACAAGAAGAAGGGCAGGCAACTCCCACACATGTGACGCGCCGGCTCAAGCACGGACGCACGAAAAGAAAGTGCTAAGGACGAGTGCCGATGAACGACTGTAACTGCTCGACTCGGGAAGCGTGCTGCTCAAACAAATCAAGAAGGGTGCTAGAAAAGAACACACTTGTATCTACAGGATGAGTGTAAATTAACCACTGTCCTATTTGTTACTCCTTAGTTGAGCAACGTGCTGCGAGTGCCAACTGTGCACAAGCTGACACTCTTGATAGTATGGTGCCATCAAATTTCAAGGCTATAGCAAGCACCGTGTGAGTTAATAATATATCTTAAGTCACTTCCCAAGTATACCTAAATGCTCATTCTCCTAATCGAGCCGCATCGCGAGCGCATCCAGCACTGACGTAGCTCTATAGAAAGGACAATGAAAGTTCTAGTGATGTCACACCAGATCTCTAGTTAGGTGAATGACCTCCGGACTTCCATCCCGTACATACCGGCAAAGCATCGCGGCTGCTGCAGGTAGCGACGAGTTTGTTTTGCAGGTGCTTGTGTGGCAAATGTGTGCGAGAGCTAACGATATTCAAAATGACGCGTGCAAGGCTTTGTGATCACGTGACTAAGTCAGCTACACTGCTACGTACCTGCCCAATTCGGACCCCACAAACAGGAACTGCAATTTGTTCATATAAAAAAGGCGGCAAGTTATATTGAGAATAAATGAATCCTTGTGCTTGTATCGTGCTTATTGGAGCTATAATTAAAGTTTTGCAGCAAAGAGCGCGCAAGCCACAAATATTGTGGCACGACTCTTGTAAGGCCTGACTACACAGGCGCGTTTAGGCACATCAGCGCCTAAATTTCCGACATGACATCATGCCCTTTCCTATGGAGAGGGTGGGAGAAGTTATAAAGACTACGCTCTTTTTTTATAAATGCGATATTCATTTATTGTAAGTGCAATAAAATTGGTAATTTTTCGAAAATTTTAGAGTGAAAAATTCAAACTGAGCATGCTGGTTTGAGTCCTTGAAAAACTTGCGACAGGTCCTGAAAAGTCCTTGAATATCCTTGAATTTTCGCTTTGCGAGCCTGTACGAACCCTGCACCCAAGCCCTGTCACTTCCAGAGGGGGGAGGGGGACGGCCCCGCGGTCAATTGAATGTTAATTGACGAGCTTTCTCTGTACCGTTCTCTCTCCCAGATGCAGCATCAGCAGCCAGCACAGGAGGAAAGTCCAAGCATGGACCAACCCTTAGCTCCGCCATCCGAATTTGACGCCCTGGTGGCGTCGAGTTCTGGGCTGCACGGCTTCGGGGCACCCATGGAGTCAACGTCAGTTGAGCAGCATCACTTAGAAGAACCAGAGCCCCAGTCAGAGCCGCAGCCAGAGCCCCACACGTCAGCTGAAGAGCAGCAGCACCAGCAGCAGCAACAGCAGGACCAGTTGGCCCAGCTGGACGACGACGATGAGGACTATGGGCCTCCCGCGTCTGTCGGACCAGTGAGTGCAGATCATCGAGCTTTTATGTAGCGCCTACCGACCTGTATTTCATTCTTCGCATGGTTGTGACTAGAAGTTGTGTGGAACTATCTGTAATTATAATTATCTGCTTTTATAATTGCTGTTGTGCTCCCAAATCGACTCTGTGGCAGAGTACCATTGAGTTGGATGTCTGCCTCAGTGTATTGAACTTTTAGTTGCACAAGAAACTCGTTTTTGTTCTGTTTTATTTTCACTAAAGGGAAAAATCACCAACGATTATGACTGTGTCTAGTGCGAATTTTGAGCGCAGTCATTTAGGTGTCGCTCATTGTTCAGAAGGAACTGGCTATATGACCATTTTGTATGTAGGTACGCAGTCTACATTCAGTAAGAAATGAATGCCTGTCTAGCGTGACACCACTCATAGCAGGAACGGGGCCTAGAACGATTAGGGCAGCTATGCACTATTGGCGTGAAGACAGAGCAAAAGAGTGTACTGGTGGTGTTATTCTCTTCTCAGCCTCGCTTCCCTCTCCCACCCCTTGACATATACTATACTATACAGGGCTATGCTATGCTTCTTTTCACTCTCTCTAATTCTATTTTGTTTCTTTGTGTTTGATTCTTTTTTTTATGTCATGCTCTCTTTTTTAATCTCTTTTTGGTGTCTTTCTAACATTTTATTTTCATATTTATCTCTTTTTATTTCTCTCATTACAACCAAAAGTCATCTAGCTTTTCAGAAAATGGATTTTAAAAATTGGTAGCCAATTCTGAAATCACGGCTGTAAACGTGGCCTTCATGTGTAACATGCCTGCTCTTCTCCAACCCAGCTTTGTCCAGCAGACAGATGTAGTGCGCGCTTTCTTTTACGGGGCAACGAATGTGAGCACAGCTTTCTTTGCTGCATAGCGTGTTGCTTTTGTTGACATCAGGTCTTACAGTAAGCATGCTCAATATTGAGCACCGTGGAGATCGATGCAGAGTACATCATCTACATTACACGCCGGAGTGTCTAAATCAAAAGACGATGCTTCCGCGCTCAGATAGTAGCTGCAAGAATCGCTGAATTGTCGCTGGTAAGTTCAGACAGGCTGGCACAGCTTGATTCCACGTGGGATGACATCACCAGCTTGGTTTTCACGCGATAGAAGAGGCAAGTGTGCTATGTTTACACTTTGTCTAGCCGTGGCAGTGTGAAGCACACTTTGAGACATCTTATACCCAGCACAGAGCAGCTCCTTGTTTACGTTTCGGTTTTGACTCTTCTTTTATTGCTTACTTAATAATTATTGACGAGTCTCTCGGCGAAATGAACCACCCTAGCCGTTAGAGTACAGGAAATCGCAGAGTTGACGTGACGTCTTGCCCTCTTTCTCTTGCAGGCCGAGGAACAGCTGGCCGACGAGACGTACGAGCAGTTCGAAGAGCGGATACTGAACAAGCGCACTGTGCACATGCTGCACATGATCCGGTCACCACTTGAGGCAGGTCGCCAAGTGCGCTTCAGTGACGTTGCACGTGGCAGCAATCGCAAGCAGGTATGTTGTCCTGTCCCATGGGCTGCACTTTCGGGGCATCCCTTCTTTGCAGTCTTAACCCTGTTGTGTAAATTGGCGTGAAAGCCTTGTTGTGTAAATCAGCCTAATTCGGCATTGGTTGCGGTTGGATTGCGTGCTATCTAAGTTGCGGTTTGGTATGGAATCAACGAAACTCTTTGCAATGGCTGCACTTGATGACAAGGGATACATATTGTTAATGAAAACCAGGGTGGCATGTCTAGCGATCGAATGGTGGTTTGGGATTCAGTGGCGACGTCTTGTAATTGGGTGTGCGCCCGTGAAATCGAATGATAGGTGTCTTTCACAGAGTGAAATTTCGGGCACGATTCGACATTATCTGTAATGCGCGTAATCGAGGCAGTTTGAGAAGCAGTCGCTGAATTTCCACGATGGTACTTTCCTTGTTAAACCCTGCCCCCCCCCCCCCCTTTTCTTGTTCATTTCGTTGGCAACACGTTTCTTTCACGTAAAATTCTTTTTTTCTATTAACATTCTGAAATATAAAAGGTTGTAAGCACCACGCACTGCATGCCTCGATTCACGAACACGCGAGGCGGGCTTGCTCAACACATTTTGCACAATGGCGGCCCTTGAAAAAGGTTGTTTTAGTTGTAGTGCAGTACCTGCTTATAGTGCGGATGTTCGCAAGTCCCGCGATTTACGTTATAAGCGATCTATAATATACACTTGACTCAGTAAAGAAGGTCTCTTAGCCTAAACGGAACCGCCTCTAATATGATTATTTTCAAGTACTGTAACCCTGTTCAATACTCAGTGAGTGGAACTCCCGCTAAACTGAATGTGTTTTGCCTATCTTTTTCAGGTTCTATTTAACGATAGTCTACTATGGTTATAATTTGCAGCACAAAATATTCCCGCGTGAAGCTTATCTAAACACCTGGTGCATCCCGTGAAGTCTCACGAGATTGTGAAGAGTGCTAATTTACAAATTTGCTGCTCTAAGTCTGCCTAGGATACTGTGAAAGCTGAATTATTACCGTGAAAAAAAAAACAGAATATAGGTCGAATTAAAAGAAAATGCAATGATAAGTCGAACCTCATCTTATATATCGGTCGTTGGCAGAAAAAATGTAGAAGTCTTGGAGCAATGGGCAGCTGAAGTCAAAAGCATCCATTGCCATCGTGAGCATCGGCAGCAGCGCTGTTGGGCTAGGCTAGGCAAGGCCTACACTGTACTAGCAATGCCATTTTGCTTTGGCTATATTTGTCAGTCTGCTGCTTTTTAAAAATTTTTTTCAGAAATGAGTGCTAGTTGACAACAGTTTACGATAGGCTTTAAGAAATAGTTTATCAAGTATGCCGAAGCGCACGGCAACCTGGCAGCACAACGGGAATTCGACGTGTTGGAGAAAAGCATCCAATACTGAAGGAGCCAAAAGCAGTGCGTCACATCTTGCAGCAATTAAAAAAAAAAATTCGTTTCGTGGACGGACTGCAGTGCACCCCGAACTGCAGCTCTGGGACGAATTCGGCTACTCGCCGAATTCGTCCCAGAGCTGCGTGCCAGGTCGCTAGCCATAACAGTGGAGTGCACCCGCGTGAAAGCTGTCAAGATAGCACGCGAATCTGAGCTCACAAGGGCGCAATTCAAGGGCTCGCCATTGTGGGTGCGCCAATTTATGACGTGGAAGGGCGTTGCACTGAGGCAGCGAACTTTTGTGTGCCAAAAACTGCCCGAAGTATTCGATAACAAGCTGATTGAGTATCAGCACTTCGTCATCGGGCTTCATCGACAGCATTGCTACGTGATGGGACACATGGGCATTGCTGACGAAACTCCGATCTGATTCGATATGCCTTCAAACCGGACTGTGACCGCTAAAGGATGTAAGCTAGTGAAGCTCTTGACAATGGCCAATGAGCATTCGTGATTTACAGTGATGCTCTCGTGCACAGCCGATAGAAAGAAGCTGCTCCTTTATATAATGTTCAAGAGAAAAGGGCTACCAGAGAAAGACTTTTCCCGGGATGTTATCATGAGAGCAAACTGAAAAGGGTTCATGAATGAGTCCCTCATGCTTGAGTGGATCCGGGTCATGTGGAATCGGTGACCTAGTGCGCTTTTTTATCGACTGAGCATGTTGGTGCTCGACTCATGTTGAGGCAACCTCACGGCCGATGTAAAGGGACCTCTGTCCGATGGCAAGAGGGACCTTGTCGTGATCCCTGGGGGACTAACATCAATCCTCCAGCCACTGGACATAGTGCTCAATAAACCCTTCAAAGATAGTGTGCTTGAGATCTACAATGAGTGGATGCTGGGCGACAATCCGAATACCCCCCCCCTGGCTGCCTACGACGTCTGCCGCTCGCTACCGTTTGTATCTGGGTATCGTCAGCATGGAAATCTCTCCTGAAAGAGACCGAAAGTCTTTTCACAAATGCTGCATCAGCAACGCATTGGATGGAACGGAGGACGATGCACTCTGGGACGTAACTAGTGAGAAACCGACGTCGTCGGAGTCAAGTTCGGACAAGTCTGAGTGACAGCACTTTGTGGTCTTCTGGCGTTTTAACTACATAAGATTATGGTCGAAGTAAAAGAAAACGCGAAAAAAGAGAGAGAACAAGCGCTTAAGGGCATGAGGAGCGCATGACATATCTTCTTTCCCCATGCCATCCTTCCCAGCTTAGCTTCCAGTGCTTTCATCGGGATGAGAAAAGAGAATGCAATTGCAGTATGTAATAAATCTTTGCACCTTTGCTGATACTGGACGGATTCCAAATATTTTTGTCGCGGTGAATTCGTGAGGCAGTAAGTATTTTTAGTGAATCCATTTCATGGCTACTTGAAAAAGTGCTGCAGAACCCATTTATATGAACATATTATCCTCAAATCGATTCATCATTTTTTTTTTTCAGCTTGAAAGCTTGTTATGCCAGCTTACATGCACTAAATTTATTAAATTTTAAAATGTTACATATTTACAGGTTACCACTTATCCTTCTGAAAGTCAAATACTTCTGCTACTCAAAGCTGTTATGACTTCTAAAAAAAAAAAGACAAATTTGCATAGAGACCTTATTTCAAATAAAAAAAAATATTGTGCAAGTTAGGTCATGTTAAACATGCCCATTTTCCTTTATACGTCATATGTGTTACAGTCGAACGAAACTGATGGGGCACTAAAAATTTTCGTTGAAGCAAAAATTTCATTGTCGTGAAACCGAAAAAAATATCGCTGATCTGAGCTAGCAAAACAAAGGAATGTTTATTCTCAAGATTCAAAGAAATGTCCGCTGCTTCTTATTCTTTCCCAGCAGCGTCACGACGTGATTCTCACCCACGCATAGCGAGGCCATGGTGAAAAGCACGCTGAAACAAGCGCCTAAAACCGCTTTGGTGAATGAACCAAACAGTTGCATTAACACATTAACACCAGCAGCTGTCCGTCGTCAAAAGTGTCCGACAACGCCGAGATGGAGGGAGGGTATCATGGAGCGGCGACTTTTGCATTATTCTATGCCATTCTTATCGTGCATCACTTGCGGCTAGCTGATTTTGTTAATAATGCGGACGAACAGCAGCTATGATTAGTTCCCTCACTGACCAAGCGCGAACATGATTATAAGCATCGGAATCGGAAAAGACATTGTGCTGCGATTGCACCCAGCAGCTGCGTGAAGGAAATCATGAACTGAGCTTCAGCTTCGGATCGTCTGCGGCTCGAAAGCAAGCCAGTGGCAAAAAAAAAGAATCAGGGCAGTCTCATTGTCATCACTATCGAGCAATGGTGGTGCCCATGCTGGTTGAACAGCGGCGGTTTCTGGTGGTGCCAACGCGTGTTTTAGAATTCGTTGACACATTTCCAGGCTCTGAAAATGCATCCGATTGTTAAAGATTGGGTTGACTGCATAGCAATAAGTATCTGAGCCTGGAATTGTGAATTTCGTTCAAGCGGGATGGTAGAAAAAAAGTGGGCGACAATATTTATGCATGGACTCCTATGGACTGCTGACGGGGTATCGTGAATTTTTCGTTGTGGCGAAAATTTCATTGAAGCGGTGTTCGTTGTAGCGAAGTTTGACGGTATTCGAATTTGATTAGAAATTGTTCGACCAAAATCAATATACCATTCAAACCTAAAATTCACTATTTGCACAAGCCTAGTTCTTACACTTCCAAACACTGTGTGGAGGGCATACTGAGCAGAGTGCAAAGTGAGCGAGAACAGTTCCTAAACATCGAACAAATCTCGGATTATCTATGTTTGTGGGGTAGTGCGAGCGTCTGCGCTGGAACGATACCATACTGATCCAGACGAGACACAGACGCAGATGAATGGGTACAGTAGATGGCCAACAATGATGGCAAAGGGTCTGGTCACCCCAGGCTGCCAATGCCAACGATAGTGTAACAAAACTGAAGATCAAAATCTGAGGAGAGTCTAGTTGGCCGACCGGTATTCGAAAGATCGGTGGCAGTATGAAACCGCGGGCCTCGTCTGGCAATGCAAAGTGCTCAGTGTAGCGGGGGGGACAAAGGATGGAGCGGGCGTGTAACAAATAATTGTCAGGGTAAGCGACAACTGGAGGGCTGCAGAGGTAGGGTCGGTGTTTAACAATAAGAATCTATGGGCACCTCGCCGATAGTTTGGTTGAAAGTGGTTTCCCGGGATTCGCTGGAGCACCGACTTCGTTCGCTGTAACTGATCGACGACGCTCAGAGACGGTTCGTTGTAAGTGCGATTTTGTGCCATTGAAATAATGTATATTTCCATGGTCATGCAGGTATCATTTGTTTTAAGCGAGAGTTCGCTGCAAGTAGGGCTGTTATATGTGGGCTCAACTGTATTATGAGCATGCATAAATGCAAAGCAAACATTTGCGCCCCTCTAACATGTTCCTTCACTCCAAACAGAGAAAAAAATTGATGCAATGCCATGCTAAAAATGTTTTATATTGTAACCACCACAGGGCTTTTTTTAACGCAAAAGCACTCCTTGGCTAGGTTAGCAAAACAGTGCACCCAGCTGGTGGTGGCGACAATCGCTGCATGTTCCACTATGCCGAAGCAACCACCTGCAGCCACTGCGTAGGAGCTGACTTTTCAGCAACCCTCCTTGTCTACGTCAGATACTATCTGGGCTCGATACATCTGAGGTAGAATATATTATTAAGACAAATCTTTAAAGGTGGAAAACATAGAAAGGAGAAAATAACAGAATCTTGCTTAACTGTGCAATGATGGAGTTTTTGACATTTGTCAACTTCACAATACAATTGCATGCTACAACAAATGACAGCCCTTTCATGACGACCTTTTTCTTTGACTCTTAAGCTTTCACTGGCAATGCTTACAGATGCTTGCGACACCAAACTATAGTGACCTGTGCACTGCGTTTTGTCGTTGCAGGTTGCACAGAAGTTCTACACCTTCCTGGTGCTGAAGAAGCAGCAGGCCGTTGAGTTGCGGCAAGAGAGCGCCTTCGCCGAGCTCTACATCGAGAAAGGACCCAAGTTCGAGCAGTCATTGCTCTAGCTTGCCACCCTCGCCACGGCCATCTCTTCTCACTCCCTTCCCACCCTCCGTCACCGAGACAGCATCTCCCCCTCCTCCTTCGTCATCACCAACATACCTCATTTCTAAGAGAGCACTCATAGACACGCTGATGCTGCCTCGTGTAAATGCCCCCTTTCCCCTGCTCCCAACTTCTCTTCGTTTGCGGTTCCTGTGTTGTTGCCCCCCCCCCCCCCCATCATGTGCGCGAAACAACGCCAGTGCAACCACCCACGGACGTGGACACTTCCTTCGGCCGCCTTCCTCGGCGAGGAACGAAAAGAAAATCGCACCGAGAGTTCGCGCACGGTCTGCTACGGTGTCCCAGAGCGCGCGTGTAAGCATTGATTGGACCGAGAGCTCTCGACTCGGCATTGCGAGAGCACGCGCGATGTGCAACCTGGCAGAAACCAACACCCAGGCAGGAAATCTTTTTGGTTGGTACATGTCCATCTTTTCCCCGCTCTTTTGTCTCTCGCGTTTGCAAAAAATTTTAACTTTTCCGCAGAACTTTTGCGCTTGTTTCGCGGAACAGTGTGACTGGCGGGGTAAATGAAACTCCTGCGTAAAAAAAGGAAAAGAGAGAGAGAGAGAGTGTCTTGTCACCTGCTTTTTATTTTGATTGGCGAGAGAAGTTGCAATCGAGTTGTTCGTCACATAGATGTCAATGCGTGGATTTTTGACGACAGTGGCTTTGCATTCTTGTAGGAGGTGAATGATCTTTTTTTTTGTTCCACCTTCCTCTGCTTTGCATGAACACGTGTGTGTGTCATTGTCCGATGAAATGCAGCAATTCGTTTAGCACTACTTCTCTCTGGCGATTGGCATTTTGACACGACCTCCCTTGCTAGCATTTAAAAAGTATCGCCGCCTTTGCCGGTGGACATCGGTGTGCATCAGCAAATTCTGTGAGCAGACAAGCAGCTCGAGGGAGAAGAAAAAGAAGAGGGATATTTTCTGCGATTGCATGCTGCATGGCTTTTGCTTGCCTGAGGCTTCGAGAGGGTATGTCACACTTATGCAGTGTTCTGGCACACATTAGCAGGCTTTGATGGGGGTGGGGCAAAAGAAAAAAAAAAAGATAGGTCAGACAAATGTGGGGCCATTTACCATTGAAAGCAGTTTTTCTTTCACATCTCCTCTGTAAACCCGGACTGTCCACTAAATGATCACGAGACTGTGCTTTTACTTCATTGCTGTATGCGACTCGCAAATTTTAAGTTGAGAGGGGAAAGGGTCTTGTAAAAGTCAGACATATGCATCGATGTTTTCGTTTGTTTGTCGCATTTGATTCTGGCTGCTTTGCACTTTTTGCATCGTCACAGCACGTCATTTCCGCTTCACGGCCCCAGAATGTGTGCTGTCTGCCAGACCGATGAATGACCTCATATGTGTTCCTGTGCAGTTATCTGGTTGTTTTATGTGGTCGTCACTGACGGGTTTTGTAAGCCAGTCACAAGGCAGTATAGAACTCACTGTGCGTCTTAGCTAGACAGCTTGTTAACGATATTCCTTTATTAGTTACCATAGCTGCCATTCCTCGCGCTTTCTCTGAAGGTTTCAGTACGCAAGTTAGTGTATACGAGGGAGGAGATGAAGCATTGAAGAAAGGGTCAAAGAAAAATAGGCTTGTGTAGCGCCGCATTTATTATGACGATGACATTCATCAAATACAAGCTAAATCTAAAGCTTGCTAAAGTGGCAGTAACTAATTAGCTCGAGCACTTGTATGGACCAGCTGATGGTAGTGGCAATTCTGCCCTAGAAGTCTGCCATCAATGGTGGTCCGACTGCGCCAGTTCCACCCGAATTCAACTTCCTTACCTTTTCTGCAACAAACCTCTGCGGATGCTTGCGTTCTTGGGAAGAAACAGAAATGCGCGGAAGCCAGGTTATTATCATTGATCTCTTTCCAGTTCGCAATCCTGGGGGCATGTCTGGCATTCTAAGTTTACTGTGCTCGATTACAAAACTGCATTTGTCTAAAGGTGCCCCAGCATTCGTGAACGCTGGCAGCATGATGGAAAGTAGCATTTTGGATCACTTGAAGGGTTTGAGAGTAACGTTTTGGTGGATACAAGTTCTGCCTTCATACGTATTTTCTTTTTTTTAACCTCGCAATAATGTTTTGTTGTCTGTAGGCAATGTCAAAGTAAGCTAGGAACACTAATGGACGCAGTACCATTTCATTTGAGGCGCTTACTCAGTGGAGTTGCGCATCGTGACATAGTCGAGTTCTCGGACCAGCACTGATGTGCAACCAACATGTCTTCAACTACGGCTGGGCAGCCGGCTGTCACCATTCTCTTTCCTGTCCTTGCTGTCGACATTTTCGCTTGTGTGCACGTTTAGATTGTCTAATTTTTCGCCCTTTCTTTTGCTCGAATTTGTTGCCCTCGGCCAATGTTTATAGTTTGGAATCATGAATTGTTCCCCTGCTTAGGGCAACGAGTTTTTGAAAGGTTCTGCTAACGACCTTTTAGATCAAAATGAAAGTGCTTTTGCTCCACGGTTCATTTTGTAAGTGCTTCGCTACGAAATCCCCATAAACAAAGCAACCATATATTTGGTCTAGTCGCAAGCATGCTTTTTTTTACGTCTTTATATGCAGATATTTTTATTCCAAGATTTTGTGTAAGACGGCACAAATGGTTGCCTTTGTCGATTGTGAAGAGTTGTCTCCTGCGCTTACTTTAGTCTTCACATATATTTTGCACGAGACTATGCAAGCTAAGTTTAAATCAAGTTTTTTTCCATCAAGATGTCAGTGCCGCTGGGATGAGCCCTCAAGTCATTCAACGACTCGCCAAATCTTGCGAAAGTGCGAGGGGTCTCACGATTGTGCAACAGACAGAAATCGCGAGCAAAATTTTAGAAGGGCTGTTGTGCTTTGTGCGGGTCTGCATCGTCTCTTGATCGTCGTGTCGGAGGGGGGATACTTTTTACAGCCACGCTTTTTCACCAATCTTCTTGTACATTGCAAAACATCTACTGCGCATGTAAATTTGCTGGTTGATAATGATGTGAGACTGTTATCATTATAACGTGCATGACATCTCTTGCGCAGAGCTTGCCAGGTTGGAATGTTTGGACGTCGATGTAGTGTGCGAGTTTGGAACTTTCTTGAAAGGGTGCGAGAAGCCGGCCACACCGTTGTGGGGGATCGTGTTGATAGTTGATAAAGGTTTTTGTGCCCCTGTCTAAGCGTAATTAAATTGGAGAACTGTAAAATTTTCACTTCTGTTGGATACGCTCAAAACACTTTCATTTTTGAAAAAAAAATTGTATTGCATTCGGCAAAAAAGTTGAGGGTGCGCATATAACTAGTGACGCCCATTAAAAACGCCGAGTATTCTCATTGTTCTTGTCCGTTGAGAGCTTATTGGATTGTCTAGCTCTTGTGTATTTAAACAGCGGCCCATTCACCTATGGATTTGAAGGGACACTAAAGGCAAATAACAATTTGTGTCAAAGTGAAAGATGATTGTTTGGGAATGTAATGTCTAAAATAGCAACATTATCAACAGAAGTGGTGAACTAATTTATACGACACCACATGCACTACGAGTGGAACATTTTGGAAATGATTCTAATGATGTCAAAGCGTCTGACTGCATTTAATCAATAGTAATTGAACTAGCTGCTATAAAAAAGAACCTTCCGTGCATCAAGAGACCTAATAAAATGTTCCTTGTCAGTTTCTGTTTAATTTAAAGAAAAAAGAACTGCCGGACATTAATATGGGGAATGGCATGAGTGGTTCAAAAGTTACATTTTTGCCTGGTTAGACTGGGTAGGTGGTGCCATCTAGCGTGGCCCGATTGAACCAAGCAAGCTAAAAATTGTTCGATGGCCATTGTTGTTGCTGTGGCTCCTGCTACTTTAGCTCTGCTGCTGCTAGCGCCAGCAGCCGTGCAGTAAATGCGGGCGACGCTGCGCGAGGCAAGTGCTACGTCAAAAGGTACAATTTCAGGCAGGTGATTTAAAGTGTGCTAACACTGAGCGGACCACTAAAACGTGATTTTGTTTCAATGTAAGCGTTCCCTTGGCATGAAAGCTGCACTACAAAGTTTCTGGACCGCTATTTCAGCAGTCAACATCAGCTTATTATTTGCCTTTAGTGTCCCTTTAATTTAATCGGTAGAAATCCAGCTGACCAAAGTACTGGCAACGTACTGCTGCCGCTTGAGCTGAAAACAGGGAGCAACGCATTTGCAGTTACTTGCAGTGGACAGACTGGTCTGTGATTGTTGAACGTTTTTAACGGTTTTTCCATTATCGTGTGTGCTTTTATAGTCGTATGTTGCTGCTGCAGCAGTCACTTGTCCTGGTTGGGGCATTACGACAGCACTGGCTTTACTGTAGCTTTCCGCTGCATCAATCATGGTCTCTGGCACAATTCATTTTACTTTTGGGTGTCTTGTGTCTTCAGCAAGCGTCTTTGTGTGGTCACCCCGTGCTGATACGACGGATTACGGCTGCGATAGATAATATCGAGGTGATCGTGGGCTAAGGAAGAGGCTTTTGTGTTTGTGCGTGCCTGGTTTTTAGGGCACCTTTTCCTGTGTTTAAACATTTTCGGAGATTTCATTCATCTTGAAATTTTTGTCCCAAAGCAGCGTTGCTCTTTTCGTAATTGCACGGTCGACTCATCGGAGAATGAATCTGTCGCGTTTGAAATTTGCTGATTACGGTTTTCTTTATTGAACTGTTGAAACCATATCTCTTGCAATGTTGATTTGCAGCGAGCTTGTGCACTGCATTGATTGCAAGCTTTCTTTATTGTTTTGGAACAGTAGAGTGTTAAGCGTGGACACTTGAAAGAAAGCAGGAAATATGACTGCCGTATGTTGGATACATTTGAAGACTGATGCAATTTGCCTACGCACTGTCTATGTTTTGCATAGCTAGGCTTTAAGAAATTGCCTCCCATTGCCATATTTTTTGTGGTCTGTGTTTTAAGCTCGTTCGTGCTCATTAATGCGCATTCTGGAACATGTAGTCTGATTTGTCTTTGTGCAAACACTTATTCTATTAGGGGAGTACATTACATGAATGCTGAGTTGTATGCTGCGTGCGATGGAGCCGTGATGTGTTATGTTAATGCTCCAAGAATTTGCCGAAAAACAACAGTGTGGCAAAGGGAGTATGGGTGTAAAGTGACATTCGGGATAGCTACTGAGATGACTTGACACTAACAGCCTCTTTATCACGGCATGTGCGCTGTTGTGTGTTTGACAGATTGCTTTAATCTATCATCGGACCCAATCGAGAGGGTTCAAAATGAGTGCAGCATGGGGTTGTGGTTTTCCCGGCTGCGGCGGCTGCATTTCCAATGGAGGCGGAAATGTTGTAGGCCCGTGTGCTCAGGATTTGGGTGCACGTTAAAGAACCCCAGGTGGTCGAAATTTCCGGAGCCCTCCACTACGGCGTCTCTCATAATCAAATGGTGGTTTTGGGACATTAAACCCCACATATCACTCAATGGGGTTGTGGTTTGAGGAAACCTATAGCATTACTTGGAAGAGGTGGCATCCAATTTCCCCGTTTTAAGCAGTTGTTTCCTGTCGGAAAAGAAGGAGTCTGTTTTAAACTTATGACATTATTTGACGCCACAGCAAAGACGTGCGTGGTGCTTTGTTCTTCGTATGGTCAGTTGTGTGTTGCCAGAAAGGTGTTGTCGCATCTGCTCTCCAAGGAGGGGTGTTTCCACAGCTCCACAGAGCACATGGCTTGTGTTAATATTCTCAGTACTTTGGAAAGGTTTGCTCGCATTTGTGCGTTTTTCATTTTTTAGATTAAAATGTTATACTATGTGTTTCTGTGCTGCGAAAGCTCTTGCAAGTATTGGTGGTATTGAAGGTCGAAGCAGCGAGAAGGAACACTCGCCGTTGAGTATAGGTGGGAGGGTGGTTAATGAGAGACTCGTTACTCATTGTGACAGCAAGCATTGGCTGTCAGTTGTACATTTCAGCAAGTGGCAGTGCGGGTTGATGTGTGCCCCCCCGTCGCTAATGAAGGCAGAATCAGTCCAGTGTAAATAATTCATAAAGCACACCCACACATGACAACAGATATCAAAGAAGCGTTTTGTCATGGCAATGTGCAACTCTCGGCTTATCTTGATGAGTGGGACGAGCTTATTTCTGAGAGTTAGGTTTCAAAAGAGATAAAAGAAGGCGATAATGCTTTGTCCTTAGTTTGCAACACCCACGCTCTTTCCACAGCCGAGACTTGCACATTGCCACAAAAAATGTACATGCACCTTTCTTTTTGTTGTTGAAAAGCATAGTTGTGTTGCTTAATTCAGCAAAAAAGAAAGTTCTTGTATTCATTGTCTAAAAGAAAATATCAGATTAGTGTAATCATATTGTTTTCTTCTTTTTGTAAGAAATAAAAGAAATATATTGTGAATATGCCATACACATTCTTGGTACCTCTTGTGTCCTTCATTCGCATGGCCTGTTCTCAAAGCAGAACGTAGATCATGCATTTGCGGTTCAGCAAATGTGCTTTTTTGTTTTTTTTAGGAAGTGATAAGTCGAAGGGATGTTACCCGCAAGAAGTAGCCGTGTCGCTGCTACTTATATTTTTTGCCGGTACAGAAAAATAGCCCTGTCATACTGATATTTAGAAGTTCCAACAATGTAAAAGTGTTTGCTGCCGTTGATCAAGTAAAATCATTTTTCCATTATTTGTATGGTAAGAAATGTCATTGAAATGTAACAAACACAGCAATATATATTATTTTTTATCTAGATCCATGGCGGATGTCTATTTGTGATAATATGCATAGCATTAACTATCTCCCGCACATTGTCTTTAATCTACAAAATGTCATTATTTGCTAGACACAACCACAAATTTTACTTATTAGTAATATTGCTTAAAGTTAGCTGTTTAAAAAAGGTAACAGTGTTACAGCTGCTAGTCCTTTGAGTGAGAAATTGGATATTTACAGTTAGAGCTTGCTTAAAGGGGCCCTGCAACACTTTTTGAGCATGGTGAGAAAACGCTGCCGAATCGGTAGGAGAGGCTCGCGACAACACGCGAGTCAAATGTTATAGCGCAGCACGCAGCCTGGAATTCACAATAAATGATCAAAGTCAGCTAAAGATAGCTTTCTCTCGACAAATCTCAGAATAAGCCCAAAGGTCACTCGTTGCAAGCCCATCTATCGGCCATTGGCTGATTTGAACATGGCGTGCTCGGTTGTTACAGAGGTAGCCGCAAGAGGCCATCGCTTGTCCGCACGTGCTGGCGCGATGGCACCGAGAAAGCCGTGTATTCTAAAAAAAAAAAAAAAGCGCTCAAGGTCGCGAGTGACATTTTTTTGTCTGCCCCTCTCGTGCCTCTCTGCTTAGCTTCCAGCGCTTTCATTGGGACGAGAGAAGAGAGAATGCGATTGCAGCATGTGACAAATCTTTGCAACGAATTCTTAAAATTTTTGCGGCATTGAATTTGTACGGTAATATGCTTTGCCAGTGAATTAATTTCATGGTTACTCAAAAAAGTGTTTCTGGGCCCCTTCAAAAATGTAACTGGTTGCCAGTAATGCATTGAACTACCGTAGTTGCTGCCAAACGCTGCGAGTCTCACGTATAGCGGGTATTGAAAGATGCTGCAGCGGCTCAGTGACTATAGGTGCACAGTTGCCAACTCGAAAGACACAGGTTTGATCCAGGCTGCAGCAATCCCGCTTTTATGGAGGCTGAATGCTTGAAGCCTGTGAACCGTGCGATGTCTGTGCATGTTAATGAGAGGTGGTTGAAATTGCCCTCGGCACTCCACTGTCATAACCCAAGTCACTTTGGAATGGTAAAACCCATAAACCTACAAACTTGTCGAGTACTGCAACATGAAGCTTACAGGAAATGCAGCAGGAGGAAAAATTTCGACCAATGCAAAGCAACCAAAGCACACTTTAAATGAAGCTATGTGCATGGGATGTGCATTTAGCTCGCGGTCTGGCCATACAGAAAGGACAACAGTGCGCTGAATAAATGCTCAATTTTTCAGTAATGCACACCTTCACTGTGGATGTGCTGTATGGGCAGTCGGGAAAGAATTCGTTAGAATGACAAGTGAGAGAATAATCTGATGGAGAGTCTCCTTTGTGTCCTACATCTGTGCAACACTGCTTTGTTGAGCCAATGACTGGAAGACACGAATTGCAATACTATCGGTTACTTTTTATTTCATCTTTTACCAGACATCGCACAACGGCACAAGTTGGTTCTACTGCAGTTTACAGACGGCTGGTGCCTTCTGCAGATTACTACTCAAACAGACATGCATATAAAACAAAAACAAGGTACATATTTGCTCACTAGTGTAGTTTAATTTTAGGAAAAATATTTTTAACAAAATGCTTAACGATGGACACTTTTGAAACACTTTACACTGCACATGCAATAACATTAGGCTTAGTTAAAGCAGTCAAAGCGTGCACTGTAGCACAGCTATCACAAAAGTATCATAACAAGTAACCTATGGTATATACCATATGCTTGTTTGGCTTAAATGTATGCACATAGTCACTGAACCTATCACTAGATTTCTTTTAGCTTCACAAGATCCTTGTCTGCTTGAGCACACGTTTAAGTAGTGCAGGAACACTGTGATAGCAACAGTATGGACATCAATAGTGAAAGCTCCCATGTCAACTCTCAAGACTGTGTGTGCCTCATACTAGTCTCAAGCCTGACTGAACCTCTTCAGAGCAAGCAATATTGTACCCGAATCTGTGTGCATTTTATTTGCCAGCTGCACCATACCAGTAGGAAAAGAAGCACACTAAAGAAGGTCTGAACACTGTGCAGATTCTGGCATCGCGATTGTAATTGTGAAGTATTAAATGCTTTTGGTACATCCGGCAGGTACTGCACCACAGCCAGTTCTGACACTGCAAAGCAGGCTGGGCTTGATGAAATTCCTTTGAGCGTTGACAAAGTCTTTGTTTGAGTTCACCCCTACCACACGCTCGGAGAGGAACTTGTGGGTGCTGTGTCCGAAAGTGAGCCCACACAAGAGTCAGTTCGAGGAAGTGCCTTTGCTTTCGACCTTGTGTCCCAACTCCTGAGCACGGCGTGTGGCAGCCTCAACGGCCTCGGCGAAGGCGGCACGCACGCAGCGACTCTCCAGTGCCGATAGACCATAGGCTGTGGTTCCCCCTGGTGAGCACACGTTGTCCTTGAGCTCCTCCGGGTGGTAGCCACTGTCGAGAGCCATCTTGCCGGCGCCCTGTCAAAAGATCACAGGATTTGAGTGCCGCTATGAATGTCCCATATAGTGGCACCAATATCGTCGTTCATCTGTTTTTAGACGAAAAAGAAGGCAGCTTGAAATAGCCGTCTTGGATGAATCTGGGTTGTTGGTAACTTGCACTCTCTCGTATCTGTGCTCTTTAATCTGTGCTCGTATCTGTGCTCTTTAGTCGTATCTCTAGTCGTATCTGTGCTCTTTAATATAGGTGCAGCTTTGGTTGGCTTTTCAGTGTGCTCGGCATGTAGAGAAAATAGATCAACAAAACATTTATGGTAGCGCACAACTGCGATGCAACGGTCATCTAGAATGTGACTACTGCCACATTCATTAAGTATGTGTAGATACGAAATTGCACAAAATTCCAATGGCTGCAGCTAGCCGAGGGGAAGATTTATTGTTCATACAACAAGGCGGTTGTTCACATGGTGCCCTTTCAAAGTGCTGAGCAGTTTACAAAGTAATTATAAGATTGCAAACATTTGATCTTGGTAAGCAGAACAATGGTGATGAAACAAGAAAAAAAAAATAGAGCACATGATGAAAAAAAGTGATGAAATGTATAAACTTCTCACAAAAGTGCAGCAATAGTAGTAGCAAACATAACAAAGCACCCAAGTATCAATGCTGGCACTGACATGTAATGAATGCATGCGTACAAAGGACAGTACCAGACATTACAAAGGTATTTTTGCGTGCTAGATGTGCCAATATTACGACCAGATGCTACCTTTCAAGTAGAGCTGAAAACGGGTGGGGCCATTGTTCCTGCTCACCATAATGGTTTGTGCAGCAAACTTGAGTGCTAGCTGTCTCGGCATGCCCATCTTGACTGCTCCATCCGCCATTCCCTGGATTGCCAGGCATACCTGTGGGCAGTAAGTGGGGGCGAGAGTGACGCACCACCATTTGCTCCACTGACTCGTGTTTTGAACTCAATCTGCCCTACTGAACTCCCTCCAGCTGCTCCCTCTCAACCTGCCTGCAAGTCATTGGACTCTTGTAGAGAGCTCAGCGTCTCCTGGTTATTCTTGAACTAGCCTCAAAACTGTTGTGGTTGACTGCTGCTCACCATTTTACGCAACAAGCACACCGAAAATTGGATAATGGCAACACCACAATCTGCCATTGGTTCAGACGATGTGTAAAAAAAAAAAAAAAACCGATTATTTGCAACTAGAAAACAGGGTTGTTTTAGTAGAGAAGCAGAGGGACAAAGCAGGATATGGACAATCAACATGGCCACTCATTACCGATGAGGCAACTTGGGACAGGTGAAGTAGCAAATTAGGCTAGTTTTTGTGCGCTGATCGTGATGAGTGAACTCGCGACAGCCATTATTGAATCTATCAGTTGCTTGCCAGACACAAGAGTAGCTAGGTAAAATAATTCGAATAAAGCATTATTGCCGAAGAGCTACAGTAGTTCTAAAGTGACTTGCACATACAAGAGGTGTTCAAATGAAAAATACGAAATGTCTTACCAACATTACTGACATAGATGTCTATGCCGCTATCCGAGAACATTGCAAGACATCTAGAGATGCGACTGAAGTCGTGTATTAGAGAATGCGAGGGTGACCGCATGTGCAGGAAGGAGCAGAGGCTCTTGGTAAGGATCACTATTTAATTGATGGGGCAGTGCGTGCGAGGACACAGTGGGCGTTCACACTGCAAAGCTTGACGATTTAGGAGCACATTTGATTTTTGACGAGCCACCGTTAATCGCCTGCGACTTCAACGTGTTTGGTTCTGACAAAAACATTTCACCAAACGTTTCACCAAACCATATGAGATCTTGTCAAGCCATCAGTTTTGTGCCGGGCAATGCAGCCTGATCCATGCAAGGTGTAATTTAGTATGCACTGAGAGCTCACATAGGCAGGGCCTGAACCGCTGAGTCCACAGACAGCGTCCATGATGCTTTCCGAGACTTCCTCGCACAAGCCGATGCTACCCAGCAAGTTGGTGATCAGCGCGACATCGTCCGCATCCACACCAGGGCCGCGACTGATGGCGCACACACCTGCACCCACTGTCACGCACGTGTTTGGCATGCACCGAACCACTCGACATGGCACGCGGAGCATCTGTAATGGAGGAAACCGGCGGTTGGAGGTGTGTGTTAATGCATTTTTTCGCTATGCAAGTACACGACTCCCTAATGCATACACCTCACATGTGGGCTTTCAACAATGTGTAACTGGTGGTGCTAACAGTGGTTCTTTTAAGAATGTGAAATTGTGCTTCACTAATACGTGAAAAATTGTTGTGCCCTTTAGTGCCCCTTTAAAATACCATTTAGCCTGCACTGGCCCAAACTGGTTCAACGATGCTAGCTGCTAATAGTAGGCCTTCATGCTACCAGACTGTTAAACGATGCATCTTGACCCCATGGGCCTTACCATCAAACCATGGTGAATGTATACTGCCAAAAATAGCCTACAGACACTACAAACTAATGTATAAATACTACACTCAAGAAAGAATACAATAAGAGTAAAGCCTAGCATGTTTACTTGCGCAGTTGGAACGATGGTGAACATAGGCTATTTGCTTTAAAACAACCTAATAAGGTAACACGTATGTACAGCTATACCACTGCTTCCCTCTGTTCAATGCTTTGCACACGACAGTTCCTCTTAACGAAATTTGCGGCAAATCTTTATTGCACCCTAGAAAATTGCATGCACCAACTGTCTGTCTGTTATGATGTCACTGCCTTATGTTTAAACTGAATAGGTTAGTATAGTGGCTTCACTTCTTTATTGGGCGCTAATTTTCAGCTAGTGTCAGCACATAGGTGCCCCTCGCAGTTCATGCTTGGCGTAGAACGTAGGTAAATGGCATTTGGGAGTAATACTTTAGGAGCTTACAGTTGGTTTGCATGAAACCCAAATATACCGTCACTATATTTTTGAGTTTACTGGCATGCTGAAATAAGAATGAACAGCACTAAAAGAAAGGCATATACACAGCATACAGCTGCGTCTATGAACACGCCAGCATAAAGATCCTCAAGTAAATATTACTATGAGAAACTTGATGCTGATATATGCCCTTTTTTCTCGTCGCTGGTCATTTTACTGTTTAGAACTCCTCATACTTCGAACTTTTTAAGAATGTTACTCGGCGAACACGTACAGCGACTAAGGTGAGAAATCTTGACAGCCGCTGCGACGCTGATGACAAGATGGTTGGTTGTCAACTGCGGCTGAATCTCGCCACCAACAACATCCATCAGGTGTGGCTTCACACAGAGAAACACGATGCTGCACTTCTTGGGTACCTCTGCGTTTCGCTGCGTTGTGTTGTATCCCTCCTCCTGGGAAATCAGATGACGTCAGGGATGAACAAGGGTACGCGTAAACACGGGTGGCATATGCAGTAAAACATTGCTACAACTAATTTAAAGGATTGCTAATAATATTACTTTAGTTTTTTTTTTTAAGTGAAATGCTTCTCCCCACGATGTCACTAAGTTGTCGAGTGGTGCAAGACGGCTTTATGTATAGGAGGCTTCTCAAATGCCAATTCTAATCAGATTGCAAGAGTGTATCCAGCAAAAATTAATCAGATTGATCGGTCATCGAAAATCAGTAACGCGTGCATTTGAAATAAAAACTCTCAATGCCTTCACACGGTATCTTAACCAGTCAGACACCGCTGGCAATCTGCCAACTGCGAGCGGTAGGGCACTACGTCCACGCTCTACTACAATATTATGGCATGCATGCATACTGGTTCCCAAAATGTGGCATCACGCCATACATTCCCTCCTTTCTTTGTTTGTACATAGTGCGGAAGGTTCCTAGCCAACCGCCCACGCGAGTACTTTGTTACACGTTACGCAAGAAGTCCACGACATCCAACTGTCGGCGAGAAATGACCATCGACACGTGTGACAGGTGGCTGAGAAAGAAGAAATATAAGAAGCTGGATTGGTGAAGGCTAAGCATACTGACTCATCGAACTATGCCAGGCAACTGCAAGAAGAAAAAAAAACGACCAAATATTTCGCACAAAGCGTTTATCTCAGCGAAATTAAGTGAAGTCGCGTTGAAATTCCCGCTTGAAAGCGCGCAGCGCGGCTCGAGCGATGAAAGATGCACAAGACCGTCACACTCGCCATTCATCGTTTGAAATGTCAAGAAACCAACCTTGAGCGCATCCAGGTTCTTCAGGGATGGAGCACTGACCCAAATGTTCTGGGCTGGTACACCTGCGTCAGTTGAATAGCGAGAGAAAAAAAAAAGAGAGAGAGAGAGTTTCACGCTAATATTTTGACCAGATGAATGCTCTACCGTGATCGACTCCATTCACGTGCTTACCTGCGCTCTTGATACCCCTTATGATGCACTGGGCCATGTTTCCGGCGCCTATAAATCCCACATTGTCGATCTTCTTTGAAACTTTTCCGTTTGTCGCCATGTGTGACAACCGGAGCGATTACAGTTACGAGAAACAGAAACTGGGAACGAAGACGGACGAAGGGAGAGAAAGCAAACCTTGCGCGACGTGACGTTTTTGCTTCTTGCAAAACCCGCACTGTCGTATTTTATATTGTCTTTATAAGCTATTTTCACATGCATAAAATGCTGTGAAAAATTTTGAAAATTTTTATGTTAATAAATACATACAATTTAAAAACTGCCGCACAGTTTCAACGTGTGTTTTTGTTTATACGAAACTCATGCAGTTGAGCAAATGCTAAGACCGAAACTGCAAGCTCACTCTCTTGCTGTACCTGCAGGCGGTCGCTGAGTCATTTCTGTCGCTGTTTTCAAAGTTTGTGGCTGAACGGCAAAGTTCACGATGACCAGGGGACTTCTATTCGGTGCCAGCTCGGGCAGTCAGAGCCACAGCAAGTACCTCGTCGAATTCCGGGCCGGCAAGATGACGCGTAAGGGCAACATGGTCCACCCCGACAAGCGCAAGGGGACCGTCTACGTTCACCAGAGCGAGGACTCGCTGATGCATTTTTGCTGGAAGGACCGCACCTCGGGTTCTGTGGAAGATGTGAGTCGTTTTTTATTGTAGCACCACATTCTCCTGTTTCAAAAGCTTGGGAAAACGACCTTAATTCTTTTAGAAGCGCCAAACATCTCACGCACAGCCAGCGACCTATGCACTCATGAAGCCCGTTGTAAGCGAATGACGCGGCGCGATACCGTACTATTGATTGTTTCTTGTAGATATTTGCTGATTAAAAGGACGTTTTTTTTTTCGTTTCAAAGCCTATTTGCTCCAAGCGCAATGATTCCGCCGAATCACGTGCCATTTGCAATCTCTGCGGGCAGCTTGATTCTCATCGTTGAAAAACTTACCTTCACAAACCATTAGTGTTTGCGTTTATTACTTGAAAGCCTTCAACAGCTAAGGCTACTGGTAGTGCTGTCCCTGCATGTAATCTAAAAAAAAGGTAGGCGATGAAATGCCACTGAGACTGTCTCACAGGATACCGCAGTTGGTAGAATTAGTCTAAGGAATATGGCGCAAATGTTTAACCCCGCATCTGCGGTTTCACCGTCTTTTACAATCCTGCTGCACGGGGAACACAAGCAGCGCAGCGAAACGAAATTTATTTTCTCTTGTGTTGCTTTAAGTATGTAATGACGGGGCAGCATTAAACAAAGGCAAGAGGTGCCACATGAAAGATAAAAGAAAAGTGTTTGTAGCTATGTTTAAGATGGAGAGGGAAAAAAAAAGACAAGACTTGACTACAACAGATGCACAATGGCTCATAGTAGTTACACATAATAGGAGGAACAAGTGAACATTGCTTAGCACAGATGTTATTGAAATTGTAGTATGCTACCGTCTGAATGTTTCACACACTCGCTTAAAACTTTAGCAATGCTGCTATTGTCAGAAGCGACCATTACATTATATTAAGGCAATGGGGATTTCATAGTGTGAAATAAAGCACCTATTCGCTCGTAGAAAGTTTATGTGAATAATCTTCCTTCTTAACTTAATGAGAACTACAGCCTTTTAGCTAACTCATCAGATAACCAGACTCGGCACAGACTACCTGACTGGACTTGTTCCTTTCTCCATAGTTTGTTGGAAAGGGGATTTGATAGGACTGGAATGCAGCTTCGTAAACTTAATTTACGCGCAGAGTGTGCAGGTATTGAATATGTGTCTTCTCGGCAAGACCCTCAGCAAATATGGGCTTCCGTTGATAAATCTGTTTAGATACGCATCACACTTTTATGCACATATACCTCTTGTCAACTTGCTTCTGTTGAAAACCAACATTTGTTGCTTTCGTTCGCAACACAGACAGGTGCAGGCGAAGAGCCTGTGTTTGTGTAATCTGCTGCGTCGCCGCTAACTTGGTAACCTAAACAAGCTTTGGATTACTTGGCTCTTATGCATAAATTTTGTAACCATGGTAACCATTATCGTAGGACTTGATCATCTTCCCTGAGGACGCTGAATTCAAGAAGGTGACCCAGTGCACCACAGGCCGAGTGTATGTCCTCAAGTTCAAGTCGTCCAGCCGGAGGTGCTTCTATTGGATGCAGGTGAGACAAGCCGACGCTCGCCAAGTCGATTGAGAATTCATTTATTGTTTTGTGATGTTGCAACTTGCTCCTTGGCCCGCCACGGTGGTCTAGTGGTTAAGGTGCTCGAATACTGACCCGAAGGTAGTGGGATTGAATCCCAGCCGCGGCCGCCGCAATCTCGATGGAGGTGGAAATGCCCGAGACCCGTGTGCTTAAATTTAGGTGCATGATAATAAACTGCACATGCTCGAAATTTCTGGAGCCCTCTACCACGGTGTCTTGCTTAATTCTATGGTGGTTTTGGTATGTTTAATTAAGCTTTGACAGTTAATTAATCCACTCCTTTTACAGCTTAGTGTTTTCCTGCAGTGTGTAAGATAAATGGGAAAAAAAATACAGGAACTCTTATCCTGTCGGGGGGAAATAGGGTGTGCGTGAACATGCTTGATGGACTACTTGTCCTTTTTTCTTTCTCTTTATTGAATTCAGCAACACTTTCTTGAGCGTTTCCTTCCTCCATGCCTGCAGCTGGACTGTCATCCTTTTGCTTAGCTGTGCAACACTCCACTTGCCACCAACAACGATGACTATCTTGCGTTATTATATAAGCAACAGTTAAATGTGGCTACATGTAATCACTAGCCACCTCGATAACAGATCAGATTGGTATATTCGTAACTCTTGATCGGTTTTTCGTGTATGCCACCGTTACCAAAATCCGAGTTGTAGACGCTTTGCTTTAAAATACGGTATTTACTCGCATAATAGGTGCACTTGCATATTAGGCTCACCCCACGTTTTGCTGCTAGAAGTCATATTGTTTTAGTTCCGCGCATGATAGGCGCATCCCGAACTTGGTCAAGATCAGTAGTTATGTCCCGTAATTGCACAGTTGCAATTCGACGCCCTCTTATGTTAACTGTAGCGAGGAAAAACAAAAGAAAAGACCTTGGCATCACTGAGCCAGCTGCGCAAGCTCGCTGAGTGAGGAAAAAGGGCAGTTGCCTGAGCGTCTGAGTAACCTTTGCACCAGCGTGGCTCCGGTTGCGTGCGTTCGTGTGGAACATGCAATCGTGGCCTCATCAAGTGTGCTTTGAGTTTGCTGTCGGGCAAAGTGTCGTCATTATCTCGTTTGCTACATCATCCACAAATTTAAAAGCTTTGCGGTTTTCCGACACAAGCTTTCGCTTTTGCTGCCACTACGTGAACTTGGACAAGCTCAGCTGACTTTCTTCGCCATTTGTTTCCCGGCCGCAAACATCGTATTAAGCGCGCTACTCCTGAATCAGTGCTTGAGTGTGATATTTTCCACGCCCAATCCTCATGTTGTGTTCCAAAACTTCCTGGCACAATATGCGAAACCGTAAGCTAGACCTAATCAGCGTTTTCGCTCTTCAGTGGCAGTCGCGAACAATCGAAGTGGCGATTTTGTACGGAATCAACTCTTTGTGGTGGCTCTAATTGAAGGAAATAAAGAATGGGTAGGACTTATAGTAATACTCGAATGCTGGTTCGTGACTTGATGGCAATGTCTTTGGATATGGGGTGTGAGCCCGTGAAATCGAACGATCAGTATAGGTGGTGGCTTGAAATGAAATTGGTGAATTTCGGCGATGCACTTTCTTTCCGTAGCTTTTTTTTTGCATTCATTTTGTTGGTAGCACAGATCGTTCAATGCTAATATTTTGTAATTTCCATGCTTGTAAGTGCACCACATTGCATGCCTCGATTCGCTGACACGCGAAGCTGCATGCTCAACACATTTTGGGCTAGTGTAAACTAGGAAGAAAGCTGTTTCGGCTGTAGTGCGGATACTTTCGCATTGCAGAAAAATATTTCCGAAGGTCCACCACATGTATAGAGTGTGGAAGTTGCCTTCTCAGCCGATTTCCAGCTGCTTTGGTTTCCCTTGTATTATCACATCACACACAGGACCACATCTAGTGTCACTAGTCGCTCCTATGGTGGCAGCGTCATGCGTGCATCTGGGCTGCAAAAAACATGTGCCACTCGACACTGTATTGCAACCACATATGAATTGAGTGAGGACGAGCTTAGAGTCTGAGGACGATAGCATCTCAGCTTCAAGTTTTGTGGTGATTTTTTGTGTCAGCCTGAGACAACCGCAGATGTTCATGGGTTTGTTTTGTTAATAAGATCAAGCTGTCTCCTCCACGGTAAATGCGTAGCTGCTGACCTTTGTGTGCAGTGTTGTAGCTACTCTGGTTACATATGAGGTCCACACGTCGTTGGGGCACAGTGTGCTGGCGCCGGCTGCAGAGCTTCTCCTCGCGACAAGCAGGCCACCAGAGCACACCTTGGCCTTCACTACGGAGCAGCGTGAAAAATTTTAGAACTGCGCAATAAGATGTGCAAAAATGCAAACAAATATGCTTGGATGCATATGTTGGAGCACTAGCCCATGCAGAGTGAGGTGGCTCATGGATAGAGGTGCCGCTAGAGGAAATAGGGAGTTCATTGGACATCTTATTTATAGAGGGATTATTCACATCATGGAATCAATCTATATTGGAATACCTGGAGGCTCTTATTGAAAAAAGAAAATTACGGAGAAAAGTGAACGAGTTCGCTAGTCTCATACACACACATACAAAAATAACAAGCAATACTTCACTGCATGGCACAAGCAATAAAGCAGCACCTCGGTTCCGATTTTCTTTGTCTATATGAAGAGAAACGTTTTGTACAACATATATTATTTTTTTATACTGTTCCTAGCTCATTTATCTTTAAAATGTATATTCTGAATTTTCTTTGTTCTCAATATTTTTGCATATAAAGTGTTCTTTCTTGCACTGCTTACTAGCTGACCACCAAAAATTACTTTTTACATTTTATTCATTCCAAAATACTTTTGTTGCTCTACAACATATATTTTTTTGGAAAGAACACTTTATTGAGCAAAATTTGGTAGGCTGAAATGCGTGCTGGAGTACTTTTTCAACTGAGAAAAGCTTTTTTGGCAGGAACATATGGAAAATAACTACTTTCTCATGGTAATGAAATAATTTATGTTGTCCTTTTCATATGCAAGAATTGTGCAGTACATTGCATAGAACTGTGAAAACGTGTTTGAATGCTTGTTTCAGTACACCCAATGGTGGTGAGAATGATCAAGCAATGTCGACGCCGTGCCGTTTACGTAAAAGCAACTTTACAACATTTATGAATGCTGGCGCATCCCGTTTGCAGGAGCCCAAAGAGGACAAGGATGAGGAGCTCGTGCGTAAGGTAAACGAGTACCTCAACAACCCACCCGTGCCGGGCTCTGGCCGCGGTGCCGGATCCAGTGGTGCTGGTGGCTCGGGCACCCACCTGCACTCGGACCTGCCCAACATTGGGGATGACGACCTGCAGAACCTGCTGAACAACATGAGCCAGAACCAGCTTGTTCAGCTCCTCGGTGCGCTTTTCGATGCATTAATTAGAAGGAAAAAAAAAAAAAGCACAGGAGTTTCTGGTGACCAGGATTGAAGACGTGTGTACATAGCGCCATCTGTCACTGACTTCCTGCCATAATTGAATAGAAAATAGCAAAGAAAAGTATCCGACAAAAAAAAATTGTTAATAAAAGAGAATCCCGGTTCTACACAGTATGGATCAACTGGAAAATTCTGGTGAAGTTGCACTATCGCACTACATAGCGCATAGCTTCCCCGAATTCTTAGAATTTCGTGATGTCACCCCAGGTGTTTTTTCAATAGCCGCTGTTCATATGTCTTAGAAAGCCACATTCCTTGTAATGGGATAATGCAATTTTACCCGAATGTTCCAGTGAGTCTCTGCTACACAGAAGCAGGCATACTTTTTTTATACTTAATTTTGTCGGCAGATAGAACCTTTTTTTTTTCTGCTTCTGGCTAAGTTCTGACTGAGTGGTTAATGCAGTTTCCCACATTGCAGCATTCCTCTCTACCATGTCATGGTGTCAATGTGTAAAGTCCTAGAATTTGATTTTTACTTTAGTCATGCTTGTCTTCTGATCATTTGTCACTCAGCAGCCATAGAATGTTGCTGTCAATCTTGCAACGCTACCACATTTATGCCTTATAGTGTGCATTCACACACAAACTGCCTTGTGCACATATGCATAGCTTGTTACCAGTATTGCACATATGAACATCGTATGATCTTAATGTTTCAACCAAGACGATGCAAGAAAATTTGCATTACGTCATCATCGCCGTCGTAAACCTGACTACGCCCACTGGCAGGGAAAAGGCTCTTCTCCCATAATTTGCCAATTAACCAATTAACATGGCCCTCTGCTTGCTATGGTTATATTGCCCATCCAAATTTACGTAAGGGCATTACGTAGTGCTACACATAGCTTGATAATGGGGAAGGCACTTTCACGCATTTTGTACAGCTTTGTGACATTCTGCTGGCTGCTTCGCATAGACTGCATCATACATGGGCTAGATGTACGCGCACTTATTTGGGGTGTATTTCTGTTTCTAGGTGGTATTGGTGGCGTGGGAGGTGTTGCCAACCTGACTTCTCTGCTGAGTGGAGCGCGAGGAAGCCAGAGGTGTGTACCAGCAGCTTAGTATTCAACCCTCCCTGTTTCAACACCTGTCGTGGTGGGGATTGTGGCATTCAGCGGCCAACCTTAAAGTTGTGGGTTCGGTTACTTGTTTGTGCGTGCCATTTTGACAAGGCCAGGATGAAAAGGATGCTCTTGTGACGCTAGGGATTAAAAAAAATGATTCAGAGTCACTTTTACTAAGTCATGCTGTACAACTCTGTGTGCAATATAGGGATGTTAAGGCACTTATTGAAAAACATTTTTGCAGTTGAATCCTTTTGTAATAGGCTAGAGGCTTGTGTACTGTGTGAAGTCGGTGCACATTAAAAAATATACTAGATGGTCGAAGTTTCCAGAGCCCTCCACTACGACGTCCCTCAGAATCGTATCGTGGTTTTAGGATGTTAAATTTAAACTATTATTTTTATCAAAAGCTGATGTAACAGACAATACACCGGCGTGCTTGCATCAAAATAGGGGTTGATAAGAAAATACAAACCTTGTTCCCTGCTTAAAAGAGCCACCTGATATAACTCACAACAATTGTTCTCTAGTTTAAGCCTCCTATAAGGGAGTTAAACTGTAGTACTTTTGAGAGAGAGAGAGAAGCAGTCTGCTGTAGTGAAGACAAAAAAAAAAAAAAAACTGGAGGTGGGGGCGGGGGGGATCGTGCTTTTTGATGAAGGCATTACTGAAACCTGCTGTAATGTAGCTTTCTTTTAGCTTCGGGAGCTGTGCAATGAAGTGTGACTGCTCCTTTGCCAGATTTACCATTGTACTCGAGAACCAGTTACCAGCCTACCTTCGGCAAAGCCATTTAGAAACATAAACGGGATATGGATGGACTTGATGTTTACCATTGTACTCGAGAACCAGTTACCAGCCTACCTTCGGCAAAGCCATTTAGAAACATAAACGGGATATGGATGGACTTGATGTGATGTGTTATGTAGGTTGAGAAAAAGCAAACCACCCGTGGACCTTCCTGGTGTAGTTGCTCAGTGCTGATAGCAAGTTACAACTAAAAAAAAAAAAAAAGCGATGCCTAGTTGAAAATAAATGCTTTAGTTGAAACCAGATATGTATATAGAATCAGATTATCCAATACATGTTGAATAGTTGGAAGTTGTCTGCGACATTTTCATTCGTATGTATAGCATGGTACTACATCCATATCTGATACATCAAACACTACTTGACCGCTAGTGCTCTTCTTCTAATTGGATCACAGTGAGTCAGGCCATTTAAAGAAATTCGTGCAGATGCGACTGTTTTGGCAGACACTGTCGAACAAGTGGACACTGAAACCAGAGGGCAATGTAAGCTATGCAGGGAAATGAGTAAGGTGTGTGTCTTATAATCAAAGAGGGCTTGCACAAGTTTTAATTCCGCTCGACAATAATCATTTTTTTTTTTTCTCTGCAACACAGATGTGTGATGCAGTAAAGAATTCTCATAGCAGAGAGAACTTGTTGTGCAGTGAAGCACACTACTTGTGACCTCAGTATTGCGAGAGGTTCTCCCTCTTTCACTATGTGAATTGCACAAGGAGGTGTGGAACGCACCTCCTTGTGCAATTCACATAGAATGAGCAAACTTCTGTGTCTCCAACCATTTCGACCAACAAATAGAAATATTTTCTCTGTTCATGACCTCAAAAGACTGTCCAAATTGTGATGGGTTTTTGGAATAGCTTCAGATGGCCATAATTTGCATTGAAGTGCAAATTATGCCCTATTTGCTTCAGGTATGTTTCTCTATGTTTATGAATATACTAGTAAATCGCTAGATGCAGTCAGGGGCTGCCAAATCGTGGCTAGCTGGTGTGAAAACTTGATATCAATGTCACTATAATTTTTTATTTACACCTTTTCTAGCTTGCAAGCTATTTTTTTTCAGTAGAGACAAAGTTCTTGGAATTGTTGGAGGCTAATTTGCCAAGTATAAAACTCAAATTAGCCTTTCTCGGTGAACAGTAGTGCGGTGCTCAGCTGCTGACACGGAGAGTCCAGTGCCCAATCCTGGCCACGGCGGTTGCATTTTGGTGAAGGCTTGAGGCCCAAATACTCCAAGTGTACTTTAAAGAACACGTGATGGTAAAAGTTTTGGCAGCCCTCCACTATGGAGTGCCTCATGATTGTATTCTGGTTTGGGCACTTTGGACACCAGGTATTATTGTTTTCATAGCATTAATTAATTGTTATATTCAGTGTGTTTAGTGAAGCTGCTAGCTCACCTCATCCCTTCTCCCCGCAAGTATCACGCCAACTGGTAGCGTTGGATCCACGTCCGAGGCTGCTGCGGCATCTGCTAAATCGGCCCCAGCGCCGAGTACAACGGCGAGCTCGACGGCCGGGCCTGTCACTGAACTCCCTGCCGCCACTGCTTCCGCAGCTTCCACGTCTGGTAACAACTCAAGCGGCAGTGCCTCCACCTCTGGCCCCGCCATTCAGCTGAGCGATCTCCAGAGCATCCTCTCTGGCATCAAGGGTGAGTGGGAGACATGGAGTACTCTTGTGTTATGCATACACATATGCACAAACCTCGTTTTGCTGTGACAAGGCAAATGTAATGCAATTCGCCGTAAATGACACTTATGCAGAATGTCATTGCAGTCTTGCGTTCCTGATCTGCATGGCGTACAGAATGGCACTTGCAATTGTGGTCTGTTTGAGATGTGAACCATTTATGAGCGAGCTTGTTCTGAGGTCTTCTGCGCTCCTACGACCATGCTCCACTGACCACGTGCATCTCCTCCCCTCTATCTTCTCTCCTACGTTCCCCACTCTCGCCTCGCAAGGCTGATGCAGGCAGCATCTGCTAGCAAGTGGCTTGATTGAAAAAAACCAATTGGTAGCTCCACAAAACCGTTCACTGGCCACCCCGAATCTTGATCTTCAAGGTAGTGCTGGTGGGAGATTTCCCCTATGCGCTATTGAACAATAAAAATTGGCAGTGTGCGGGTGAACTAAAAGCAGACTGCGGGTCTGTGTGTCCATTTGGAGTCGTCCGTTTCTCATTGCCCATTAGCACTGTTTCGCCACACGAGCTTCACACTGAACGCCGAGACGGCCGCCTCGCTCGTAGTGGACAGTGTGTGCGAGACACTTTCACCCGCAGGCATTGCCAGTGTTTCGACTCCAGCCAGAATAACCCTTGAGGGCTTCGCTGACACTAAGACCTCGAGCTATGCGCAGAATTGACTGATGACTAAATCATTCAAGCAACAGAGAATTTTGACCACTCCGACACCGAGCTCGAAGAGGCCGCACTTACTCGAGCAACGAGCTCGGAGATGATGCGAGCACTGACACTGTCATCGGTGTACAGCAACAGCATGACATGAACTGAAATTGAGGCAGAAATCGCGGGCAAGTGGAACGCCATGCAAATGAAAATAAGCGAACCCCCCCTTTTTTGCAACTTAGCGTTTACAAGTGCGGTAGTGCCGGATTGTCTTCTCTTCTTTATTTTTTTTCGGCTATTTTCACAGCCTTCTAAATGATGCATTTGCTGAATCGCTATGAGAACTTTGTGCACCTGCTGCAATCCTCTTTGTCGGCAAAAATACCCGTTTTTTTAATAGTCACACACTTTTAGTAGACTATTAAAAAAGTGTGTTTTAGTTTGCATTCGTTTTTCAAGACCACGCGGTTTTCTGGACGTTTTCGCAGTCCCTGAAGGGACAGAGAAATCGGACGTTGACTGTATTTAGTTCCAGTTTTACTGACCATGTGTGATCTGTGTGCTACTTTTTTAATGAAAGAACACTGTTAATTTCCACTATGAGTTTATTTGCTTACTCATGCTTGTAATTCACGTGGTGTTAATCTAATTGTTACTGCTTCAATGTCGTTGCTACGAATGCTCGTTAGGGAGCATGTTCAATCATAGCAAGTCTTTCGTGCTGTCAGTGGTGTTTCAAATGCCCACGACATTAAAGGATTTTCTTACAGAGTTGGAGAACACATTTCCTCACGAATTCTGAAAAGGCCACATGTAGTGGAGGTGAATAGTAACTGCAGTTGCTATGATAAAATGCATTGCTATGATGACCTGGGTAGCTTTTGAGCTAGAATGAAATTGCGGATGAAAACGAAAGGTCACCACAGTTGATGGTATTCAGCTGTACTACAGAAGGCACCACTGCCAAGTTACCCTCAGGTTGGGATGAACTGAATTGCAATATTTGAAATACAAGCGCAAGGGCTTAGTAAGACATGGGGCAAGTGCCAGGTAGTGAAGTTTTCCAGTGTAGGTCCCTTTTTTTTTTGTTCAGTGAAATCAAAATTTTATGTTTTGGTTTGCAGTTCCACCTGGCTCCGAGGCAGTTGGAGCAGAGGCCAACAAGGAACAACCTGTCAATGGTGAGTTCTGCAACAGTTTGTGTCGGTTTTACTTTTGAAACATAAAAGTTGTGTGGTGTAAACGTGGCTCTTAAAGCTGCGCTTGTGCCGTTTTAACGACGCCCACTCATATTGTAAGTGTTTTGGACTTTTCACTCCGCTGGGTTTATCGAGATTGGTAAACAGTTCTTTAATCTGATGTTTCGCGTTGGCACAGCACCCACGGATTCAGACAGGACAATTTAGTTGAGCTGTGCGAATAGCGGAATTTCAGGTGCGAAGCGAATCAGAATATTGAAGTGCGAGTGTGAATCGAATTGAATATTTTCAAATATTTCTCAAATATTTCTAGAATGTTTTTGGAGTACAGTTGAAAGCCACAATAACAAAATCGGCAGAGAAAGCACAAAATTTGGCTCTTGCGGGAATTTTGTTGGCGCGAGAATGCGGCAGAAAAGACATAGAATTTACAAAAAAAAATTATTTCCAAAAGTCAGTAAGTTTACTTTGGCGGGTCTTACCATGCAGCAATTTCATGCCTCTCCACTCACACTGTAAGAAATAGCCCATCGCCATGTGGTCGTCGTGCTCGCCAAAAAACGTGCGAATTGTGTCGAAGGCATTCAGCACGCCCTGCGGACTTGTTGTTTTCTCTGGCTGCTCCGGTCGTTGCTCATCGGGATCGGCCACCTCGCACACGCTACTGACGATGGCTTGATCAGTCACTACTTCGTGCACGACGACACCTTCGTCCACGCAAACGAACTCATGGACGCTGAGGCCATTGGGAATCTCGTTTGCCACGGCACAAAGTTCGCCCCATGCACTGGTCAGTGATGGCGGCACTGCACTGTTACCAGTACCGTCATCAAGTGTGCCTACAGGCAAACCTTCTTCCGGTTCTGCTGGATCAGTGCATGATGCCCGCGGAGTGACAAGGCCGGTGTGTGTGAAGCAATTCGTTATCATGGCTGGACTCGTCGCAATTCATGCGGCGGCGATCATCTCTAGCGCCATGAACAAGTTTACGTCAGTGGGGCGCTTCATATGTATATTCAGCAGCAAACGCTAAATCAGCCTCTCTCTGTAAGCGCACTTCACGCTGCGAATAAATCCCTGATCGAGAGGCTGCAGCACCGAAGTGCAGTGTGGTGGGAAAAACACGAGGTGCACATTTCCGAGCTGCACGTCGACGTGATGGGCGCTGCAGTTGTCGAGAAGAAGGCAGACTGACCTGTTTGCCTTCTGCATGTCGGCATTGAAGGACTGGAGCCAGCTGCTAAAAATAGCACGCGTCATCCGCGACTTCAAGTTCGCGGTGTAGCTTACTGGCAGCCTGCGATTCCCCTTGAAACAGCGGGGCTTCTTGCTCTTGCCAATAACGAGCAGTGGCCGTTTATCTGTGCCATTCATGTTGGCGCACAATAAAATCATCATGCGCCGCTTGCTGTGCTTGCCACCATAGCACTTCTGGCCTTTTAAGTCGAAAGTCTTGGATGGCAGCATTTTATAAAACAATGCCGTTTCATCGGCATTATATATGTCCGAGGGCTTGTACTGGCCGAGCAGTTCTTTGTTACTCAGCAGCCACCAGGAGGTGGCATCTTCACAGGCATCAGGGAGTGGCATCTTCACAGGCAGCGAAATCGGATGAAGCAATCGCAACAAATGGTTCACGTTGCACCAAGCGACCAAGCAAACTGTTCACAAATGCCTCCACACACGCGACCATGTGTGCGCAAAGCCAACAAAGCCAAGCACAGAGCCAAGCCAACGAACCACACTCCATGAGGATTGTGGCTTTGGCTACGTATGTAGTCCGCGATAATGAGCAGGTGTTTCGGTAAGCCACCATCATCATCATTATCGCGAGCTTTAAGTCTTTTTTTTTTTTTTGTAAAGAATGATGGCGGCTGCTTTTTAAGTGCGCTTAGTGATAGTTCTGCACAATTTAAGTGTAGCATGAATGCATTTCAGTAGTTTTCGAATGTAAGTGTTGCGAGAATAGATTATTTGCGCACTCGTGTTTAAAAAATTTCATTAATGAGGAACTACGGTATGAATATTTTTCGTAGTCGCGAATTACGAAATTCATTGACTCCTATGGGCGTTCGCCGATGCTCCGAAAATATTTCGTTGCGGTGAGAATTTCGTTCCCTCAAAATTTCGTTATCGCGGGTTTGGACTGTAGTTCAAGGCAACATTGGTCACCATCGTGACCACTTTCAATAAAGGAAGAAGGAAAGGAAAAGGAAGAAGGAAATGTGAAGCCGGGTTTGCATGTGGTTAACTGCTCTCTCTGATTTTCCCGATATGTTGCCCAGAGTCATGCTTTTGCTTACATCTGATTGTTCGTGCTTCTGATAATTCAAATTTCAGGGGTGCACTTGAGTTTGAATTATTGAGTCTGCCATGTTTTGCTCGATTGCTGGCTATGCACAGGGAATTGGTTGCTACAGAGCCGGCTATTTTACAGCATTGTTAACCCCTCAAGAGTCAGACTTGCATGTACGTGATTGCCTGCATGTTTAAGATGGGCCTTTTTCAATAATTTCTCTTGCTTGGCATGTGCTGCCGCACTGAGACAAGGCGTGTAATTTTTTCCTTGTGCCGATGTCTCTGTTTTTTTCTTTAATGCTTTAGTGCTGCTCGCGGACAGATTTCAAAGCGCGGGGATGGCTGGCCCATAACACTGATGGTTTTCTAGTTTAGAATCATTCAAAAGGTGAGGGACTGGTTACTCTCTCTTTTATTGCTTCCGAGTAGACGATTACTCCCGTTTCCGAGCATGCGTTGACTGACACAAATCCACTGTGATTGAGTTTCCCGCTTCGAGAACTCACAAAAACCGCTTCAGTCTTGTTGGCGATAAGGAAGAGCACTGTTACAGATTTCGGACTTGCTTTCTCTTTCTGGAGGCAATCACAAATACACAGTTTTCTTCAGTGCGCTCACTCGTGCAGTTTGCTTTGGTTGTGGAAGGGCGTGCTGGTTTCTCTGCTGCAAGCGAGTCTAGCAGCGATTGAATGGCTTCTTGACTGCAGAGTCATGATCACGGTGGTCTAGTGGCTAAGGTACTCGGCTGCTGACTCGCAAGTCGCGGGATCGAATCCCGGCTGAGGCGGCTGCATTTCTTATGGAGGCGGAAATGCTGTAGGCCCGTGTGCTCAGATTTGGGTGCACGTTAAAGGACCCCAGGTGGTCGAAATTTCCGGAGCCCTCCGCTACGGCGTCTCTCATAATCATATGGTGGTTTTGGGACGTTAAACACCACATATCAATCAAATCAATCAATCAATCAATTGTTTTGTGTTGGTTTGGAGGGACTTCGCTTGTACTGGCTACTTACTTATACTTTGACCTCGAGCATTTGCAAGCATCCGTGCACAGAACTTGTTTGCCGCACGTGCAGTGGACCTGTCGGCGGCCATCAACATGGAGGTGCTACAGCCCTTGCTGGACAACAAGGACCTGATGGGGCGCGTGGAGCAGCTTCTTCCGCCGTCCACAGATTCTGACAAGCAACCCGACGTAAGCGAACTCCTGCAGGACACCGTCAAATCCCCACAGTTTCAGCAGGTACTACAGCAGAGTGCCCCTCCCCCTGCCCGCTAACCATCCTCTCACCTTTTATCCCCCCCCCCCCCCATATCCGCCCCTCCTATAAAGGCAATCGAACAGTGGGATAGACTGAAAATGGTCTAGACGACAGCCTGCTAGTCTTTTGTTCAGTTCAGTTGCCTTCAAAGAGTGCCCCAGGTAGCCTGGTTAAGCAAGCTACTGCACGTCACATTTATTTATCCTCAGCTGGGTATGGTTTCTCGCTACCTTAACATATTGATTTGAAATAGGCCGATACAATCAACATCCAATTTCTCTAATTGTCTAAAGACTGTGAAATCATCCTGAAGATCAGACAGCAGAAAAACAAGAACAAGAAATTGATTAATGCTTCTTCGCTCCACTCAAGCGGTCGTGTAGCCAGAGATGCCTCCGAAATAGCTCTCAATGCCTGCCAGTACACTAATCAATTTTTTTGGTGCTTGCCTGGTGTGCAGCATGTTGCCTATTAATTTCATGTAACTGCGGTGCTTGGTGCACTGTATGCATGCGTTGGCCGTGAGTGTTTTTCTCGTTTTCGTGGCGTTCTAGACTACACATGGGCATGGCGGTGGTGAACTGCTTTAGTTTCTAAAAGCAGCGTGTCTGTGGGGTGCACTTAGCAGTCTCGTTTGAAGCGGCAACAGGGTCGGCATGCGAATGTAGTAGCCTACGTGCTGCACACAACTAGCTGGGAGTAGTAGGCTTCACGCAGCTGCAAATGTGGTGTTTCAGTCAAACGGCTGAGATTTTATGAATAGTTGCTCATTGTCTATGTGTGCAAATGTGCTGGGGAAAGCCAGACCAGTCGTCCAAAACACCACTGCTTTATTCACGATTGCATGCCATCTCTGCGCAGTCCAGTCCTCATTATGTGTCTCTTCTTCATTGCAATGTGGTTTTGTATTTCAGAACAATGGCTTTTGGTGCGCCTGTACTTCTGCGTAAGCTTGGTGCGATTCCCATTGCAGCAGATGCCATTTTTCGCATCGCGGTACCTCTCGCTAGTGAATACATTAGGTGTAAGACACAACTGATAAGTACCTTCTCAGCTCTCGTCTTGGCTTGAAATACTTAGTTCTTGAATTGTGTTCACTGTTACATTTAGTTAAACTGGTACAAGCGGGAATTTCGCCTCTACATTATAAGATAGTTAAGGGGAGACGCGGGTCGAAAAGTCGCGGTTTTCCGGAAAATTTTCATTTTTTTTCCCTCGGTCGTATTGGCATCCTTGAACTATAACCTTTTACTTCTGAAAATATCAATCTGAAATTTGCACGAGAAATGATCTGAAAATGCTTCCAAGTAGGAAGCGGTGACGTGACAAATGCGCGAAAGTTGCCAAAAATGGCATAGTTCGCGTTGTCCTGTTGCGAAAACGACGCGTTGGCCGCCATTCGCAATTGTGCACGCATGCTGTGAGGGCCTTTCCCTTCACAATCCACTAGTAGCCAGTCTCGTATCTTCACGAATAACTAACCAAAAACGGGAAAAACAACTCCACGTTTCGCGTTTCAAATATCGCGGCAAGCAGCGCGAGGCCGCCATTGGTCGGTGGTGCGCTCCCCCTCCTATCCTTTCAGCAAAAGAGCGAAGCCTCGAAAGTCGCAATCGAGTTGTTCAGTGTTTCTCTGCAGTTTTGCGTCATGGCAAGCCCCGAGAAGCACAGTCTAGATAATCGAAAGTTGAGAACTCGCCCCAAGTATTGAGGGAAACGGCGTCGAACGCTTCCCAAAGCAACAGTGAACGCTGACGTCACCGCCAACCAACGCCCCGACTTCGGATAAGCCTCACTGACACCGAACCCCGCAGCGACAGTAGTTGTGAAATAGCCGCTGCCGTGGGATTCGTCAGTGCATCCCAAATGAAGAGCGGATTCTTCGAGAGTGAACGTAGACCAGTAAGCGCTGCTACTGCCAACACGCTGCTTTGGGAAATCGCTGCGCTGACTGCCCTTGGGGAGGGTGCGCAATGCCCAACCTGCCGCGAACGGGAACTCTGCATCCGAGGTAGCTGGAAAACACAAAGGGCTTTCGGCATTCCTTGAACTGTGCTGTGAAAATACCGATTGCCCTGAATCTACACTTTCATTCACACACGCGCCGAGACGTACTACTTCAGCCAGTGACCAAGGGACGAGCGCTCGTTTCGCCGGCGGCAGCTCGCGTGATAGCTTTGCTGTAAACGTTGAAGGCAGTTCTGGCAGCGCAGGCCATGACCAACTTTCACAATTCTGTGCGATTCTCGGTCTTCCGAGCATTCAGTGCAAGATGCTTTTCATTGCGCCCCAATTTGGTGCAAAAAAAATGGTTTTCTAATAAATTCCAACTTTACAAACTTTCAAACATTTTTTTCATTTTCATTTTTTTGACAACTTCACATTTTCCAGGCAGTCTTTTAGACACTTATACTTATTGTATAATAATGAAACACGGCACGTATATTCTTCAACACATGCAGATTGCAAATATCTACTTAAAATTGCAATGCCTAGCAGAATTAGTAGTGAAATTATTAGGTTATTGTTTCAAGAGGGATTGAAAATAATTAGTCATTCAATACAATTTTTTTTCCTTGGTTCCAATATTTCTGTGACATATAGATATTGTGACATATAAAGATATTTGCACTTTATAATCTACAGAGAGTCAAATAAGATCAGAGACAATGCTTTTACTGAAAGTAAAGTACATGAAAGAGTACCCGCAAAACATGCAACTTTTTGCTAGTGTGCATGGCCTAACTCAATAACTATAGCTGCTACACAAAAAAATGGTTGCATATTTGAAATCTCCACGAAAAACTATATTAATAACAAAATTTTCAGGTGTCTGTGACTAGAAATAAAAAAAAGTTATTTCGAGGAGCGTCTCCCCCGGGGGTATCATAATGGGGTTGGGGGAAGTAGAGTGTAGAACCCACTGTTCTAAAAGATCTTTAATCTTCAAGCCACTCTGCTAAGAACTTGCGAATGATGTGTACAATTATGTGTAAGGGCACAACATTAAGTTGATCTTTGTCTTGCTTAGTGGCAATTTTGTGCGTATGCTTTGTACATCTGATTTTCATTAAAAGTACTTCCACTTGCGAAACATCTTGTATTGCCCTTGTTCCCATGTTTTCAAGTGCCGACTCAGTTTTGGTAAATTTCGTTGTCTTTCTTGGTGGTATTACCGATCCAGACGCAAGAATATGGAAGTTCCCCTGTTCCTTTTCTATGAATTTTTCGCAAATTCTGCCGTAGTTGCACACACATTCTCAAGTTCTTATTTAGCTGAATCACTTTATAAGAGACAGGCACCTGAGAATAGTTCTTGTGTCGTTTGTGAAGAGTCTGATAAGCAGGGTACCATACTCTTGTTTTCTCATCAACCCCCTGTTGCAGTGTTGGGCACAGTAGTGTCTCTCGTAACCAGTTGCCTATTTCACCAGTGTCTGTTATGAAGGGTGTCAAGTGTGAACCAGAAGCCAATGTAATCGGTGTGCCTGGTCGACGCATGCTGATATTTTGCACGCTCTCACAACTGGGGTGAATTACCAAGAGGTTACACGATTTTTCATCCCTAACCTCGAAAGGGAACCAAGTTCCATCTAGCCAAAATCACCACTCTCCAAATTGGTTGACAGGCTTAATGGCAGCTTGTAAACATTTGTTCATTTTGTGCCAAGGCATGAGCAGTTGTGTTGTGATGAAACCAACGACGCATGTTGTCACGTGGCTCTCACGCGTGTTGTGTTTATGCCGTTGCCGCCATAATACCCTGGCCAAACGTTTGTCGAGCTGAGTTCAAATCATTTTGACCTCCGCGCAGGCACTCAGCATGTTCAGTACGGCTCTTCATTCAGGGCAGCTGGGGCCTCTGATGCAGCAGTTTGGCATGGATGAGAGCGTCGTTGCGGCTGCAAACTCTGGAGGTGAGGCTGTCAATGCCATGAGTCATTCTAGGGGTGTGGATTAGAGTTGCATTTTCAGCTGTGCCTTAATCTTTGTTCAACTGTGCATTAATCTGTGTTGGAGATGCATGTAACAAAAGCCGGGAGCCTCAGCTGCATTTTTATTTTGGCTACCTTGATGATCCTCAAGGCATGTTTGAGAATGAAAAATGAAAAAGGTCGAGGCAGGGCAAGCTTTGTGCACTATTGTTTCCACACTTTCTGTATACCGGCAGATCTCTTTTGGCTATATTGGGCATCTTTGGAGCAATGCAATTGCCTAGTTAAATATGTCCATCAGGTTTAGTTTATTATACATAGCAGAATGTTTATTTCTGTGTTTCTTATATCATTGTTCAGCCTACTGTTATAGTGCTCCTCTTACAAAAAAAACGTACATACATTATCGACTGCTGTGCCTAGTTCACTTGCAGTAAAAGTTTTAGTTGCACCAAAGTTTTCCAAAAAATGTTGAATAAATTGTGTAATAAATTGAATAAATGATGAATAAATCGTGCGCAGGACAAAATTTCAGCACTGGATATGATATGACATGTCTTGCTGCTCCTTTTTCTTTTTACCAAGTATCTGTAGAGCGTTTCATTGTTGAGAGCTTCATCATCCTTGCTAGTGGATGTAGAGCGCTCAGTTGCACAAGCCTGGCTTTTGTGCTCATTTGTATGACACATGTATATACCTGATGCATTTCAGACATGGCTCAGTTCGTAAAGGCTCTGCAGGCATCGAAGGCTGCTAAGGAGGCGAAGTCCCCGAAGAAAGAAGAAAATATGGACGAAGACATGGGACTTGACTGAAAAAAGACCCATCTAAGCACTGTTTGCTCACTGCGACTTTTAGGGTCACCTTACTGATGGGAGACAGTAGCCAACCTTTGCAAAACTATCACTTCTTCCCCCTCCGTGCCGTTTTTCATCAGACATTTGTGTAAAAGTGCTTTACAAAGAAAGCAAAAAATAAATTATGTTGACACTTGGGACTTCATTGTACTCGCTTTACTGGACTGTCCATTCAAAACCAAATCTTCGTCAGAATTGCTGAGGCAGTTGACCGTCCCGTGTCGTTGTGCCTACAGCTTTCTTCCTTCCTGGGTAGGAGTAGCCTTGCTTGAGTATAGATGGCAGATACCTTCATCTTGAAATGGACAATGGTCAAATTTTAAGTGCATATTTTTGCTAACGTAACAACTCTGTGTAACTATGTGTATATTGCAATGCATAGTCGTACAAAGAAAAGTTATGCTGTTATAAACTTCGTTTTTGGGAATTGCAAATTATTTGCAAATGAGATTTTTTTATTGGTATCTGCTTTGTGATGACGTTCAACTCTCCCTGGTGACCTAAAAAGTTGCGAGTGAATTTCTTTAGGAAAGTGGGTTTTCAGGAAGAGCCTAACTCTGTTCTGTCAGAGTTAAACTGTGTGAAAAACGTAAACATGGGAAAAAAATAACACAGGCACGTTCTGCCAGTGAACTCACCGTATTGGGCATCACACATTTTGGGTGGGGTGTCCACAGCTCTATGTTACCATGGGATACATTCTCTCACAAAATTTCAGAGATGGTTTAGCGCACCATCAATTGGAAGGTGCTTATGAAGGCAATGCTCCAAATAGTCTAATACCGTGGGATGCTACAAAAACCCGCTCACCAATGAAACACTGCGAAAACCTTGTACTCTGGTTGGAAGCAATGTGGATGGTGAGACTCCAAATGCATGTGACATCAGAGCTCATGTGCCACCATACTACAGTCCTCTCAACCATGCTTCGAGCAAAACAACTGTGCGCACATCGTCAACCTTTCATTTGTCTAGGACGACTGCGCTTCCTAGCCGTGTCACGCAGTAAAGAAAAATTATGCCATTGCACTCGCCATGAAGGCTGTAAGAACAGTAGAGCAGAGATTCGCCTGACCTTCAGTGATACTCGCGTTAAGGGGCTAGTGCGCGCTGGTGACCATAAACACTAGGCAGGTGCAGCCTGCTCGGTGTTTATGGCGGGAAAGGAAACTGTTATTTGTGGCGCAGTGCCACCTTTTCTTAACCCTTGCATCCCCTGTCAACCCCCTTTTTATACTCTACATGGCTATGCTATGCTATACTCTCCCATCTTTCCCTTACTCCTCAGCTGCACTTCCCTTTTTACATCCCCTTGCCAACCATGCTATACACAGCTAGCTGTGCTATGCCTCACCCTCTCCTCCTTTCCATCACCATCACTTCCCTTTTCCACCATCCTGCTGTACTGTGCATGGCTATGCTATATATAAATCTCTGTGCTATGCGTTGTTTTGCCTGCATGGTGCCATGGAGTAAAAAACTGCTTTATGCCATTCTCCTTTCCTCCTCCTCACGCTCACTCGTCTTTCTCGCCCATCGTTATACTATGTTATACATAGCTGTGATTTACACATGCTTTTACGTGTCTGATGCAAAGTGATATTAGATGAGAGCCGAGACCCTTTAAAAACGGCAACGCACTGTGGTGCTGATGCCCAAAGCTGCAGCTGCTCATTTCACCATGGTTTGCGCGCACGGCTTCTTTGTTGAAACACGTTTGATAGAGCTTCAATTGCTGGAATACGCGAGCGCATGTGTTGTCTCGTGGTTTTATTTCATATTGCGGGGGATATCCTTAAACGGACACTAATGACCACTATTAAGTCTATGTGGATTGCTGAAATAGCAGTCCAGAAACCTCGTAGTGCTGCTTTCGTGCCAAGAAAGGTATATTTTGAAATAAAATCACGTTTCAGTGGTATTTAGCGCACTTCCAAGTTACCAGCCTCAAGGTGGACACTTCCGCGTCACTGTTTCCGTGCACAACGTTGCCGGGCTTTACTGCACGGCCGCCGAGACTAGTAGCAGTAGAGCGAAAGTAGTGGGAGCTACAGCAGCAACAACGGCCATTGAACAAGTTTGTACCATGGCCTCCAAGATGGCAGGCAAGCTTGGTTCAACTTGATGGCATGACTTGTTCAGTTTAACCTGGCAAAAATGGAACTTTTAAACCACTCTCGTCATTCCCCATAGTAACCTCCAAAGGATCTTTTGTCTACAAATCAAACATAAACGGACAAAAAGCATTTTATTACATCTCTTGATTAATGAAAGATTGTTGATTTAGTGCAGTTTGGTCGATTACTAGTGATTAATTGTAGGCAGTAACTCTGACATTATTGGAATCACATTGCGAATGTCCTACTTGTGGTGCATGTGTTGTTGTGTATTTAGCTTGATCTTTTGGCAAGTAGGGCACTGCTGTTGATAATAATGTTATTTAAAATGTTGACATACATTGAGCTTTCACTCTCGCAAATTCTCATTTGCCTTAAATGTCCTTTAAGAGCCGGAAAAAAAAAGGTCACTCAGCATGTACGCTGCCATTAAAATTGGATCAGTAGTTTTAGGATGACCTCCATAACATTATAAAAAGTGGGCCTAAAGTGAACGTTAATATTTTGCATGATTAACTAATTAAGTGGATTATGAGGATTACTCTGACAAGCACCACTGTCAATAAACCATTAGTCATTGGTTTTATTAATTAGTGCTTTGTCACTCATTTTGGAAAGCTGCCTTTAAACCTGTATGTACTGCCAATGTTCACTCGTAGTCTGCATTATGTGGGTCGATCATGAGGTTTTCACAAACAGGCTGGTGAAATTTCTGCACGTTTGGTCGAGCACATGATTTATAACGAGCATTTTTATAAGTACGCTAGCATCCCGAGAGTCGGGCAACGTTGGCGTGCATGTGAGCCATGACGTAACAAGCCGTTTTCTTTGCAAGTGTGTCTATTCCGGCCAACTGTACTATTTTGCAGTCAGCCTGCCCCGCCGCGGTGGTCTAGTGGCTAAGGTACTCGGCTGCTGACCCGCAGGGCGCGGGTTCGAATCCCGGTTGCGGCGGCTGCATTTCCGATGGAGGCGGAAATGTAGGCCCGTGTGCTCAGATTTGGGTGCACGTTAAAGAACCCCAGGTAGTCTAAATTTCCGGAGTCCTCCACTACGGCGTCTCTCATAATCAAATAGTGGTTTGGGACGTTAAACTCCACATATCAATCAATCAATTTTGCAGTCAGCCGTGCGTACAATAGAGCTATTACAGCTTTCTTCAGCTCGGCATAAAAAAAATCGGACGATTTTGGAGTGGCTGAAACATCATAGAAGATGACAGCTTCACTCCATGAAGCACGTGATGTCACCCACGTCATGACAATAGCGGCCGCCGGCCGTGCGCGGGAATAATAGTCGATGACTTTTAGACCTCATCTTGCAATGAAATATTTTCTTACAGTCCATTTTTCGCATATGTACAAGCTCGATAGTCATTTTATTTCTTTATTCAGCTGAAAACCACAATTCGGTAGGTTACCGTGTCATGACCCGTTTAAACTTCGTAGCACGCGGTTCGTGAATTCAGTCAACTAGGGTGCGTGGTCGTGAAGGCCTGAGCTAGTCTTGGTTCTTGTTACCTAAACCACCCTGTATGTGCCCCCTCCCGCCTCACACACACTGATGCACGCGTGCGCAGACGCACGCATACACAAAGATTTTGCGGAGCGTATTTGACTTCACCCTTCTCCAAAACATGCTATGTGCTGCAGCTGGTTTATAAACTTAGAGGACGCTTGAGCTTCGCGTTCAAGAGCTTAATCGGGCTCTGTTCGCCTGGCTTCGCTTCTCGCTGGGCATCTCAACCGGCCACGAGGAAATGAACATCTTGGACATATCTTTGGCCGTTTCAAACTACCCTAGAATGCCCGCAACCTACTGAAAGTGCAGCTCCGAAGTTCCCACTACGCCATATTTCATCATCTTGGTAATTGATGGAGTAATATACCTCCTTAAGGTAACGCGGGCACCTGAGCAACTGTACCCTTTGTTGATGCTTTTGTTGATATTAGGATGTCTTGGTTGAAATGACGTTGAAAGACACAAGGCCTCGGAAGTGAACGAGCAGAGTGCAGACACATCCGATGATGACCACAGGGAGACAAATGGATGATGATGATTATGGTAATACACAGATGAGAAAAAAGCACATAACAAATGCCCACAATGCTTGAGTGCCTTTGTTGTGGGTGAACATCCAATTCGTGACGAAATCCACGTTTTGGGGTGTCACAGAACGAGCGCTAAAAACGGGCGCGCCGCCAAATTCTTGCGATAACGGGCGGGAGAAACGCCGCGAGGTCAAAAAGAAAAAAGAAAGAAAGAAAACAAACGTCCAAGGCTCCCCGGGCGCGCGCTCTCCCCTCGGAAGCGTGGCTTCGCCGACGAACCTCCTCACCCCACATCGGCGGCCCAGCAAGCCCGCGATTTTTCTAGAACGAAAGGGGCGTGGTCATACCGAGTTGAGTCATCGGCCGGGGAGGGCATTCCAACCGTCTCGCCCTCTTCCCAGCTTTCGCTGCGTATCGCGCCGACGAAATGACGAGAACCGTCTGGAATGTCGCGCGCAAGGTATTTAACCGAGCAGCCGAGATGAGAGATCAGGAGGAGACGGAAGTGAGCGCCAGAGCGCGTAGGGATTCCGCCGTGTAGTCGGCGAAGGTTTTGGTCCGTAGGGACGAAGCCGGAGATGAAGAGGATTTCCACCTGAGGGGTGAAGGCTCGAGCTACAGGCAAGAGCGTGTGTTTACCGCGATCGAGCGAAGACGCGTGGCAACAGCTGCGTGTGTGAAGCCGACGTGTTTCCGGCGAAGAAGTTTGAAGCTTGGAGAGTGGCCTATTGAAGACGGGAGGTTTCCTGGAGGAGAAACTTCGAGGGCTGCGGAACGACAACAACGCTGGACTTTGAGTGAGTGATTCTCGGAAGAGTATCATCTAGACTTTGGTTCCAAGAACTTTGGACTGAATAGGTTTTCTATCTCTTTAGTCTTTAAGTGTCTTGGTTGTTCAATGCATGCGACTGCATTGTAGTGCGTATTGTTGTCCGTGTCCGTTGTTTCAAGTGTGGCTGATTGTATTGTGTAGTACGTTGATTGATTGGTTTGATTGGTGACATATTGTATGCAACTATTGTGGAGTGTGCATTTTTGTGTATTGTTTTCGATCTGCCATTATTGAGAATATAATTTGTTTGTTTATCAACTCTCGGCTCTGACTTGTTCTTTGGGCCACAGCCGGCGTCCGCTGGCGCGCCAAAAAGGACCACTTCTAAATTGTCCACGCTTTCGTGGTGCGGTTCGGGGGGCCGATACTTCGGCTCTTGGAATTAGCCCGGCGATCGCCTCCCTAATAAACGGGACATGTGTGACATGGGGCCTGGTTGGTGCAAATCAATGCGAAAGGAAATTGCAGTACATCACATTCGCTAATTTTTTGGGGGTGAAGCTCCTAAAGGCGTGGGTCTGTCCATCCCTTGTATGTATGTATGCATGTATGTATGTATGTATGTATGTATGCATGTATGTATGTATGTGAACACCAATCATTCTTCCTATGCCAACTGCCCACTACTTCGTCCTTGCAAACATCCCACTAGACCCAATCACCGATCCACCACTTCGCCGACCATAAAGCATATACTGTTGAGAAGTAGCCAATACTAAATGCAAGATGGTCGTGTTCTTGTATCCAGGTGCGCGTTAAAGTATCACAGATTGTCCCACTGTGTTCATCCTTTGTACATGTCCGCCTATAGTTCACCCTAAAAACTGCCCACTAGTTCGTCCTTGCAAACATCGCACTACACCCCATCATCGATCCACCACTTGACCGACCATAAAGCCACTTTATTGAAGGGGGAACGGAAGCGAAGTATAGCTACCACTTAGGAATAATATTTTTTTTGCAGAAATATATGCAGTGTTTGTCACGTCTTTGATGATGTAGTGGGCGATCAAACCCTCTAGCGCTTCGTCCCGCTTATCATCATTCACACCGTGGATATGCTGTGATTTTCTCTCATTCTCGAAAGAGGTTACCGAAGACATTTAATATTGAATTATTGTCACGTCTCGATTTTTTACTCACGTAACGACATTTTTTCGCTCACTACCAACGGCACTGATTCCGACACCGGAATTGCTGCGAAAGTAGATTTTTTTTTTCTTTAGCAGAGCTGTTTAGGGTGGAGCTTATTCTTCCCAGAGCATTCACAGTTCCCAGTGGGTATATACAGTTTCCTACTAATACGTCACAGGCATACTACAAGCGCCACTACTTGCCACTTGTTCACTAAAAGGAGTCCGTGCACAAAATCGTATGTGGCACGGGGAGTGGAACAAAGAGACAGTCACAGAGAGAAAGAAATACTGTGGAAGACAATGGGTTTCGAAAGCAGGAAAAAACTGTCTCTGGTCTTGCTTGTACCGATGCAGACCATGCTTAACTATGTGATCCCAGCAGCTCTGCTGAGGTGGTGGGATTGATTATTCAAGATGAAAGCTAGAATGGGTAAAGCAAGTAGGTGCATCTCTATTTCAGGACTCCAATGATCCTTGCCATCGTGACAGTAAATCAGCTGATTCAATTGTTTTCGACACTTCCAGCTTCATCCCGTCCCGTGCGGCTAACAAAGACTCTTCGCCAGGGCCCTGAAGGCGATTGCGGCCAGATGGTTTCTGGAATGAGGGACCCTCCCACCTATACGGTGACCCCGAGCGCCCGAGCTCAGGAACACTGTTTCGGGACATTAAGCGTTTATTTCAATATCACCATCATCATGATAATCATCATCATCACCACCACTATTATCTGGTGTGCTCATATGTACCCTGTGCTTGGTTATAGCCACAGGGACGTTTGCTCTGCGGTATTTGACTACATAATTGAAACAAAGCGATTGCCATGTTAAAGTGCCTATATATATATATATATATATATATATATATATATATATATATATATATATATATATATATATATATATATATATATATATATATATATATATATATATATAATCATTCGTTTTAGACCCACCATTACCTCTGTCTCAAATCACATCTGATAGCCTGCATCGAACTCTGCTCAGATATACTCCTTTTTCGATTTTTGGCTTTTTTTATATAATTTTTTTTCAGTCTAAAATTACTTTGTGTTTGTGAAACCATAAGCCCTTTACTTAAAGATCCTGCCGCCCGGTTCTTGGCCGATCCCCCTTTGTGGGTGTGCGCCAGAGTAACAAGGATCATCATCAAGTGCTGACTACAAATTAAGACCTCTTATATTGCTAGAAAGGCAAGCTCTGCGGCTGTTCCTTCGGCTACCTAGGTGTGTCGCGAATAGCGTGCTTTATTTGGAAGCTCGAATCATTCCACTTGATGCTAGATTTCGACAGCTTACCGTGCAAACATTTTTAAAACTCTACGATGCGCCCCTCTCCTGTTCACAGACAGTTTTCATCAAATATCCAGTTTCTTTAAGCGCCCGTGGTGTCGTTATCAAAGACCCCAAGTCATTTTCGTCGAGTCTATTATCAAATTTTCACGTTTCCATCCAGCATTTCACTCCCCAAACCCTATGCTCGGTGCCAGCTGACTTAATTTTCGATGACATTTTTCCGAAAAATGCCAAGTTACTTCCAAAGCATGTTCTGGAGGGCCTCCTTCAAGACCATCTCAGTCATTTTCCCAATTATGTAGTAATCTCGACGGATGCAACGCAAAATCTTCAGAAGGCGGAGGAAGGTATTTTTTCTCATCAGCTTAATTGGTATTTTGCACTTCGATTGCCTGACTTGACACCAATTTATCTCGCAGAATTTCTGGCAATTACATTGGCTCTACGAAAACGAAATTCTCAGCAATCAAAAGCTATTACTATTTCGGATGCTTTGTCTGTTTGTACACATCTAACGTCCGCAAAGCGGTGTCCTCTTCTCAGGATATTTTGGTCTCCCGTACCACGTAGCCTATCAGAAGTTCGGTTTATTTGGGTCCCCGGTCATGCTGGAATTGTACTAAATGAAATTGCTGATTCGCTCGGTTCGGCATCTTTAAATTTTCCGGTGGTGCTAGTATAGCTCCACAGTTTCCTTGTATCACTGCCGAACGATTCAAACGCCTGGTAATCTTAAAAATTAACGAAACATCACTCCTGCAATCTGAAGAATTTCGGCACCTGCAATTCACATGGAACACCGTAAAATGCCCTTCCCGTAAATGTGAGTTGACCCTCACAAGCTTTCGCTATAGAGTTCCTCGGTTAAATTTTTATCTCCACAAATCAGGATTTTCATTAACTAACCTATGTGCAGTTCGCAATGAACCGGAAACAATAGATCACTTTCTTTTCACATGCCGCCGCTTCGCCTCACTGCGCCGAATAATTCTTGAGAGACCTGTTGGTATGCTCGGATTGCCTGTTAATACATCCACCCTTTTAGGGGCGAAGCTTCTTAGGGCGTGGGCTGTGCGTCCCCTGTAGCCTGTATGTAGCCACCTCTAGTTTAGTTCTTGCAGTGTTTACTAGATGGCGGTACCGTCTCCTGTATGTAGCCACCTCTCGTTTAGTTCTTGTAGTGTTTACTAGATGGTGGTACTTGTAGCTGACGATGAAAAGATGCAAGATGTTATAAACTAGAAAGCGGTACTTGTAGTTGATGAAAGACGCGAGATCTTATAAAATAGGAATGATGTCACATATGGCGCGTGTCATTGGTTGAAGGCGATCGTTCGATTTAGTGCGGCGACGTACGCTAGGGGGAGCGATGTAATAAAATCGAGTGGGCAAAATGTACAGAGGATTCATGGTTTACCAGGTTTACCTCCGGAGCTTCGCCCACTCATCATCATTCACTTCGTGGATATGGCGGAATTTTTTATCGCTTGGAGCTAGTCAGTTGGGTGCGGGCCGCAGTGCTATTCTGTCAGCGCTACACAAATTCATTCAGGCAACCGGAAGGATACGCTGCTAGTCAAGTCAAGTCAAGATCCTTGACGATGTAGTAGCGCATACCCACGCTGGGGGATTGGCCAAGAACCAGATAGTTTTCATGAATTTCTTGTTTAATAACAGATTAAAATTAATCTGTTTACGAGTCATAAAAGAAAGATGCAATAAGACAAACTTGATGGTTGAATTGTAAATAATCTGTAGTGTAATGCAATAAAGGGTCGTATTTGATTTAATATCAATTTGGAAATTTCAAAATCTACCGAACAATGATTTCAACACTTAAACCTCTTTGAACTTTTGACGAACTCCTGCAATGCGTCAACCATCTTCCCGTCGCTGTGGCCTAGACACAAAGCCCCGAAATAAAGCACATTTTCAGTATTTAAATCTATTCCGAGAAGGTGGCGAACGGCTCCTAAAGTGTTTTTACGTAAGACAAAGAATCTATTACAATAAATGAGATAATGTTCAGTTGACTCATTTACTCCACAAACAGGACAATGAGGGGAGGCTGCCAGACCAGCTCTGTGTAAATATAAATTCAGCTGTGGAATTTGACAGCGCAGTCTAGTGATTGCGACTTCCGTTCCTCGCGTTTAACATATTTTACTATTCCAATGGTATAACAAGTGCTTGAATTCTGGTGTGGCTGTTAGTGAAGGTGTAAAAAATTCCTATAACAGTAGTTATAGCGCCTATAAAGAATATCTAGCGCCCATAAAAAATTTCGATGCCCGCTGCTAGTGGTGCTGCCAGATATATCGATTCCTTTGTCCCCCTTCTTCATTCTTGCTAATTTGTTTTATATATTCTGGTTTATCGAACTCTTCTGCACTTTTACGTTTTTTTTTTCAAAGAAACATTATTATTTTTCTCATCTAATTTTTCTCTTTTTTAGCAAGCGTTGTATAAAAAATATTCATTATATGGTACAGTGTGGCCAATCCCCCTTGTGGGTATGAGTCGAGATCTTCTAGGTGACAAGACAAGACAATCTCGAGTTCACGCGAAGTAATGCGAAGAAACAAAAAAAAAGAAAAACGCCTAACACTCGGTCAATCCCCAGTGAGACTGCCTGATTTTACTCCAGTTTTTGAAGCGGAGCTCTTGGCGATTATTTTAGCTCTTCGAAAACTTCCATCAAATCAAAACAAAGCAGTCATAATGACGGATTCTCTTTCAGTTTGTGCAGCTCTGACAGCTTCAGATAACTCTCGAATTCTATGCACATTCAAAACATTAGTACCCCCGCAGTTGAGACTCCTGAGATTACTATGGGTTCCGGGACACTGTGGATTAAGATTAAATGAATTGGCCGATTCCTTAGCACGAGCCGCACTTGAAGGGCCAGTTTTGTCCATACTGCCAGATGTTGAATATATCACGGCAATAAGATATCGAAAATCAGCAGTCTCCACTGATACGATCGAAAAAGTAACTACATGGACAGACTATAACCACCTCATGTTTCCATGGCAACCCCACTGGAGCCAGTCCAGAAAGCTCGAAGTCTTAATTACTAAATTTCGATGTCGTGTTCCCCCCATAAACCTGTATCTACACAGAGCTGGTCAGACAACATCACCCCTCTGCGCATTCTGCGGAGAAATGGAATCACTAGATCATTATTTTTTGTATTGTCGTCGCTACGATATACTTAGAAAAAGGTTACTAGTTATGCCATTTCGGAAAATAGGCCTTAGATTGACGGCGGAAACAGCGCTAAGCTTTGGTGCCTCAGTTTTGGGACATTGCCACAGGGATGCTTTCAATGCCGTTTGCGATTATATTCAGGCAACCAAGCGTATACCTTTGTAATCTTCAATCAAAAAATTATTTATTACTCCCCAGGGCAGAGTGAAGTAAACGAAGCTGAGTGGTAATCATAACACCTCAAAGCTCAAAATTGCTAAACTTGATTTTTTTCTCGTTTGCTCTTTTTATGTTGTTTTTATTTTTACATTAGTCTTGATATAATACCAATTCATTACACATAGTTAAAATGATCACAGAAAAACTGCACTACACTTTCTTGGCCAATCCCCCTGAGTGGGTACGAGCCAACATCCCAGGGAAACAAAACAAAAACAATCCCCTGCATTGGGTAAGAGCCATGCGAAGAGGAGAAGAATGAGTGCACGCGATCCGGTGTGCCATTGGGCGCTGTCACCAAATCTGTTTTCGGCGACATATATATTTCCCTGCAACGCGTACTCATGGACCTCCCCATGAATCTACACGACGATGAACTAGGCCCAGCCTCCGGCCTCCAATCGAAGATACCGAGTCCTGCTCCGCGGCTTCCAGCTCAAAGCACGGCGACTCTGCAGGCCGCGCCACGCTGGCCTAACCGTGCTGCTCTCGAAACTGCTTCGGTAGACGACGCGGGCGAGCAGCGTTCCGAGACTTCGCGTTGTTGTCAGAAGCGTGCGGAACTGGCAGTCGTTGACCGACATGGCAGCTCTCCTGTCCCTGGGCAGCGAATTCGTTCTGCTGCTGCTGCCGGGCAGTCCACAGTAAAAAACATATTTAGCCCTCCAGGTCCGATGCAGGCGGCCATGGGTGACTCAACTTACCTCGCCGTCGAAACCATGAGCAGGCCCTCACGACGTCATTCACGGACGGGACTCGCAATTTCCGGGAAGAAGCCATCTTCAAAAGGTGCCTCTAAAAAGGAATTGAACATAGTCATCGAGTTGCCAAAGAACCTTGCCAGACCGTTGCGTCATCAGAGCGGTACGAAAGGAACCGTCCATGGTACATTGACGCCGAACCTTCCTTCTGTACCGGCTGCCAGGATGCCACAGGCGGCAACCGAAACAACCGTAGGTGTCGGCGACCTTTCATCTGCGGTGAATACTGCGGCAGCTGGCGGCAGTGCCATTCAACCGCCAGGGGAGTCGTCCATTTTGAGGAGGAGCTCGACGACTGTCGGAACCATCGTGAGCCGTGTTTTCGTGAGAGACTCGGGCCGCCACCAGGAGACGTCGATGGGCACGGCAGAGACGGCTTCCAACACGCGCGGACGCAGTCAGCGCGAGATATACGTGGATATAGGATTGCGCCCACCGCCTAAATTAGCTGCTTCGGATAGGCCTATCGCCGCACCGACGACATTGCAGGATAGGGATGGCTTCCTACTTAATAATACGTCCGAGGCGCCTAAGTCATGGTCACTGAAACATGTTGTGACCGTGAAGTCCCCCAGAAAACGCCCTCGGGAGGGCATGAAGGACGAGGAACGTGGCAAGATAAAGCGTCTACTGGAGATGACAGCAGCCGAAAGGCCAATGAAAGCACCGTACTCATGGCAACAACCGTTTGCGGAGTTTACAGCGACACGGCGAGCAGAGTCAGAAGAGTTCGTTACTGTTCCCCAGGTGACGAAGAAGGAATCTCGCAAAGACACTGCCACAGCCAAGCGTCGTTCTTCGGCGCCACAAGTCGCATCAACCATGTCAACACTAGAGGAAGATGCATTCCGCGGAACGAAGGCAAGGGTAGCGAGGTGTGCTTCCTCCTTCGTTGGCAAGGAAAAAAAGAAGGAACCGAAAGAAGCGAAGGACTCAGAAAAACACGATGATGTCCACTTCGAGGAACTGCCTGCAACGGACGCCCGCAAGTCTTCAGTGGCGTCGCTACCGGAGAGTTTGTTGATAAGGAAGCGATCAGTGGACCGTATTGGCGAAGTTCTGGACGAGTATACCAAAGGCAACCTGAAGAAGGATGACAGGGACTCGATGAAGGAACTTGTATTTCCTAAGTTTCTTCCAGAAGAAACGAGAGAAGCTGTGATGGATAAAAACAGAAAGACGGAGGTCAAGAAATATGCTGTAAGAAGGGAAAGTGTCTCACCTACATCACCTGTAATTCCTACATCTTCGGCTTTTCCAGAAGCGGCAAAAGACGTGCCAACTACGGAAGATAAGAAAAAGAGAAAGGAGCGAAGAAAGTCTTCGTTGATGACAAGCGGCGCCCTCACGTATTCAGCTATTAAAGATATTTCAACGAAAGAAACGACTGATGGCAGGAAAGGCAAAAAGAGCGCGAAGCAAAGTGGCTCACATGCATCTCTAGAAGCAGCGAAAGAGACGTCAACTAAGGAAGCTAAGAAAAAAGGGAAGGAGAGAAGAAAGTATTCGATGAAAGACAGCGCTCCTATGTTTTCAGGAATTAAAGAAGTTTCAGTGGGAGAAACAACAAAGACCAAGAAAAGGAAAGGAACGACTTCAAGAAAGCAAAGCGCTGCGGCTACATCTCTAGAAGCGGCGAAAAAGGCAAGTGGACAAACAAAAGAAGAAAATACTCGACGCGACGAATTGCCCGGTGAACTATTCAGGTTCGACGCAAGACCCGTCGACACGGCAGGAAAACAAAAAGCCACTGATGCAGCAACGAAGGAGAAAGTGGCCCCGGTTATTAGTGGCGATCAAAGAGAAACGTCACAAATAGCCCCCACATCCGATTTACCCGATGAGGGCAATCGAAAAGGGAGCAAAGTATCTATAGAAGTGGCCGCTGCTAGCAAGAACGTCAACTCCGAGAAACTCGCAGAAACCGGTGGTTTGCGACACGAAGGCCACGTTAAGAAGGTCACGAAGAATGACAAGGCTAGCCTGATGCACCAAACGACTGAAGGGGAGAAACCGACGGGACATTTAGAGAAAGGAATGACTGATGACCGGCATGGTCCACTGAAAAGCAGCTTGGGAAAGGCTGAAAATTTCGCGGGACCAGAAAAGATTCCAAAGAAAAGCGTCCTAAAGAAGACGAAGGGCCAAGTGTGTGAAGGAGGCAAAGCGATCGACTACTTGGCTGAAGGTAGAGATCTTGCCTCGGAGGGCGTGCTGCGGTCCTGTCTGAAAAATTCAAAAATGGCAGCAGCATTGAGACAGGGCGCCGAACCTGCCAAAGACGATGAAGAGGGAGAAGAGGCTAAGGCTGCATGGCGGGCGATGATGCGCCGAAAGGACTCTATTGCTGTTCACCGCGTCACGCAGAAAAAGCACGAAAGACAAGGACTGGTTGCCGAAGAAGAGCCACAGGTGTTGCAGCTAGGAAAGCATCGGCCGTCACCAGTTCATAAAACCGAAACACGACCAGTTGCCGAAGGGGAGCCAGTGGTGGTTCAGTTAGCAAAGCAGGGACTGTCACCAGATCAGAAAAGCGAACATTGGCCGGAAAAGGCAAATAAACCAGCAGCACTGCTGCCGCAGTGTGCTGCATTTGCCAGAGGTGGCGATGAGGAAGAGGAGGCGTCGCGATGGGAGATGATGCGCAGGAAAGACTCTATTGCTGTTCATCGTACTGCACAGAAGCATAAAGGAAGAGAACCGGTTGCCGAAGGCGAGCCAGCGGTGTTGCTGTTAGGAAGGCGTGGCCACTCACCTGCAGCTCGAATGACGGAAATACAGCGGCCAATGGATGCTGCGCCGGCGCACAAAGCAGGAATACTTGCGGATACCGGTCTCTCGCCGCCATCCTCCGGCCAGTCACGACAGAAAGGCCGGCACAAGGGGAGGAACCGCGTAGCGCGTGGCGCCACTCCAAAAGAGCAAACGCGGTCTGACAGCATCCTACGAATTCCAGAAGGCCGCCTTGATGCCGCATTACCACGTGCCATCCCTGTACCACAAGGTGGGCCCTTGTCTCCGACTTTGCAATCGCGGAACCTTTCGCCTATTGTGCATTCGCCTGATATGTCATCGCCACAAGCCGTCGCTGTGCTGCGTGGCGAGAATTTGTTTCCGACTGCACGATTTGAGACCCTTTCGCCTGTGATGCATTCGCCTTACATGTCATCGCCACGAGAGAACCTTTCGCCTGATATGCACTCGCCTGTCATGACGGCGGGAAGTATGGTGCCGAAGCACTTAGGACCCGGCGGTGTGCACGGTGGCATGCCGATGGGGCCGATGCCACCTATGGGCATGATAGACATGCGAGGACGTATGCCGCGGCGTCGCATGCGCTGGCGGGGTCGTCAACGTAAGGGCCCGTACGCCGTCGGTGACTCTGCCTCCAAGGAGATTGAGCCCGACAAGGTAAAGTTCTCTCGCATCAAGATGTCCCCCAAAACGCCACAGGCGGTAGCACCTCCAGTGTTGCACTCTCCGATTTTTGATGCTGGATCTCCTACAAGCTCACCCAAAGGAGGAAGTCCAGCCTCTAGCATGATATCACATTCGACTCCGGCAATGAAGAAAGATGGGAGAAGGAGTCAGCCGCGCGAAAGTCCCATGGAGGTATTGCCCAAACAAGGCGACGCTCCTAGGAGGAGTTCGGGCTACATCTCACAGATCGCTGACAAGGTTGCGCCTACGGCGAACGGCACGGTGTCTCCGAAAAGGAAGCGGTCGCGTAAGAAAAGAAAAGGTGTGCTGAAGACATCGTGCTCCAACCTGAAAGGGAAAGGCGGCGCGATGACAGTGCAGGAGTTGCTGAAAGAGATTAAACAGAGAAAGTCGGCACAAGGGACTGTTGCCGAAAAGGGCCCCAAAACTGGCAAGAGCGAGCGCAGGTCCCCGGAAAGGAAGAAAGAGAAGGCGAAAAAGAAAGAGGAGAAGACGAAAGTGATGAAGAAGACAGCCGACACGCAGACTTCATTCCTTTTTTCCGAACCAGAGACTCCGGCCGTCATGCTCGAGAGCGGAGATCGAGGCTTCTGCGATTTTCGCTTCAATGTTGGCCTGCACAGAGTCGTCCGAGGTACCTTGTCACGCAACGAGTTCATCGGGCAGCAGGACATCGGGCAGATGCACAGTCCACATGAAGTCATCGTTGCTTACTCCAGTAAGAGAGACGCGAGGGCGAGGATTGCGCAATCGGAAGTGCTCGGTTCGTTAGAAGCGCCAACGCCTAGACCAGATGCTGATGACATACCTTCAGATTCGCTGCAACCTCAGTCCGACCAAAAGGCAAATATATCGAATCCACGGAGTACTGGTATCACTGCCACCGAAAGTAAAGAAACAGCGCCCGAACAGACGAAGAAGAAGGGCGATAAACGATCGCATAAGAGCAAGAAGCAGCGCAAGTCCAAGTCTAAGCGCAAAATCAAGCGCACGCCCAATAATGCGCGTTCGATGCCGGTTCTTTTCCGATGGCTCCCGTCCCGGACACAGAGTGACGTAAGGGCTGCGCTTTTTGACGTCACGTCAAGAACGGCAAGTACGCAAAACGATGTGCCCAGCTCCCAAGCGGGACAGCTATCGTCTCGAGCGTTCTCGTGGACAAGAAAAGCGACGCGATCGACCAATGTTGACGACGAACGCAAGCTGCTCGATGCCGGCACCGAAGCGCAACTCGCCGTTGCCAGCGGCAGACATGGCCCCAGTTCTCGTCATATAGCAACCCTTACTACGCGCTTGACCGAATCCATCAATCCACTCTACGAAATTGGCGGGGATGAACCCAGCGTTAAGGGAAAGAAAGGACAGAGCGCGGTTTTGCCACAAAAGGTGCTGCATTATTGGCCGCCTTTGGATTCTACCACGTTCACGGTTGATCCAGTATTGCCCGAGTCGCCGCTCAAGGAAGCGAGTACTGCTGCCGAAGGAAGCCCCGTAACGCAGATGACTGTTTCTCTAGCGAAACGAAAGAAGAAAATGGAATCTCCCCCTGATTTTACTTCCGTGGCAGAGACCACTACTTCGTCTTCGGAATTTGAGGAAGTGGTCTACCCCGCGAACGCGGGAGTTCGAAAGAAGGAGAAAAACTTCGGTGGTTCACATTCAAGTTCGAGGCGAGACGCAACACGAGATGGAGCAGTTCTGTCACGAAAACTTGACAGCAAGTCTCGCAATCGGTCGGAGCATGGCAGACGAAACGAAAAGCACGGGAGGTACAAGAGTCGCAACGGAGAGGCGTGTTCGAAAAGAGGACAGCATGGAAACAGACATTCTAAACAAAATGGGCGAGACGGGCGCAGTCCTGATCAGAATGACCCAGGCAAAAGCGCTTCAAAAAGGGGCAGCCCCGAAGCCAGAAGCACCAATCGATTAGTTGATGATGCAAACAATCCTGACAACGGAAGTCCAGGGAAGAAAAAATTGAAATTAGATGACGATGGCAACGAAAGTCAGAAGCGGAATAGCCGAATAAGCAAGATGAAGAGCAGCGGCAAGCAGGCCAGTGAACTCCAGGGAACACAAAATGCGAGAGGTTCTGACCGCAAACGCAGAAGCCCGCAAAGCAAGAGTTGGGCTTTCCAAATGTTGGGAAACAAAGGCAGTGGGAAGCAAGGTAGTGGTTTTACCACCACCAGCAGTAATGACATGAGGAGAAGAAATAGGCAGTTGACCAGTGCGGGCGTGAAATCATACAAGAGGCCTGAAAACGGACGTTTTGAGAATAAAAGCATAGAAAGGGAAATCGTGGTGGGCGCATCCAGAACCACCGTGTCGAAAACGACATCCGAGCTCGAGTCTGAAGTTGAGACACCATGTATTGAAGACGGTCTAACGAGTCATTTGTCTGCAAGTAGATCAGACACTAGTGTTTCCACGTCTCGACGCCGGCGTCGATCAACCAGAGACAGACGGTGGAGACGGTCCGACAACAGGCGTGGTGAACGCAGGAAGAACGAACGAAAGGGCAGAAAAAGAGTGAACCTTGTCCGATCTCCCCTGCGGTCCGGAAATTGTAGCAGAGAGCAGCCAGACGTGAAAGCTCGTAGCATTGACCGGATCGCGGAAAGTGACCTTCAACAATCGCAGGGTTACATGTGTTGGTTCCTTGTTGCGGGTGCTTCCCTGACACTATTAATGCTGTTCGGTTTTCTCGTGCTATATTTCGCATTATCACCGCCATCGCCATTTCAGCACAACGGTGAAACCGAAACGCAGACCTACACGTTACCGGTGCGAACTACTGATGACTACACAAAGGTAGACCCTGAGGTGACACGTATAGTTCACTACTGCGACACGGCGTTCTGTTCTCAAGAAGCCCGCTACGTAGAGTCACTCGTCACGTCCAACCAATCACCGTGCGTCAGTTTTTACGAGCACGTCTGCAACAAGTGGCTTAGCCAGCAGGCGAAACACCCCACGGGTTCCGAGTCATCGCTCTCACAAGACTCCATCCTGCAGCGTTCCTTGGCCCGCCAGCTGCTCTCCTTGATTCAAGACTCGACCGAACCAGATTTACAAACAGCGGCGAAGCTGTACTCGTCATGCGCTGTCGGTAGACATGGTAACATGAGCTTGGATGATAGGTTTGCTCTGGAGATCATGTTCGAACGTTGGGAAATCCGCTCATGGCCACGCACTGGCCACAAAAATTTATCGAACCTTAGTGTCTGGCGCTTTGCCGCAGAGCTTGTTCGTGATTTAGACCTTACAACTCTCTTCATGGTCACGGTTGGTGTCGATCCCGATGACATGGAAGCGACGATATTGGAGTTGGACTCACTCCGGTCGCTCTTTAGTGACAATTACCACGTGTTCGAGCACGAGGCTAAAGTTTACGGGGATGCTATCCATGAAATCATCTCATCGCTTAATGCTACGACCTCTATCAACGTCGACGACTTCACCAACCGGCTAGTAAAGGTATCGGGCGTCCTTAGATCAGCCACACTTCAATCCGAAGCTGAGGAAGAGTTCGAAGTGCTCAGATTGAGAGACCTAGACTATGGCGTAAGACACTTTATCGAAACGCTCCTCGCCAATGTGGCGGATAGCGTGCAAGACAGCTCGATGAAGGTGACTGCAAAGTCTCCAAAATACGTTCGCACCAATCTACCACACGCGCTGCTCTCAGTGCCTTTTCTGGACGCGCTTAACTACATGGGCTTTCTAGTTCTGGCCCGCATGGCTCCGTTTCTTCCGGAACAACTTCAAGCACTGCGGACGCTGTTCGCCAAAAGCATTGTCGGCCACACTGTTGCCGGCTTTACGGACACTGCTGGACTGTGCCTTTGGCTGGTGGACCACTCGCTTCCTGGCTGCTTCTCAAAGGCCTCACACAAGTGGCTACAGCGGGAGGGGCACAAAGATGGTCTGAAGCAGTGGATTGACCATCTAGAATCCGTGTTCCTCGCACACGTTCCAGACTTTGCCTGGATGAGTCAACTGTCCGCGCTCCTTGTCCGCTACCGCTTCAAGCGACGTCCGGTGACGCAATTCGGTGGCGAGCCCTTTCAAGACGAGGGCGCTTGTGCGCCGGAAGTCCCGTTCAACGCAACAGTGGACCATCCGTTACGTTTCTACCTCGATGTGTCTACGCACCGACCCGAAAGAAGGCTGCACGGCCTGCTGTCCAACAGCACCGCTCTGCGCTGGCAGGGTGGTGTTTATTCTGCTTCCGAGCTGCGCACCGAGGTCACGTTCGATCATTCTTTACACAAGGTGCACGTTCCCGCAGCCCTTTTCAACCTCTCGGTGCCCATTAACAGCTCCTTCTTCGTCTTCCAGCTGGCTCGCGTCGCCGTACGTTTCTACCGGGGACTTGTGCAAGCGCTCTACGAGAACCCGTCAGAGCGTGAGGTCCCGCTGAGTTTCACGGACGAGTCACGTCGTCGGGTGAGCGAACTGGCCTCCTGCTTCGCGGACGACGCCCAGCGCAGTCCTCCCGACGTCAGGGGCCTGTGGAGTCCGCAGCGCTCTTATGGGCGCTGGTATTCTGTGGGGAAGCCGCTACTGGACCAGACCTCCGCGTTGTTGCTCGCCTTGAAGGCTTTTGACGAATTGCTGCACGTGAGAGGCATCTGGAAGGCTCATGACCGACTCGCTGACCTGCCCGTCAAGACGGCGCAGAGGTTGTTCTTTGTCTATTTGGCCTTAGACAACTGCGAGCCGTCGTGGACGGTCGAGGGTGAAGGCATACCGGCGCGGCTCCGTGTCAACCTGCCTCTGCGGCACGTACCCCAGTTTGCCGAAGCGTTCAACTGCAGTCCCGTAGACCACATGGCGCTGTCCCCTGGTATGTGGTGCAACGTCCTCCGAAGCGGCGCTGTTCAGATCACACCGACTGCTGAGCGTGGGCGGCGTGCAACTCCCGTCATGACGCACTTCGGGCCTCTCGATAGTCCCAGTGACGGAGGCCCTCTTGTTTGAAGTTGCGACGCAGCTAGAACACGTCCTGTGTGCGTCCTGCCAAAATATCTGCGGCTTGTAAGGCGGTGTATATATTTATAGTGAGAAGCACCACTTTCGAAGGATGTGCGCGGGTCATTTGTGACCCTCCAATGTTTATAGTACCTATATTTCTGCGTATTCATATTCGGCTGGTTTCCTTGTTTAAGCTTAGTATGTTTGTTGTACACGAACCATAATTGTGCTCGTGAACATGTTTCCTACTGTGCTTCTGTGAATATTTACTTCATATGTATATTTCGTGATTGTTTTTTTTTCAGCGCGGCCATCGCAATCAGACAGTAAAGAAGCGTAACCTTGATAAGCAGGGACGTACCAACTTCCTCACTCGGGGTGGGGGGGGGGGGGAGAAAGGGGCTATAAATCTGTCGGCCATAGTTTTATTGACATTTCGCTCGGGGTCCGAGCTTCATCATAATGAAGTGTGTAGCAACATTGCCGTAATATATACATGTCCATATCAAGCAAAGTAAAGATACGCTAACCACAACTGATTTATAAACGTCATCGATGAAAATGCGCGTGAACAGCTCAAGAGAATCGTTGATGAAAATGATACAATGACGATGCTAAAAGTATACACGTGTACAAAACAGTAAAACCGGAATACTAAAAGCACTAAAATACAAATGCACAAAAACTTTACAGTTCAATGGACCAGGGGCGCAGCCAGAAACTTTTTTCGGGAGGGGTTCACACCAACCCGACTAGGGGGGGGGGGGCGGGGGCACAGGCATCAGTTTTTTTCTGTGACGTCACTAGCAGCGGTAGTTTAAAGAGATGGTGTACATGGATATCAAGTCATGGGATTCCCCCTCTCTCCATGCCTATGTTTGTGAAGAGAGTAAGTAAAAGTACTGCAAGAATCATTGATATTTGGGGAGTAACGTCACGCAACCACCATATGATTATGAGAAACGCCGTAGCAGAGGGCTCTGGAAATTTTGACCACCTGGGGTTCTTTAACGTACACCCAAATATGAGCACATGGGCTTACAGCATTTTCGCCTCCATCGAAAATGCAGCCGCTGCAGCTGGGATTCGATGCCGAGACCTGCGGGTCAACAGCCGAGTACCTTAGCCACTAGACCACGGCGGCGGGGCAGTGCTGTAAGAAGTACTGTAAAATACAGTAAACGACAGATACAGTGACTGTTTGAAGCAACGGCTTCTCATCGAACTATTGAATGGTCTAGTCTTCGAAAACGCATTATTGCGATGACTCACCCGATCGGAGAAGACATTGCTAACCTTTGTTAAGCGTAGGTGGCGTAGTTCTAGTCCGGATGAAGTGCGTTTCGGAGGTCAAGGACGGTTCCACTTACAAGAAATGAGAGGCATACGCAGCATGTTTTTGTAGATTCATAATTAAAATTTAGTTTTGCTTAATTTGCTGAACAAATTTCTAACTGTCGATGTCTGTGACTGCTTGCTATGGCAATTATTTTTATGTTAAATTCTATATGTCAATCAGCCCTGATGCAGTGGTAACTTTTAGTCAACTTTTTTTTACTCTACTGCGTGCATACACACAGGCTTGCGATACGCAATAAGTATATTTTAAAGAAATACTGCACGTTGGCAACACGATTTTGCACACGTTATTTTTTGGGAACACTTTCAGTTGCACTGTGACTTTTGATGGCAATGAAGTACTGCAATCGCAGAGGTTTTATCGTGCAATCTGCGAGGGTACTCATTGATGAGAAATTTTAACTTGGTATTAATTTAAAGTGCACGTGCCACTGGATTATACCTCTACTCACATAAAAGTAGATTGTTCGCTGCGTATGTGCACTAAAACACTTAAACACGCGCAAAAAAAAGCGAAATGTTTTCGTTTTTTTGCGTAACTTTCGTCTCTCGGCTGCCTAAAACATAGCGTTGCGTCAAGGTATCTTCCATTGTTTGCAAGCGTGCAGCCGACATTTGCCTTTACGTCAAAAGATTCAGAACTGTACAGAGTATTTCACCGCGCAGCATACGTGCGTTCATGTTTCCAGCACTTACACCGGCACGAACAGGAGCAGCCTCGAAGCACACAAAATCTTCAGTGATCCGTTGACCCGTGATGATGAAGGAATGAACTCCCGAGTTGTTCGGGTCATAGTGCACCATAATCCATTTTTCAGAACGCGTGAACTCGGACGAGAGCTGCCAGCGCATACAGCCCGATTTTACTTACGTTGTACTGTGCACCGTCCATGCCTGTTGGTTGTCTGTTTCAGACATTGTGATTCCAGTCGCTGGAGTTTCCCTGCTGCCATCAACTCCTTCGCATTTATTCACGTTTGTGATATTTCATCACAACGTGATAGAAACTACCAGCATTCCATATGGGGGCAATCACAAACGTGAGACGTCTCACGCACAGAGTAAGATATTCGGAGAGCGTGACAATACCGGTACCTTAAGGAAAGCAGAGGAAATGTATACCCGCTAATCTTTCCGCCAGGCGATAAACGAGCGCCAGTGTTGAAGGAGGAACTTCACCAGCCGACATGTATCGTCGTTGAAGTTCTCGTTTCTCGCATTCAGAGTCAATGCCAGAACTTTGCTATGAACGTTGCTTCTTAGCAATGCGAATGCACCCCTTTGAAATACGCTGGCTACACGTATTGCTGGGTAGCTCGTGTCCTGGGTTGATCAGCGCCCTTCTATGAGACTCGATGGTCGCGCCGAAACGCCGTACGCTACAACGCTTGATTATTATTTCCCGAAAGGTGACGCTGCTCCCAGTGCACACTTGACAACTGGCGAAAACGAGGTTGCCGCTTGTCACAGGTATACAGATGTGCCAGTGGCTGGCATTGAAGAGTACATTAGGCTTTCCGTTTTTTTTTGGCCTTTTCTGCACCATTTATTAGACCAGTTCAATGAGCGCTTTAAAATGCATTGGTACACCGTGAAGATGCCTTCTTCCCTTCTGCCACAGAATATTCCCGAATCTGTCACTCTTCCTGCTGCCCAGTAGATAGCTGACGTGTACTCGATCATTATATCAACTTCGGCATTGCAAGGAGAGTTAGCAGAACGGGTTGCGAAATGGAAGCGAGGAACGCTGGGAAAGTCTGCGATGGAAGCAGTTGCCAATTGCCCAGAGGTATTCTTCCCAAACGTGCACTTCCTTCTAGTTCTGGCAACTTTTCTGGTGAGCACAGCTGAAGCAGAACGCTTTTTTTCATTTCATCGCTGAGACGCATAAAGTTGTACCTGAGATCTACAACAACAAACGAAAGATCGTTATGCATCGCTCTCTGAACATCCACAGTGACTGAATGCAAATCCGCCCGGAAGACATACTCTCTGTTCTTTACCGGAAGTGTCGACGGCTTAAGCTGAATGTGTGTGTAGTATCGATCATAAGTGCCTGCTTAAAATCAAGGAATAAAGTTAACTGAAGTTGTTCTTGGATTGAGATTTTCTCAAACACAGTAAAAACATAGTTGTTAATGAATAATTGATGGGGTTTAACATCCCAAAACCCGAATATTATTACGAGAGACGCCGTAGTTGGCTGCTCCGGATATTTTGCCGCTTTGGTTCTTTAACATGCACCTAAATAGAAATTCACGGGCATCAGGCATTTTCGCCTACATCGAAAATGCGACAGGGACTCGACCCCGGTACCTGCAGTTCAACAATAGCCACTGGATTACCCAGGCGGGTAGTAAAAAAGACGATTTTGGTAAAATCAGTACGCGGTATACTTTTCATCTGGCTGTAAGGGAGCCAGTTCAACTGTATAAGACAAATTGCTGAAAATAACTTTGACAGCACGGCAGAGTTATTCCGTTCTCTCCCACTGCCTATTCCTTGCTTTTTGGTGGCACGTTTCACTTGCAGACGTGGTTCGAGGATACGAAAGGTGTGAAGGGCAACGCAACAACCCACGTTTGATGTAAGAACTCTCGTAAAGTTTGGGTAACATATGTGGCGTATAATAGGACATGTAACGGGCAGGAAAACCTTCGTGTCAGAGAAAGATAATAGACAGTATTTTGCTGTGTCATGTGCCTGTTTGCTGCGTGAAACATTGCTTGCACAGGGTTTATTTAATTTCTTCTAAAAATTATGGTTATTATGTATTTGTTCTTAATTTTACATGATAACATGACCCAAGTTTCTTCCTTCTGTTCATTTCTTGTGCGTTCTGTCGCTATTTTCAGAAATCACTCGATGTGCCCTTATAGTCATGGCAATGTGAAGGGACGCAAGGATGGAAGGAAGCAATATAAATATTCTTATATCGTCGTATATTTTTCCAGCTTTATGTTCCTTATTCTTGCGCTGTTTGTCATGATGCTGAACAATAAGGCTTGTGCTGACTACGGCTGACCACACTGCATTTCTCATTATGGTGCTTTAGGTTTATGACCGCCATATTTTTATTTATCAACCTAAGCCAGATGAGTATTTTAGCAGGCCTTTCTAAGGCTGTGATTGACCTGCACGTTTGCCTGTGTTGCACCTTGGTCACTATAAACCACACTTCGGAGTGCCTTTAGCCGTTAGTGAGGAGTAAATATATGTATAAATATATTGTACACTCGCATACAAGCCAAGTTAGTTGTATGAACCGAATATTTTGTCGCACACATTGTATCAGTCAGGCCACGCTCAATGACACCAACACGCATATCCGGACACTAGTGAACGCCCATGTTTATTGCCGTCAGTCTTTTATAGCGAAACAATAGAAAGGGGTAGGGGTTTAGCAGATAGTAAAGAAAGGCACATGCAGTGCAACCAAGATAGCTGGCTTGCGCTGTTGGGCCTGATACGATACATCTTCTCCTTCAACTCGAACTGCTGAAAGCTTTGATTGTATCCCGGAGGTTCCGGACGACGTGTTTGACGCTGCGCAAAGGTTTTTGCGTACAACTTGGCACTACCGGGGACGAGCCGGACGTGGGAGATTCTACAGAGGCAGGTATACCTGCTCTTTGTCTTAATCTTCCTCGTCGGAGGTGTCCTCAAAGGGCTCACTCGTTGCCAAGAGGTGCCGCAGATTGCGGCGCAGGATGTTCCGGTTGTCTGTTCGCACATGGAGGGATCGAGGCCCCGCTGATCCAAGGACCTTGACTTTTCTTATCCATGTCTCTTCCCCTATGCGAACGTTGTCGTTGCTTTTGAGGCCGGGAAGTACACGTCTGCTGTGGTTGCGGGGCCAGTGCTTCCTTACTCGCGTGGGAACAAGGGGTCCGAAGTCTGGTATGGGGATCCACAGGCGTCTTCCTTGCAGTAGCTCCGCTGGTGATCGCCCATCCTCCAAAGACTTGTTCTGTAATTCAGGACGCCAAACCAAAAGTTGTCATTCGCCGCTTTCGTCTTTTTCAAGATGCGCCTAATTATCTGTACTCCTTTCTCGGCAAAGGTCATTTTGAGGGTACTCTGGACTGGATGTGATGTGCTTGAAATCGAATTGCTGAGCGAATAGCCTGAACTCACAACTGGCGAACTGGGGCCCATTGTCTGCACACTTCGATTGGTATACCAGAACGGGAAAACATGGCTCCCAATAATGACGGAAGTGGCTGCGGTGCTGGGTAATAATTCAACGTCTGTGAAGTTCGGCATTGAGTCATAGGCACAGAGATAATGCTGGCCACCATACTGAAACAAGTCGACACCTACGCGATACCACGCTTGAGTCGGTGTTGGACGCATAATTAGTTCTGGCGGCTGCTTATAAGCATAAGTCTGGCATACTGAACAATTGCGAACTGGACTTTCTATATCAGAATTGAGATTGGGCCAGTATACCAGCTGCCTTGCTCTGGCCTTGCAATTTCCAATATCAAGGTGCCCTGCATGAACACGCTTTATTATGTGGAAATGCATGCTACTTGGCACTCCGACCTTCGTTTCTTTTAGAAGGACTCCTTTGACCACTGAGAGTTCGGAAGCAACCGCCTTCAGCGGAACTTCCACAGCGCACTCATTTGCAAGCTTGTGAAGTACCTGCTGAAGGTATACGTCACGTTCGGTCTCACTTGCAAGTGTTGAAATAGTTTCTTCACTCACAAGTGTCGATACTACTGCGACTCCATGAACTTCGACGTCACTTGTGGGAGGCGCAGCGCCGTCTTCAGAAGCAGGTGCCCGGGAAAGCATTACGGCCACAACCATCTGATTGCAGGGAACAAAAGTCAAGGTGTAATCATATTTCAATAACCGCCAAAAGAAACGCTGTACTCTAGGCGGCATGTCAGCAATAGCCTTCTTTGATATGTCAAGCAGGGTGCGCTCTCAAGAATGAAAGGATGTCCGTACACGAAATTATAAAACTTTCCGCACCTGAAAACCGACGCCAGGGATTCTTTTTCTATGTGTAAATAACGTTATTCCGATTCGTTAAGAGCTCTTGAAGTGCAAGCCACAGGTCTGCAGGCGCTTCCGTGACGTTGCATCAGCACCGAACGGACACCATACTGCGAGGCATCCGTCATTATTTTCGTTTCTCTGCCTGGTTCGAAAATTGCTAGAAGTGGCGACTCGCTAAGCTTTCTGCTGCATATAGCCTGCCATTCGCTCTCATGAGTCGGTGTCCAGTCAAAAACAACATCATGCTTCAACAGCGAACGCAAAGTAGAAGTGCGCTGCGATAGTGACGGTACATATTTGCAAAAGTAGTTGACGACGCCCAAGAGCCTCTGTACCACTCGTTTGTCTCGTGGTGCCGGCATTTTCAGCAGAGCTTCGACCAAAGCAGGGTTAGGGCGTACGCCCCTGCTGCTACTGATGCCACCAAGAAACAACTTTTTCAACGCCGAACAAGCGCTTTGACGCGTTGAATTTCAGTCCTGCTTTTGCGGCCACTAGTGGCGTGTTTTTGAGCCTCTCATTGTGTTCTTTCTAGTTAGCATCCCAAATGAGCCCGTCGTCAACATATACGCACACGCCAGGCAAACCATCCGATATCTCGCTGAGCGCTTTTTGAAAACTTCGCTTGCTTATGAAATGCCAAAAGGCAGTCGAAGAAACCGATAACGGCCAAAGGGAGTTTCGAAGGTGCATATTTTAGAAGACTGCTCATCCAGTGGTATTTGATGGAACCCGGCGTGAGCGTCAATCCGAGAAAACATCTTCGATCCTGCCAGTTTCTGCTTCTCGGCGCGGCGTCTGATAATGTTCTCTTTTAAAGCATTCATTAATTTTTCTCGGCTCCATGCACACCCGCAACCTCCTGTCCTTTTTAAACACGATGCCCCTGTCCACAAGTACGCAAAACCCAGGAGCGTCATTTGCCCTGTCACTCTCCCTTTTAGCCATAAATGTTCCTTGCACTCCTGCTTGACCCTTTGCTAGTCTGTACATTTACGAATGAATGCCCCAAACGCCCTACAACAGCGCCACGGCATTTTCGTGACGTGTTTTCGGTGGAATTTGTGTTTTCTGCAGCGGCGAACGGGCGTTGCCACGCTTGAACAAGTGATTGAATGGCCTTCTCTTTTCCACTTCTTCGCCGTCGCCGATGGCCGGCTGATTCGCCGCGGCGGATCCCGGGTTGAAGGCGAGCAATGCGCATAGTTCGCGCCGCCCGTTCCTATTAGATGCGGAGCATCTAATACTCGAGGCTTGTAGTGCGGCGCCGTCCGCAAGCTTCCTCCTCCTCCCTTCCACCATCTGTGCATCCCTTCCTCCTCTACACACCGCGTGCGCTTCTCCTCTTCACGACATTCGCTAGGTGTATAATGTAGCGCGCATGCGCCGTCACGCTTCGAGAACATCGGCAGCTGACGCGCGCGCATGCGCCGTTGCGCTTCTCCCCCTTCTCGAACATTCGACAGCTGACGCGCGCATGCACCGTCACCCCACCATCTGTGCCGCGCGCGCTTCTCCCCTTCGAGAACATTCTACAATTCTCCTGATTCTCCAGTGGATGCGCATGCACCGTCGCGCTCCGAGAACATTCAACAGCTGACAGTGCATGCGCCGTCGCGCTGTATATATACTCAAGGTCGGCGCTCGCTCGCTCAGTTGCCGCTCGTCGGTTGGTTTGTACGGCGCGTCGACGTCCAAGGTCGCGGTGAAATGAATTCCAACGAATCCACAAACACAATGATCGACGTCCCTTCGACCAGCGCCGTCCTTTCGCATACGTGTGTACGTGTTCACTCATTTAACACCCCCTCCTACAACCACGTTAACGAATTTAGCCATCGACCCAAGTAAGTCGCAATTTAACACCCCATTTCACAACCACGTTAACCAATTTAGCCATCGACCCAAGTAAGTCGCACTTTAACACCCCGTTAACCAATTATATGCTCCGCATCCTCCTCAGTGTTCCCCCGAGGGAAGCTGCGGGCAATTTTTTTTTTCTTTAATACGAAGCATTTTTAGCGAACTTCGACTTTGAGCGTATATCTATCTATCTATCTATCTATCTATCTATCTATCTATCTATCTATCTATCTATCTATCTATCTATCTATCTATCTATCTATCTATCTATCTATCCGCCTACGACTTTTAGCTCTCCTGGTCGTTTCGATAATAGTATTGATACCAAACTTCGTATGGTATAATATGACTGTACGAAAAAATTGGCAGATCCCACGTACAGTGGGAATCGATTATATGCAAAGCACGAATGAGAAATATTGATATGTCACTTTAAATCAGCACAATGTTAAGAGATGCAGGTAAATGATACCGCACATGGCTTTCGTGTCATGATTATCGTGTTTTGATGTGTCGTTTACCTTCGTCATCTATTGACGTCCCGAGATACCAAATTTAGTATATGTGAAGCTAGCGAAACGGCCGTGAGCACGCTATGAGCGTGGTATGTTTTCATGTTCGTACATGACACGGGTGTCAGGATTATCATGTTTCCACCAGTCATATATTTCTTCATCCATTAACGTCACGTAACACTAAATTCGGTATATGTAGAGCTAGCAAATGGCCACGAGGGCATCATGAAGGGCCCAATATGCTCCGAAGTAGCGTTGACGTGCGCGCACGCTGGGCACAGCGACGCTACGTTAGCAAAACGCGAGCACTCTATAGTCTGACGCCAGGCGCGACCAGCGTCCGTCGGCGCCGCCCAACGGCAACCGGCGCGAAATGCGACATGCTGCATTTCGCACCGACGCGTTACCCAGATAACAATGCGTTTCCCTCTTTTAGTGATGAGGGACATTGGACACGCTGAAACGCGCATGCATCAAAGCAACGCAGGGCGGCACGCGCCAGCGAGTATTTGGCAGGACCGGTGCCTGTGCGCACGGCAATTAACACCGGGCGTGACGCGGGGCAATGAACGCCGGCGAGCACGCGCACCACGTCACGTCGAAATGTATTGGTGCCTTGATTGTGGCTTGTAGTCATGTTCTCCCATGACACGCATCTCATGATTATCATGTTTGCATCAGTCACATACCTTCGCCATCCGTTGGCGTTGCGTATTACCAAATTTGGCATATGTGAAGCGAGCTAACCGGCCGCGAGCGCATCATGAGTGTGGCATGCAGTCAAGTTGTTACATCGCACATGTGATGATTACCATGTTTGGATGTGTCATTTACCTATGTCGTCCGTTCGCGTCGTGTAATAGCGAGTTTCGTACATGTCAAGCTAGCGAAAACGGCCGTGAGCGCATCATGAGCGTAACATGAAGTCATGTTTGTCACATGACACGCATCTTATGTTATCATGTTTTGACCAGTATCATACCTCGTCATCCATTCACGTCTCGTAATACCGGATTTGATATAAGTGAAGCTGAAGAAATGGCCGCCAATGCATCATGCGTGACATGTAGTCATGTTGTTACATGACACGCATATCATAATGATCATGTTTCACCAGTCCATATACCTTTGTCCTCCATTCACGTAATCACGGATAAACCGTACGTAGCACCAATTTGGATATGTGACGCTAGCGAAACGGGCCGGAGAGCGCATCATGTGCGTGACACGTTAGTCATGTTAGCATGACGGTCGGCATGTTCATGATTTTACATATTAGGGTTGTCGATTAATTGTGTTCGCCATACAATCATGTCATAGCCTACCAGTTTTGCAACATGCCAGTGAAGGAAACCAATGCAAGAGCTGCAGGACCCACGAATGTAAATCATGACATTTATGACATACATATAATGATTTTCATGTTATGACTAGTCAGACATGTTCTTCATACAGTCATGTACAATGCCAATACCTAAAAAGTTTGGTATCAATACATTAATCGAAACAGCCAGGAGAGTTAAAGGTCTAGGCGGCTAGATAGATAGATAGATAGATAGATACGATCAAAGTCGCCGAATTTCGCTAAGAATGCTCGCTTTTAAAACATATTTGACTAGTCATAACATAGAAGTGATGACATGTATGCCATGAATGTCAATGATTTACATTTCATGGTCCTGCAGCTCTTGTGTTGGGTTTTGTTCACATGACATGTTGCAGAACAGGGTATGGTATGACATGATTGCAATGGCGAACAGAAGCGACAGACCCCAACATAAAATCATGACATGCATGTCATGTAACAACATAACTACATGCCCCTCTCGTGGATGCACTCCCAGCCGTTTCGCTAGCGTCACTTATACCAAATTTTGTATTACAGTACGTGAATGGATGACGAAGGTATGTGACTGGTGCAAACATGATAATCATGAGATGCGTGTCATGTAACAACATGATACATGCCACGCTCATGATGCACTGGCAGCTGTTTCGCTTGCTTCGCTTATACCAAATTTGGTATTACGGGGCATGAATGCATGGCGAAGGTATGATACTGGTACAAACATGATAAACATGAGATGCGTGTCATGTAACAACATGACTACATGCTACGCTCATGTTGCGCTTGCCGCTGTTTCGCTAGCTTCACATGTACCAGACTCGGTATTACGCGACGCGAATGGACGACATAGGTGAATGACACATCCAAACATAATAATCACGACATGCGTGTCGTGTAACAACATGGCTACATGCCACACTGATGACGCGCTCGCAGCCGTTTCACTATAGCTTCACATATGCCAAATTTGGTACTACGTGACACTAATAGATGACGAAGGTATGTGACTGGTGCAAACGGGATAATCATGCGATGCGTATCTTGTGAGAACATGAATACATGCCACAGTCAAGGCACCAATACCTTTCGGCGTGACGTGGTGCGCGTGCTCACCGGCGTTCATTTCGTCGCGTCCAGTGTCCCTCCATCACGAAAATAGGGAGACGCAGTGTTGTCTGGGTAACGCATCGGCGTGAAATTCAGCATGTCGCGTTTCGCGCCAGTTGCCGTCAGGCTGCGCCGACAGACGCTGGTCGCGCCTGGCGTGCTCGCATTTTGCTAACGTAGCGTCGCTGTGCCCAGCGTGCGCGAGCGTCAACGCTACGTCGGAGTATATTGGGCCTTTCATGATGCCCTCGTGGCCGTTTTCATAGCTCCACGTATACCAAATTTCATGTTACGTGACGTCGTTGGATGACGAAATACATGACTGGTGCGAACATGATAACCCACACACGCGTGTCGTGTAATAACTTGACAACATACCACGCTCATAGCGTGCTCGCGGCCGTTTAGCTAGCTGCCCATATACTAAATTTGGTATCCCCTGACGTGAATAGATGACGAAGGTAAATGACATATTCAAACATAATAATCATGACACGGAAGTCATGAACGGCATCATTTACCTCCACCTCGTAACGTTGTGCTGATTTTAATGTGGCATATCAACATTTCTCATTCGTGCTTCGCATATGATCGATTCCCACTGTACGTGGTATCTGCCAATTTTTTTCCTTTGGGCACTGCAGCGTGTCGCCTTATGGCTGACAGAAACCAGGTGCCTTTTTCCTTCTTCAAGAATCACTACCACCACTGTTTCTCGCCGTAGGCTGCAAGTGATGATGATGATCATGATGATGATGATGGTGATGATTTGTGGCTTTGACCTGTGTAACGGGTGAACGCATATATGTTGTGTTCCATCCTAGGTATATGAAAAGAAAAGAACAAACAAAAAAGATCGAAAGCACAAAGGAGAGTTCACTTTTGGCGCCACTTCCACCACTATTGGAGCCTTGTCTTTGTGGTGGAAACTGCTTCTGCATTACTGTCCGTCAAGGCCAGCGCCTGAGGTAGTGTAGTGGCCTCTGGTGGGCAGGGTGAGAGTTTTTGGCATTGTAGCACATTCGGGCTAGACTTCACCTGCCCGCTCCCTTCTTACGGCCTTCACAGCGGGTGTAGTACATGCCTCTCGCCACTCCTTTGAGGGGGGCGCTGCGACCCTGCCATCTTCCTGCACTGGGGTTTAGGGCAGCGAGGGCAAAATAGACTTCAAGCGGGTAGACTTAACTATAGAAGGAGGTTATCTGATTGATGGCTTAAGTCAAGGCACGAGTGAAAATTAAACCCTTCACTGCGAAGTACGAATCCTCAGCTTCAATATTAAAGGAAAAAAAAGATAAATGTAATGGTTAGTTCACTAAGTATTACGGCTAGGTGGCGTTAGCCGCCGCCCGATCTTAAGGGTACAGCCACATCCATCCATCCATCATCCATCCATCCATCCATCCATCCATCCATCCATCCATCATCCATCCATCCATCCATCCATCCACATCCATCCATCCATCCATCCATCCATCATCCATCCATCCATCATCCATCCAGCACATCCATCCAGCCATCCATCCATCCATCCATTCAAGTCCATCCATCCACCATCCAACCGTCCGTACAGCGCGCGAACACACGAGTTCGGGCGCGCTTCTCCAGTCACCGCGCCAAGCATGAATTGAAAAGAAGTTGCCTAATAATTGAAGACGCACAAAGGGTTATGGCATCGCTCATACTGATGATGCTGGGCTTGAACCTATACACCTCTGAAGAGGGCACTTTGCTGACAGTGTCACAAGCCCTGAAGTGCACAAATGATCGTAGCCCTTCGTGACCAGAAAGCGCATACCACACACACCCTTAAAAATCGTCTGGGCACGCTGAATGCTCTCTTCCGTCACATTCATTTGATTCAAAAGAAACACGACCTTTTTTTTGTCCTTTGGGCATATCTGCTGAGATTTAACTTGACGCATGCGAGGTGCTTGCTTTCGCGATAATATTGCGAGGCACTTTTTTTCTTTCAGCAATCACTGCACATTCTCGCATTTTGAACGATGGTGTGACACTTGGGGAGCGCAATCGCCTATCATAGTCTGGTATTGACAACAGCCGATAAGCGTCGCTTGTTTTTTTGTTTGCGTGCGAACACTTGCTGCTTCTTGTTCAGTGAAAGCGTC